>OY979696.1:129195267-129764412 GCA_963855945.1 Thereva nobilitata
AAAAACCCCTCCGAGATCAGATTAAGTTCCCAACATTGGTGGTGGCGCGAGTTCACCATTTTTTATCTCTTGACATTTTAAACGTCATCGTCTGACACTTGTGCTCAATGCACTTTGTGGGAAAGAAAATGAAGTCTTGTGGATTTTTGTATTTTAATTGAAAGTGGGCTCGTTCGGTACTGGTGCAGAGAGTGCCCTCGGGGTGAAATAAATATTCCCTTTTTTGATGGTAGGGACGAAGGGCTTTTATGGAGAGAGCGAGGTCAAGTGACTGCCTGATTAATATTGTGCCTTCTTATATGGCGGCAGTAATTTGTTCTTTGTGGGCGCTGCATTAATTGTTATAAAAAGGGGTTAACTGCAGCGACAAATATGAAACGAGGGTGTCTTAATTGCAGCGATCTGAAGTGCCGCCGATGATAGGCGAAAGAGATGCAGTATGACAACGTCTTGAGGTTTTGATGCATGGACGAAATGAATTGAAATTTGTAAAGAGATTAAAAGTTATTAGCTGCGTTTGTTGTGAAGAATTCAATTGACCTAAAATAAAGATTAATATTATTGATAAAAGTACAAAACACATCGTAAAGTACGCTTTTAGTGCCCAACTGAGTGCATTTAAGGTGAAGTAATATGAGCAAAGATGGACTCAACTGCAATTGATTGGACTGTATAAGACTCTGCAACAACTGAACTGGAATCTCCAGGAAAGAGCACAGAATGGTTTGACAGCAGGATCACAATAGCCTACAGCATACATACAGGGTGGCGCAATTGAACTATCGACAAATCGAAACGCTAGATCTATTTTTTGATTTCGGATGGGAAAAAATACAAAAAATAAAGCAGTAAACTGGACGGTCTTCACCTAGCAATGAGAAGGTGGAAAGGCAATCGTTCATTATGGACATTATGGGTTATGGGTGGATCCATATTTGTGAAATCGTAAACAGGCTGCCTTAATCCAGTCTACTGTCTCTGGCAGGCTAGTGCGTGCAGCATGCTAGGTGCAAGCGAGTTTTATTTTTACTCGGGAATAAAACTTGCCCGTTCCTAGCATGTAGCAGGCACGCACTAGCCTGCACGGCGCCGGCACTAGCACGCACGAAATCGCATGTATGGCTTTAAAAAAAATTGTAAAGGACGAAGAAAACTAGCAATTATCTTGGAACCACAAAGGGTTCCAATAGCATACCCAGTAGAACGGTTCTAGTTCGATTGCGTAGGGCAAGCAGCATTGGACGTGGTTAGTGCTTAGCTGGCGGACTGCTTAGTAAAACAACACTCGCATTTGCAAAGGTCTTTGCCGTTGCGGATGCATTTATAAATGTTCATGTCCAGGCCTGTGTCGGAAGTGCATGCCTCTAGCGGGCACATGTTTAGATTTTCATGACTGTGGCGGAAGCGTGCATAGCTGTGTGGCATGGGCATTTAGTCGCTATGCGTGCTAAGTGCGGGCGCGTGCACGCTTTTAAGAAAATTAACCAAATAAATTATTTTTACTTGGGCAGCTGCCACCTTTATTTAGGCATCCTTGCATAATTTCA
Organism: Thereva nobilitata; assembly: GCA_963855945.1. Lineage (NCBI taxonomy): Eukaryota > Metazoa > Arthropoda > Insecta > Diptera > Therevidae > Thereva > Thereva nobilitata. Next base: position 129,196,815 of record OY979696.1, read on the forward strand.
CCAATCACGGCTTTTGTTTCATGTGGAAGTCTAAGCTCAGATGTCACCCATTTTACTACCAGCCCATCATGTTGTTCACGTCATGATGCAGTAAGCTTAATTCGAAGGATAGAGAAAGGATAGGATAGATTAAAGGGGAGCCTGAAGAGTGCATGAGGAGTTGGCGATGAATCTTGCGTTTAAACCCATGAGTGTTGTATGCGTGCGGGAATGCTGACTGTGAGAGGTTGTTCCACGGTCGAGTTGTTCCAGTAATAAACGAATTTCTAGAACGAAGTTTGCGCGAAAATAAGGATTGCAGCTGTGAGAGTGAGCTGAGAGGGCTATAGTCTTGTGTTGCGGGAGAAATGGATGCCGTGGATGCAGATGATTATATTTTCCAGTGGAAGAGAGAGTTATGATAGAAAGCAAAAAAATTTGGCCAGAGCCGCTGTATTCCTGTGGTGGTTAATGATTCAATTTAACAGCAAATAACGCCATCACTAGTAATTGTGAGAGCGCGATTTTGCACCTTCTTCACCCACGCTAGTGTAGACCTGGTCAAGATATGCGAGTTGAATTCAAGGCCGAAACATCTTGGAAGGGAGAATGCTTACAGACGGTTGGTAACATTCCTGATACCATTACCACTAGGACATCTGCGTATGCTAAAACCTTACCTGCATTTCTGTCTAGCTTTTGTATTATGCTATTTATCGTTACTAACCACAGTAAAGGCTGAATTGTCGCCAGATAAACATTCATGTCGTCAAGACATCGTGTTATGTGCTTATTTTCGAAAAGCTTGGCGTGGCACTCAATCAGGAAACCTGGATGTACCAAGGACGTGTTAAACGCCTACTAACTAAATCATGTAAGTTAATCCAGACGAACGATCATGATTATTCCAGAACAGCCAATCTCATAAGAAATAAAACTACCTTCACTTCTCAACATGGAGCTCGACAGTCGTCGGTTTGTTGTACGTGAAGTGTGTGCTGCGTGTTGATTTATATTTTAGTGGAAAATTTTGTTATTTAAACGCTCGAAGAAAAAAAAAATAATCAAAAAAAATAAAATACTTGGGAAGCCCCAAAGGATCGTAAACAATGGAGGATGAAAAACGAAGAGATTAAGACTCACTTGGGCTGGATGGCCTTGTGATGATGATGATTGAAAAGATTTGTAATCATTTTACAATCCAAGAACCATTCACATTCGTGGAACTCAGATTTTAGGTTTTGGTCCACCTTATGACGGCTTCATTAGAATATTCTGTCTGTTTTTTAAATCTCTTGATATAAATTCGCTTGAAATTGAAGAAACAAATCAATTCATGGAAGCAAAGCATTAAAAACGGGCTCCATGAAGTCTGATTCCATATCTCCTACGATCTCGAAACTAATAAACAAATCAATACTATCTCCCCCCTCTCGTCTTGTGCTTAACGCTCGTAAGATGGAAACTGCTTTTTCTGCTAATCTTTCAATGACGAACCGAACGAACTGCTTTCAGCTGCACTTTTCAGGAAATGCGTAAAACACAAATATCGCTTAAGAAAAGAGCTTACAAAACATTCTAAGAAACTTGTGCGCGATGATTACGAAAATTACATTCAACGAAAAATGTTTATGCAAATCCGTGGATAAATAAACAGCGGCGGAAAAAAGAATTGTGGTCATTTTTTTCCACCCATTATTACTAGCGAAGAAGCGATGTGGAACTACGTTTCATGTTGTTTCCTTCCAAGAATGCTATAAGACGCCCGCGAGGGGATTTTTCGTTCTTGTTAGCTTTGAATAATTGATATGAAAAAAAAATTTACAAGGAAATTGCTCTTTTCTAATTAATGTAATTTTAAGTTTGAGTAATTCTATTTCTAGCAAAACAAAAGTATATCCAGTTATATTTTATAGTTGATGAATGGAATGGAATGAATGAGCGTGATTTTATTTATAGTTGTCGTGTCATGTTGCATGTAACAACAAAAAAGCACGATTCTTTTTTGAGCCATGCTCAGTGCAGTTTTGTGAATGAGATTAGTTGAAAATATTTTTCATTGGAATTGGAATAATTGTGCCGAAGTGATGCTCTAGACCAATTTTTATGTGCATAGAATGTCTTGAATCTTAGCTGTTATTTATAATGCCTCCCGTACTCAAATGTGGGATCGCGCGGACATAAGAATTTACACGATTTTGGCCCCTGTGCTGAAAATCGAGTCTTGTAATGTGACAATTCGTTTGAGTTGAAGAAAGTGACGTTTCAGTCGTATTACGACTTTCAGTACAGTGGCCTAAACTCAACTTAGCCATTCCACTCTCTGGCCCCTGTGCTCAAAGTCGTAATTCGACTGAAACGTCACTTTCTTCAACTCAAACGACATTACACGACTCGACTTTCAGCACAGTGCCCTTTATCTAATTTCTTTTCCCGTATTTTCGAGGTTTTAGCACATGTAAAATACTGCAGCGTCTTTCAGATCTCAGAAACCCTTGTCACTTGACATTTTTAATATGCTTTTATTAGTTTCGCCCATAGAAATATAAACTAACATGGAACGGCTGTGTCGTGTAAAAACCCTGTACGTGAGCGACCACACTAAAGGTAGCTTGTTTAAAAGGACAGCAATAGTGTGCACAAGTGGGACACAAATTGCCGAACAGTCAAGGGTAGCTTCTTGAGTGAATGGTGCCGTGCCAAGTCAATATCCGGGGGGCATCGATTTTATGCCAGGAATTTTATTCGCCGCGCTTTTAAAACGTCCCTCTTGTTATTTCTGCATATTTTGGCCTGCACTGCCTGACCACTAATACCAAGTGAACTCAAACACGTCAGGAATTGTGGTACGCTTAATCTGGCTTACAGCCATTCCGTGTTTAGTTTATATTTCTATGATTTCGCCTGTACCTTTTGTAATTATGCTGCCACAAATCTGAGCAACTTGATTTTAACCCACTTCCGCATAACCAAGTTCAAGTTGAAATTTGGCACATGTCGCTGGTTTGCGAGAATAACGACGCAATTCAAAATTCTGAAAAATTAAACTAAGTAAATATGCCAAATGACCAACAATCTTTGACAATTTATAGCAAACAGACACGCAACGTCGATTTCGCGTCAACTATCGTTAGAAAGATATATCGTCATTATTCATTTGAGAGAAAACATTCTCGGGTAATTTATAATAGTATATTCTGTAACAAGTTTGGAATGATGCATGATATGCATGATGCGGAATATGCCATTCAAAACGTGTTGCAGACTATACTTTTTCTACGCCTCTAATTAGTTTTTATTAATATTTTGTAAAGAAAAACGTACCTTATGTATAGTAAAGCTAATGTCAAATATATAATGTATAAGGCACAGCAAGATATTTTAACGCTAAATAACATATTAGTAGGGAGTGTTCATTTTGTAATATAATAATTTGTTAATAGATGGCCGCAGCAAAATTTATTAAAAAGATGGTATTATTTTCTGCAATTTAATAATTGAATAGTTTATTTAAAGCAAAAATTTTCTAGCGGAACATCATTGATTGTTTATTATTGAAACAATCCTTTTCTCTCTTTAATTAATAAATCTTTTTTTTTCTTTAATTAATAAATCATATTCTTGGATTACGACGAACAGATGTCGCCAATAGTAGTCATTCCATAACAAGTGATGGAATGAATATTCCACACGGGTGTGGAAGGCTGCTAATTCCGTAACTAAAAGTAATATCAGAATGCCCGTATTCTAACAGAGGCGTAGAAAAAAATATTTAAAAACGTCATTCTCTAAAATTAATCATTTTGAGTTGCGTCATTATTCTCGCAAACCAGCGATGTGTATAGTTCGCGTGAGAATGCAATTTGACAATTTAACAAATAATTCAAGATGACGGTTTCAAAACGGCCGACGAATTTGTCACTTGTGTTGCGACTCCCCTGAAAATCGGTATTTCGGGGGTTTTAATGCCGCAAATAACGAATTTGTAATAAAAATATTTAAATTCAAAAAGATGGACGAATTTTGGCAATTTTGGTTGGGTCAACGAATTAGATTTGTATATAGTTATTAACGGTGACTTCTTATGAATCTCCGCCATAGAACACATAACGTATAAAACGACTACTTAAGCCCCTTTTTCCTAGGACAATTTTCGTTGCGAAAAAAAAATCGTTGCGAAAAAAATCGAAAATTTCGCACCTTCAGTGCGAGAAATCATTCTTTTTCGTTGCGAAAAAAAGAATGGATTCAACCATTCTTTTTCGCAACGAGATATTTTTCGTTGCGAAATATTGTAAAGTTGGCTGTAAAATTTCTATATATGTGTTTTACTTTTTATTGTTTGAGTTTTCGTCATGGTTACGTTTTGTTTACTTGACTAAATCTCGTTGCGAGAATTGAATTCGTAGGAACATAACTCAAAAAAATCGCACAACAGACTGCGAAATTTTTTTCGCAACGATTTTTTTTTCGCAACGAAAATTGTCCTAGGAAAAAGGGGCTTTAGTGAAGAACGTATCATCGTTTGACGCAAAAACATTGTCAATTGCCTTTTTTTATAGATTTGTCGAGGAATGCTGAATCAACAAATTTTTGTGTGTCCCTTTTCGTATCTCTACCTGGAGTCATTTCAGGAAGAATGCAGTAGACTGCCCCACTACGCGACTAGTTGTTGGACGGAACCTTGCCAATCAATAGTCTCGTGCTCTCAGACCTTCTCCTTATGAACGCTGAACGGGACACACAATGTACAGTACATGGTCGTCTCATATTCGTCCAGGCGCTTTCTATTAAGTGTCATCTTCAAGAATTCTCAATATTATCAGCTTATATTTGGGATTTTCGAGTTATAAATAGTTAGTACCGCAAGCCATCTGAAAGAGCATTTTCAGGATATTTTCTGGCTGGGGCACTCGGCATACCATTCATCACCACCTTAGTTTGCCTACACGTGGTCACAGCGTCATTTTCAAGTGTTCCTCGGACACATTTTTCTCGATGTGGCTCCTTATCAGAACTCTACTTTTTGGTCTTGTTTTAGACCCCAGAATCTCGAAGTCGACCCCTGCTTTGTCAGGTTGTCAACTTTCTCATTCCCATCGATACTTGTGCGTCCTCTAACCCGTGCTAGGGTAGCATTATTTTACACTCCAACGCCAATTATGCATTAGTCTGTCTGAGTCATACGCCTAATCACTGCTGGATTATCCAGTTCTATGAGAATATTCTTTTGCTGCACCTGATGCTCATTAGGATGATCTAGTGCTTGCCGTAGATCCAACACCTGCTCTGCCGCGCTCTCATTTTACCTCGATTATGGACCGCCAATGAAAATATGAATATCTTTCGGTCTCCCTTCAGGGTTCGATCCATTAACTATGAAGGTTCTTTATCTTTCAATAACCTCATTTTCGGAATTCCCTCCAAAGCATCATTAGCCTTTGACGAGATTTTCTTTAAAATGATATTTGAGCATCACACGGAGGTCATTCCTCATTATCTTTGCTCATAAACTTGTACTGATGAGATTAATTTTTCTATTTTTAATTATACTTGACAAATATTTCTTTCTTTCAAACACTAAAAATGCATAAATTAAAATTAAGTCTATTTTCCATTTCAGGCGTATTACATTGATCCTGAGGTTGGACTATTCTTCAAACTCCTTAACAAATTGTAAGTATAGTTTTTATCCTAAATATTTTTTTACGTAGCACTTTTACATTTGCTATGAATAATTATTCTAAACCAACGTATTGCCTTCACACACTTTGGGATAGGCTATTCTGCAACATTACGTTGGTGTAAACGGTTGTTGTGGTCGATTTCCCGAATAGCTTCCAAAATCTTCTTCGATTCCCCTTGTATCTATTCAATCGAGTGAAAACGATGTCCTCGGAGCGGTGTTTTGGAGTTTCGGAAATATCCATAAGTCAGACTAAGTTAAATCAGGCGAATAGGAAGGTTACGGAACGGTACGACGTTTTTGGTAGTCAGAAATAATTGTTTCACAGACATTAACACGACGTTCTTTTTCAAAAATTTAGCGTTTTTTGGAATCAAACGAAATGTTTGATTGTATCGACCGAAACTTCTTCTTTAACGGCTCTACAACCGGGATCCGGTCCTGGCATCTCGCAACTGTTCTCTCCACCGGTCCCGATTCTGAGCCGATATCATCCAGTTTGGCATCCCTAAGCTCTGAGCGTCCTGGTCTACGCCAACCTTCCAGCGGAGGTTGGGTCTCCCTCGCTGTCGCCGCCGAAACTATATTCGCGTAATTGCAACATATCTTCTATTTATCAAACGACGATTTTTGAGTTGCAAATCCTTGAATTCCTTAACGTAATGTTCATCGGTAAGCAGTGCCGGATTTAACTTATTTGGTGTCTTAGGCTTTTATAGTGAACGCTGCCCAACTTTTTCTCGTTTTGTTAATAGATATATGTTGATATCATCATCCTCATCTGTAGCACTACAGCCTATTAGCATTTATTTCCATGCCGTTCGTCCTGGCTAATGTCCTCCAATTACGTACGCCTAACTTAAATTCCTAAACTGAGTCCATGTATCGCTTCTTTGGTCGAACGGAATTTCCCTTTCCATCAGGAATTCGATTTATCGCTATTTTAGCAGGATCGCTCTCGTCAAGCCTTTGTATGGATGCCACTCATCTTAATCTACTTAATTTTTGTACTTTCGACAATCCCGGATCTTCTGCACAGTTGGTATAATTCATGATTATATCTTTTAAAATGTGTGATGCCCGAGGTACAGGATCCTTTAACAAGGAATGTCTTTTCAAATCACAGAGAAAAAGCACAATATTTTTGTAAAAAGTTATGATATTTTTGTTTTAGTCTAAAATACAAACGCTGAGGTAAATAATAATGGCAGACAATATACGAGGGTGCTCTGAAAAGTTTCCGATCTCAACGTGAAGATGGCAGCACGCATCAATAAAAGCTAGTGAATCTAGTTGTGCATTTTTTGACAGTTACTCACGCAGTCGTTATTTGACAGTCGTTTGAGTGAGTCGATGTGAGTGTTTTTGTGAAAATGGAAAAATTGAGTGTCGAACTGTCATTAAATTTTTGTTTTTGAAAGGCAATGCGCCTACGCAAATCAAAGATGAGTTGGGCTGGTGTACGGCGACTCTGCACCATCATTTACCACAGTGAAATTTTGGGCAGCTGAATTTAAACGTGGCCGTGAGAGGTTGGGAGACAATGAACGTTCGGGACGTCCAAAAACTGCAACTACTAATAACATCGCTAAAGTTCACCAAATGGTGCTGGACGACCACCAAATTAAAGTGAAAGAGATAGCAGAGGCTATGAAAATTTCCAAAGAACGTGTTTGTCACATATTAAATCAAGATTTAGGCATGAGAAAGCTGTCCGCGGTTCGGTGCCACGTTTGCTCACGTTAGACCAAAAAAGTGTTCGAATGAACATTTCCAACGCTCTTCTTGGCGCAGTTTAGGCGCAATAAATCCGAGTTTTGGCGCCAATTACCGAGTTACAAGGAGACTATGTAGAAAAATAAAAATAAATTTAAAAAAAAAATGTCTTGCATCTTTGTTAGGTCGGAACCTTTCCAGACCACCCTCGTATGTATGACAAATGTCCGCCTCGGGTTTTCTTACAAATGGTTATTCTTTTGATGAAATTTGTCAGACATTTTGTCGGACTCTTCTTCTTTAAAAAGCTCTCACTTACAGTCCATTTTATACTTGTCAAGACATGCTTAGTGTCAAGCACAGCTACACACATTACCAGCGATTCGTCGTAATTCCATTTTTGAAGCAAAATTTAATGCAATTTCTTTGCTAAACTTTTACACTCATTTAAAAATCGAAAAATACGCATTTTTAGATGAAGGTAAACAAGCGTATCCCATTGTCATGAAATGATGTCAGTTAGAGTGCTACCAACCGTAAAGGCCCCCCAAACACGAGCGCTCTATCCATCAAAATAGCACCAGACCCTCACCGTCTGCAGGGAAACGACTATGAACTGATGACCTAGAGCTGTAGAATTTATGTACTGAGTGAGTGATTGTACCACATGGAAGGCTCTAATCTGCTAATTTTGAAGCTAGGCCAATGTACTGGCGTCATAATGCAGCGCTCGTGTAGGGGGGCCTTAAGAAAAACTATTCGTTCGGATAAGCCCGCGCGATTTAAATGGGAAAAGTTTCCACTTATACACTTAAGTGTATACATTTGCGAATGGAAGTGTAAAACGATTACACAATCAGTGGAAAGTTACACTTTTTTTGCTCCAAGTGGAAATTATGTTTACATACTATATTTATACATTTAATGGAAAGTGTAAAGTGAAGTTATATACTTTTTCCCCAAAACTGGAATTTTTAAAGAAAATGTCGTATGGAAAAATTCTAGCAGTTACAAAAAAAGTATTATTGCTTAATAAAGCATATTTTAATATTAAATGATTGATAAAATATTTTTTAATTCTTTATTAGTTTGAAAATAAAACGACATTTATTTTTTATTTTTTTAAAATTTTATCAATTATTTTAGGGGTATTCCGACCTGTGCTTTTACGAGTTGGTACAAAATAAGAACAAGTGCCACTTAACCTTCATAAACGCATAAATCTACACTCGCTCCTCCCGCAAAGTGAACAAAAATGTTTTGTTCACTAAAAAAAGTGGATACACTTCTAAAGTGAAACTACACTTTTCAATTTAACGCGTTTACACAACTCCACTTATTAAGTGGAAATGTACACTTAAAACTGTATATACACTCGAGTGTAGTGAGTGGAACTTGTGTTTACACGTATACATTTCACATTTTGCGAGTGGAACTTTACACTTCCACTCAAAAGTGTATAAGTGGAAACGTACCTTTACGTATTTTGTGATCCAGTGCTTTCTTTCCAACATTTTTCAAGTACATTTGTCTCATTGTGAAAATCTGGTCTGTTCTTTCTCTAAATCCTGCTTCATAATCTTCTACCTTCTCCTTCCATATATGGTTTCAATTTACTTAACAAAATATATGAGAGTACTTTGTAAACTGGCGGGGGGGGGGCTTCAACAGAATCTCTCTCGAAAATACAACAACAAAAAATTTCATTAAATATTCCTAGAACAATTTCCCACTGTCACACAAAGTACGTTTTGTACATGTGTGTATATAATATATTAAATAAGCTACAAAATGCATTTGTAGACGACGACGACATAAAACCGAAAAGTAAATACGAAAATTATAAATACGATATTCAGTCCCAATTTCCATGAAATGCCGAAATCCTTCTCCCAATTTACAAAGGGTATCCTATAGACAAATATTCAGGGAATCATTCACCCCTAAGACCTAAGATAGAATGTATAGCCTCGTCCGCTTCTAAGCCAGCGCGCACGAACACACACCCAAAAACTGACAAATATGAAACGGACCACAAAAAAAAACGCATAACATCTGTTATATTCCTTAAACTCATAACCCTCGGGGTCCTTTTGAATTCCACGAATATTTTTGAGATAAATATTAAAGAGACCATGTATGGATATATGTATAAAATTGGAACGCGCTAACATCATGAAAACGAATCCACTTTTCACTACAACAGCCATAATTAAAATATGTATACATATATAACTCCGGACTATACCACTAGAATACCACTATGGATAATCAAAAACGTTTTAATTTGTGTGTATGTACAGTACATACATAAGGATAAAATCATAGCGACAAACCTACATGTCATCGTCATCATGTTTGACCTCGATTTCGTTGTTCCCCTCGTAGTCCTGCCCGTCCCGAAGGACATGAGTCAAACTACTTCAACTATTGTGTGCGATCTTCCTGGAAAAATTAATTTTAGTTTCTTCGATGTGCTGCCAACGACAAGTTTTTGCGTTATCCTGTGCTCGATGGGAAGTTCTATTACTTTTTTTTTGTTGTTGCTCCTTTATTTAAGGACGAATTCTTGGTAATAATAGAGCGCACGAGAGGGTTCTTCGTCCTTCTTCTCCCTGTCTCTCTCCCTCTCTCTCATGGCCTCTCTTTCGGTTCGATAGGTTCACTAATAATGCTCTGCAGGACAAGGAGCAGCATTGGTTGTTGTTATTGTTGTTGATTTGGTGACATTCTAGGAAAACTAGAGAGCAACAGTACAGTGGCTGTAGATGACGTCGACGTGAATGGAACTCCTCGAATTGACTAAGGTTTCAATCAAGGTGAACAGGAATTTTTTATGCTGGTATTGCAGACGTGTATTTGCGCCCCTCCTCTTCTATATGTATAAATTTCTGTATATCCTTGACTGAATATATTCTACAACGTTTGTGTTTGTTTGCCTTGAGCTCGAGGACATTCTGAAATGCATTGAAATCAGATAGAAAAAACACCGTCAGCCTCATATTAAAGTACAACAAAAACATTAAAGGTTACATTTTGAATAACAAGAAAAAACACAATCGAAATTTTTTTTTTATTTTTTTCGGTTAAAATTAGTAAAAGTGAAAATGAGGGCATTTTTCTCTGGGAAATACATACTATATATAACAAATTGTTTGTCTCGAATCTTTTTTCTTAGAAAATTTGGTCCTTTCTAACTGAAACCACCTTGGAGACGTCCTTAGTGTGTCAGAAGGAGATCTGAAATGAATATGTTGGTTCATAGAAAAAATCCCGGTGGTGTAGGTATCTTCTCGTGAAAGCAATATATAAATTTGGCTATTTACATAGTGTTTCGTCATCGTCGTCATCCAATTTGCAAAGACGAGCTTATCTAAATTTTATGTACACTACAACTACTAAAGCATCTTCTCCAACACAAAACCTGTACCGACTAGGGATACGAATCGGTGAAAGGTACTCGATTAAATACTCATGAGTAGAATCGAAAGAAAACTACTCAATGAGTACTTTTTACTCGTTCGAAAGTACTTGATTCCTTGAGAATCGATGAGTACTTTTTTTGACATTTCTGCAAACTGCCTTTTCGGCTGCGACAGATTACAAATACTTATGTAGCTTACATCCCGAGTAAAAATAATTCAATTGGTTAATTTTTGAAAACTACCACGCATAGCGAACAAATCGCCTGCCACACATGGTATGCACATGCACACTCCCGTGGTCCCCCAACTAAGTACTGACAACGTCCAATGCTGCTTGACCTGGCCAATCGAACGAAACCCGGTTTACTGAGTATGCTTAATGGCACCCTCTCCTCTACGCTCACCGAGGTAATTACCCATATTCTTCGTCCGAAACAATTTTTTAGAGCTACAATAATGCTCCTTTAAGCCTGAACTATAATAGACGTAGTTTGACGTACGTTCTTAACGAACAAACACGTACGTATCTCTCACGTTAGACATTGAAGTACAATCGGCTATAATAATCGCAGTAAACATTGTTTGAATTTGAGTCTGAATACAACAAGTATGCTACGATTTTGATATTACAGCGCCGTCAACTGGGATCCAGGTCCTATAAGACGGCGTTATACTACGTTTAACGAAACATTAACGAAAACAAGTACATGTGATGTACGTTTATTATAGTCAATCATTCATTTTCATCATAGAGCCCTGTGAACGCAGGGATTGACGTACGTTCTTTCACGTCTATTATAGTTCGGGCTTTAGTCTAAAAAAGTGTGAACGTACTGTGCTTCGTTTGGACTATTCGATCCGCATTTTCTTGATACGTAGTAGAATTTTTACTCAGGCGTAGCTTGGTTGGTGTGGCTGCCATGATGCTGTCCGTGCCTGTTTCATGCTAAAAACGGGCGAATCTGATTTTTCCTCGGGATGAGACCTATAAAAGCCCGTTTTCATCCCAAAATGCAAATTGGAGCACTTTTTTCGCACAGAAATTTGTATGTATATATATATATATATCTTTGTCTGGAACCCACGTTCGTGCAACAGAGAGAAAAACATTCAAAAATCTGAGCTTTAGAGTTCCAATTTGCGTTTCCACTTTGCGTTTGTGGTGCGAAAGGGCCTTAAACGTCCCTAAACAATCTTTAATGCCGGGTTTTCATTAGTAGAATTAATGGTAGAGTATACTGGGCGAAGATGAGCCTGCTCGGAAAGTTCTCTGCGGTAAGACTTATGGGGTGCGACAGCGAGGGAGACCCAACCTCCGCTGGAAGGATGGCGTAGACCAGGACGCTCAGAGCATAGGGATGCCAAACTGGATGACATCGGCTCAGAATCGGGACCGGTGGAGAGAACAGTTGCGAGAGGCCAGGACCAGATCCCAGTTGTAGAGCCGTTAAAGAAGAAGATACTGGGCGAGTACTAACTATCCTGTGAACTCGCCCAATGAAAACTTGTTTATAGTAGAGTAGAGTGGGATAGCAACATGGTAAAGTTACTCTACCACTTAAAAGTACGCCAGTTACTATACCGCTAATTCTACTAATGAAAACCCGGCATAATTGAGACAGAAATATACATATGTGTTTATATGGAAATTATTTGCGACTGAGATAAACTTGCAGTTAGCTTGAATTCGGCCTTGAATGCAAATTGTACATAGTACTCGATTCCAACCTTTAAGTAATAATATGAGTAGAATCAAAAGCCAAATACGCAAACTTATCAGTGATGGCACTTTTTGCGCCGCCGTAGATGCGTTAATCCACCGTAGGAGTTTTGTAACGAAAAAATATGCCACCGCTGTAACTAAACCATAAAACGAAAAAGTGTGCCACCGCTATAACTAAACGATAAACCAACGAGACTAAGCAGAATATCAAGAGCGCAGCAAGGCAAGCAGTGTGCCACAGATATAAAAAGGCTGGTGGTTGCCTGCTGAAGGCAGTTGAAATGAGGCAGTGGAAGTCTGCTTGATGAGACTAGACGAGTACCATACGAGAGTTGATCCAATGGCACACCGACAAACCAACAAACTACAAGAGGGTTGATCCGATTGTAAATCGACAAACCGAAAACCCAACAAGCCACCGAGAATTGATCTGGTGATACTCCAACAATCCAACAAGAACTTCCGGAGAATTGATTCGGTTGTAAACCGACAAATCTAGACAGGACTACCGCTAACCAAGCTAGCACGCTGTGGTTTCTGGTTGAAATGGCTTCCAGTCATAGACATTTTTCGACTTCAGTCCTTGCTTCGTAAACGCTTGTGACGGCTCACAATCGCTGGTCTATGATCTTTGACTCTTCCGATTGTCGTACGTGATCCATTTCAACACCCGCCACAAGACGTTTCAGAAATGAGTCGATTTTATTGTCGACCGAGCTTTACTTTCTTCACATCATCGATGTCGCGATAGACCGCGTAAATTTTGTCGTTGTAGAGTCTCTTTCCGCACATAAGGGAGCAACAATTCTCCGAGGAACTTTCCTCTCGAACACAGATAAGAGGTTAGAGTGCTTTTGCGATGCACACACGACTGGAATGCATATGTGAGTGTAGTTCTTCATTTACTCCATCTTAAATGACGCTACAGTTCTTGTAAGTGTCGGGCCTCTTAAAGTGTCTTCTTCCATTGATCTTCTTTCTAGCTTTCTCCTATTTGTTGTATGAAATTTTCGTATATCTTCTAGCACGTCTTTCATCCACCTCTTTGTTGGACGTTCTACGCTTCTTTTTCCTGAAGAAAAAATTGCCATTGATAATCTGGGCATTCTTTCTTCCGAAGCTCCTGCGAAGTGCCCGAGCCATCGTAGTCTACTCACTTTTATGTCTATAACTATATTTATTTCGTCATACATTTCTTCAAGCTCTTCGTGCCTTTTGTTTGTTTACTGATGAAAACAGTTTTAGCAATTAATGAAACCTAAGCCTCACCTGTTACTCGCATTGATCGATATCAGGTGTCTGGGTATACGTTAATGCACAACTTCTCTGCCCCTAATGTAATACTAATGTAACAGCCATATTAGGAATAACGTGGCTTGCCAGAAGGTGTACAACAGTCTGAAATCGTTTTATGGATTATTTTAACGATCACAATGGAAATTGGCTATAGGTATGTATATATTACTCAGGATTCCTAGTTTTTGGTAGAGATATCGAGTTCCAATAAGCTTTATCAAATTATACGTCATTCCAGAGTCCCTGGCGTTATTTCTTACTACCCATCCAACGCGGTACTCAAGCGATATAGACTCATATCTCGCCATCTCAGACCACTGCTTTTCAGCTATACTTTTCAGTTTGGTGGCATAAAACGGCGCTAAAAAATTTCGTAACTAAATTGAGCAAAATTCAAAGAATGGCCTGACTCTCCATTTCCCGACGGCAGCGCAGGAGACTCTTCTGAATCTGGTGTCACTCGAACCTTGAAGTACACCGGGCGCTGCGGCTGAAAGCGAATGGCCACCTGGACGCTAGTCTTCGGCGAGGACATTCTATAATGCCAACATTATAAAAGAGATTCCGGAAGCGGGATGCTATCCGACTGCATGACCTTTAAGATTTCAAAATTTGAGCCACCTTTCGCGCACATACAAAATAGGCTAACATGGGCCTTTCCTAAGGTACCTACTGCAGAGTGAAGTAGTCGAAGGCGCCTTACAACTGTCTTTGAAGCAGAGGTGTACGCTGTACTGGCATGCACTCATGAGAACTTAAGAACAGCCTACAAAAACCAAACGGGTCTTTGTCTTCTTTGATAGTCGAGCGGCAATCAGGGCGATAAGCTCATATAGGAGCACCCAACAGCTTACTTTGAAACTTTTATGAAACAAACCGAACGCCGGAGATCCGCGCCTGGACTGGACAACTCTAAAGCTTGAGACACATGCGTGCGTGCAGTGCGTGCGGCGATAGACATTATAAAAGTGCGTGATTGCCAAAGCCCCTTGACATAGAGTTGCGTGAAAGGAACATACGCAACGCAAAACTACGGTGTACTTTCAACTCGTTCCGCGTTGCTACATTCGACATAACCTTTAATGCCCAAACACAAGCATGCGCAGCATACACATGCACCCCTCGTTTCGAATTTTTGGTTATGTGTGAAAGAGGAGGCGGAACAGAAGCACGCAATTATCTGTCAGCTAAAACTTGCCGTATACTACGGACCTACTGCACGCACCACACGCACGCATGAATCTGTTTCCAGCTGAAGCGGTTCCTTACTTCCTGTGCCGTCTCCTAACGCGACCAAGCAATTATTTGGGTGAAGTAGAATCGATGTCAGGGCGACTTGTTGACTTGATTACCGGACACTGCATCTTAAATTACCACTTAAGGAGAGTATTAAAGGGTGGAGGACCGCACTTGCAGGCTTTGCCTTGAAGACGACGAGACTGCCCTTTATGTTCTTTGTGAGTACGCCGCGATATCAGGGTTTTCTAGATAACAAATTTGAGGTATAAACCAAGGAAATGGTTGCGGTACCTTTGGATCCAGCACCTGACCAAAAGAAAAGAAAGAAAAAAAAACCCTCAGGAAGTGTGAAACATAAATCCAATCCAAGCTAGAGAGCGGATTAATAGCCTAAGTCCAGCTTTTGAATAAACACCTATTGTAGGAGATACACAAAAGATATATTACGGGTAAAGGTGTGCGAAGGGAACTAGCTGCCGAACATCCTTCCGAAATACAAACACTACAATACAATACAACCCCAACTCAAGACGATACTTTTAATACCTTCTAAGAAAACTGTTTTTGATACTTTTTTACATTTTTCTGATACTTTTATGATCTTCGTGCGGCAACACCGAGAACGATCGAAGAAGAAGAAGGCGAAGAGGTGTTGACGACTATAATCGCAGCCAGAGACTACGGGGACTTTTCCATGAAACCGAATCGAAATCAGGGTCTTTTTAGCTGCGGGGGATCAGCCGTATTTAGCGAGAATTTAACGGAACTGAGATGAGATTTTCTTATTTATTTTTACTTTAACGCCACAATCTGCTTTTGTTGTTGTTGTCGGGTTCAGTGTAAAAATCCGACACAAGAAGCGGAGTCTCTTTATAGAAGAAGAGCCACGATCAATTTCTGCTTAACAAGTTTCTTATTAATGGAAAGAACGAAAAGAGTTGATGAAGATCGGCCTCTGTCTCTGCTGGGGATTTTCGTTTCGTTTTTTTTTGTATTTTGACGAAAGAAAAAATTGTAAAAATGTAGTCATAACATAGCGCTGACAATTTCGACATAGACAGACCAGCCACAGACAGTTTTTTTTGGTCACGGTGTGTGCTTTTTTGTGCTGGTCTAAAATTAAAACGCACATGTTTGCAGCAAGTCGTCGTCTCTGAAGTAAATGCATACAGTATATAAATGTAGCAAATGTGTGGCAGCCCATTGCCCGTGAAGAAGTGCCTTTTTTATTGCATATATATTCTTCGCACAGAAAATTTATTTTTAGTTGGAAGATAATTATAAGAAAAAGAGCCGCATGAAGACTCAATTTGCTGTAATGGTCTGTCGCCTTGGCTTGCTGACGTCACTTCTTCATCCTAGAGATCGTAAATAAAACCGCTCGGATTCTAGTGGTACACGTACAGAGGTTATTTTCAGCGGAAATCAGTGTGAAGTTATTACAGTCGTCATGAGGAGAGAGACAAGAAAAAAACTAGATTATTTATTACACATTTTTGTTATGTCAGATCGACTTCTTCAAGCATGTCAGATATTAGAGTGATGACAAAAAAAAATAAGAGACGATCCTTGCTATTTAACAACAAAAAAAATTCTAGACGCCAGTTTAAATTGCACAGAAACAACACACACACGCACGCAAAATCAGAAAAAAATAAAATGAAGAATTTTGTCGAAACGAAAATATTTCCCAAGAAATTGAGCGAAAATTGTTTTTAGCTAGAAAATTTTATTATGTGGAAAATTTCCATTTCATGCTTGTTTTGTTTTATAAAGATTTATGTCAGGGCGAGGAAATTTTAGTTCTTAGAAAAAATATCAAAACGATTGAAAATTATTTTTAACGAAAGTCATGTTAGAAAGAAAAATTAAAAGAAATTTACTAAGAAATTTATTGGCCTGGGTCTAAAATCGGAAATGCTCCTCCTAAGTAAGTGTATACTCAAGTATTCAAGGTATTTTTTTTTCTAATTTTAAAAATATGTATTTTGACTTTTTTCACGTTACTAACGATGAAAATGGATTTTTGCTCTTAAACCATACTACAAGGTTCGGTACTTGAAGTGTTACCAATTTCATGCTGCTAAAGCCGTCTCTATTTTCAAGTTTGGTAATACTGTTTTGGAATATTTATTTATGTGAAAGAATTAGTCTGTCATGTCGTAGAGTACACACCATAATTTGCGTTTTTTAACAGACAGACAGTTTTATTGTAGCTGTCACCTTACCATAGTGAGAAATGTCACTGTCATTGTCACTTTCCATATTGCGGACGGCGAATTTAGTGAGGTGAGAAATTTCAGTTCAGCCTTAAGCTGGAAACAGATTGAACGTTGCGCTCATCAGCGCTGTGAAATGTCAAAAGACGTTCATAACGTCGGGTGTGAACACATTGAACGGTCATCAGAGTTCACATCAGCTGACTGGAAATACTACTTGATTTGTTTTTTAGGGACAAAAATTACAAGATAAATAGGAGAAATTTCAAGAAAAATTAATAATTTTATTCACTATTATAACATACAACATGGTGTTTTTATAACTCCCACTTCTTTTATCATAAATAGCTTTATTTTTTTTTAAATTGTTCTTCAAAATTAATCACTGAATTATTAGTTAATTGTTTATCCACACAAATCCATCTGAAAAACTCACAATCTAAAAAAACTCCAATCAAAACAACGACTCACAACTCTAGAAATTTCAAAAAACGCCGAACAACGTTCATCAGAATAGAAATAGAGCCTATTCCAATGCTGATGAACGCTGATAACCGTGCAATCTGTTCACTACAATCAGGTTGTGTGTATTCATTTTCATTTTGACTTTTCTCAGCGCTGATGAACGCTTATGAACGTTCAATCTGTTTCCAGCTTTATTCTCGTTGTCGCTTTCGGTGACGTTTAACAATTTATTTAGGCAAGGATTTGTTATTTCTTGTAATTGAGGATAAACAAAAAGTTAGATATTTTAAACCCTTTAATAGGATAGTGCAACATGAAATCTAGCATGATCTCAAATTGTTTCCTAGTCGTTATTTTTACACTAAAAACTATAATAAAATTTTTACTTTCAAATAAATAATAGCCTTCAAATATCAAGTGAGAAAAATTTGTCACTAAATTCGCCGTTTCTCGATAAGTGACAACCGCAATTCGCCTTAACTCACCTAAAGTGGCAAATGTCACTTTATTCGAGAACCACAATAGCATTTTTGTCTCACAATAAGACTAATTCTTAGTTGTGACGGGTCATAAGTCATAAGCAAATATGAAAGCATTAATCTTGTGACAAATCAGCTGTTTCCGATTTTCAGTGAAAAACCACAACATTCATCACTAGAATTCCACCACAATTGTGGTGGAAATGTGAAATGTCAAATGTTGTGAAATTCTTAAGTGAAATTAAACGCGCGCCAAAATGGCAACAGGTAAATTTTTCTGTAAATAGTATGAAATTTGAGTGTTTATATTATTTTTAAGTCTTTACAGAAGGAAAAATGTCGTACCAGAGAAACTCTCCAGAGCAGATTGAGTATTTCCTCGAATTTAACTTTTTTCTCGATTTAACACAAATAACACAGATCATGACTACCCCTAATGTTTTATTTTTTTGAAGGCATATTTTAAAAAAGGGTGTCCGGGGAAAAAGTCAATTTCATCCAAATGTGCGGGGTTTTTGAAATTTTTGCCCCCGTCGTCAACTCAGCTGATGGCAGCCCTATATGAGATGAACATGCAGCACGCTGGTCTGATGCTGCTTTGATTGTCATTTTACGAGCCTCAGCCAGTAGAAACACTTGTGATTGCGGCGTTGCATTAGGTTCTGAATTAGCCTTTAGCCTAGGTTTTTAACAACAGGGTTGGCACAATAGACCAAATAAAATAGGGCGCATTGACCGGTAACACTGGAGTGAATGAATGAAATGCGGTAGTAACATCGCATTTGTCTGCATTATCGACACTTGAAACGTAAACGTATAAAATCTAATCTGTACTGAGTTTCAATGCAGAGTTTACCCTGACTTTACACAGATTAAGCGCTCCTGGAAATGCGGGTAGAGTAAAATTTCATTAAATCCAAGTAAACTCAACGAAGCCAGTACTTTTAAGCCGGGTTTTGCATATGTGTGTGTTTCAGTACCCAGCGGGAAATGGAGGGCTCCAATAGCGCTGTTTGAGCACTCCTTAAAAAGCTTACAGCGCTCCCGTTACGCTCCAGTTCCATATACTTTTTAACATTGCATGTCATTGCAGGGGAGCATACGTTTCTATGCTCCTTCAAAAGCGTTCTAGGAGCATTATAAAAAAGCTTTTTAATAAAGAATTTTCACGGACGCCTGTGGATATGTGATCCGGGTATCGAAAAGCTTTTATTTTGTTTATCTTTTGAAATTGCCTTTTCCTTTCCAAGCGCGAGTGTGATTTTACCAAAGCAGGCCCCCAACTAAATTCTAACCACTTTTAAAGCTGCTTGTCTTTCGTATCGAACGAGAGCCGGTCCATTGAGTATGCTAATGCCACCCTTTATGGTCATCAAGATAATCGCTCATTTTCTTCGTTCTATAAATTTATGAAAGCTCCGGTAATGCTCCCTCGGGAGCATATTTAACAGCGCTCAAAGTAAGCTCCCATGAACAGCGCTCCAAATTTTTCCCACTGGGTACCTTTAGTGCACATATACTAAGGGCGACTAATGTAAAATTATTTATCTGTCAGTTCAACCCAGACAGAACTGCCATGGAAACGGCATCGAGTGATCTTGAGAGAAAAAGCTTTCTGTTTACTTAACGAAAACTCGGCCCATGGAAACACAGTACTGATGCGTACTTGGACCAACTCCGATTCTGAGGAAAAAGTATCAATTCAAAACAAGATTAAACAAACGAAAAGGATCACATTTGATACAAAAGTATCCAAGTGGCAACACTGCTCTCGTCGTTTGCGCAGAAACCGCTTCTTTTGTATTCAATAGGCCCGACGAGGTGCGCAGAAGTGAAGAAGTGTATCTGCTCAAGATGCGGTTCGGTTTCTTTCTGGTTTTTACTTCATTCATGAAAATTCGTGGAACTAACAGAAAAGAGGCCCGACCCGCCGCGCCGTGTACAAAATCTTCTAAAAAAAACTCAGCACACAAATCCAGCGCTGGAGCACCTCCAACAACAACAACGACTCTCTTGCTTTATTCAGCCCAGCCATCACCAGCAACAACAACGCCACATAAAAGAGCCAAGGTTCAGGTTTATGCCCTCCTGTTTTCTTCTGGCTTTAGAAAAACCAGTTTTGATTGCGATGTTGGTCTTTGGTTTTTTTTTTCGTCGTATAATATAATTTTTTCAAGTCGGGTTTTCGGCGAATTTTGAAGAATTAAGAAATTTTTCTTTGAATTGAAAAAGAAGTGCCTTCGGCCAGGAATTTGCAGTTCTCTTTTTTTGTTGTTGTTGTTTTCGATTGTGTGCTGTTCTGCTTGCGAAAAACAAGTTATATTATTTTTTTTTCGTTTTTTAACCCGGCAAAAGTTGTAGTAGATTTTTTGAACGCTTTTGACCTCGGTGGATGCGGATTTTAGGAAGTGATTAATGGATTATTATTTTTGTATGTTTTTTTCCTCTCTCGCTGGTCTCTGCCTTCTGCATAAAGTCGCTTTCTAAATATAAACACAACATAAATTTCCATTATAAATTAAATCCGTTTTTAAATTAAGAAATTTTTATACCTTTTGTTGTATTCTTTTTTTTCTCTCTCTCGGTTAAGATTTCAACTTTTTTTTGCAATAGAACGTAGTTTATTTAAGTTTTTTTTCGGGGAACATAATATGAAATTATAGAAAAATATATACGTGTTGTTGTTTTCTTTTTTGGATAAATAATATTAAGTTTGGATCCGGGTCTTTCAAGAAATGTTTTGGAATTTGTTTTTATTAAACTAGATTTTTTGGGGTTTTTTTCGGGGAAATTAACAACGTGTAAAAATGTTGCAATGTTTTGTTTTTCTTACTATCTATAATATAGATTAATCTTTCTTATTTTAAAGCATTTTAACTTGATCAGTAGCTCGTTTCTGTAACTTCAGTGGAGAAAAATCTGGTGGAAAATGACGTGAAATGGAGAATTCTGGTAGAGAACTTCTTTATTTGCGAGTTACAGAAACGAGCTACGGGTCTATTTAACGATCGTATATGATTTCTTGGGCTGGGCTTGATAATTTGGGAAATATTACAAGGCATTAGTCGCATACAAGCATATTGGTTCTTTAAATGCGTGAATAAGCGCAATTCTATTTTGTAATTTTTTTTTTGGTAAGGTAGTAGGTCCAAAATTACTGTGGCTACTCGCATTGCCTATTGTACTACACTCCTATACCTCATATTCGTAGGCCAGACAGTTTCATTAATCTGCCTAGTGGCTTGTCGCTGGGAATGGCTGTTCGAGCAGCGTCTCGTTGAACAACGCACCACTGCCATGGTAATCCCGCCCAACTGGGGGTTCCTGACCGCACTTCTTCCTTCGGTCTGTTGAGAAGGAGTTCACTAAAGCTGGGTTCGGGTGGGCTCCATTGGGATTCCCAATTACAAATTGGCTCTCTGATGTCTCCAGAAACTTACCTGGAGAGTCCTGTGATCGATGCCGTTTCATGTTCTGTTGGGCGAACTCAGGCTTTATTTTTCCTGACTTCAAAATGTGAAAGTGTATGGGAACTCAGGCAAAAATTGAAGTTCAGTTCTACGATCAACCAAAAAATGTAGAGACTGCGCGAAACCCAAAAGCAATCAATGTCTTCGGCAGCAGGTACCGGGCGATTGGGGGGCATACGTCAGTCTTGATTGAGATTGAAGATTGAGACTGCCTAGACATTTTCTTTGTAGCTTTCTGGGTCTGACTAAGATTAGACACCATGCTTTTCGGAACCTTGGGACGGATTCTGCAAGCGTGAACTTGAGCGTGTGCACGGCGAAACAAAGGAAATTTCCTTTGTTTCGTCGTGCACAAAGGCGGTGCCTTTTCACCGTCAGCGTCCAATCCTAGGTTTCCTGAATGGGGCTACCGCCTTTAGTTATCTACCTACGATGTAGGGACTTTTTCAAAATATGCTGCGCGAAAATGGTTTGTTGGCTTTCGTTCTGGTAATTTTGATGTGAAAGATGAGTCACGGTCTGCACGCATATCACTGAAAAAGCGGATGAAACCAGTCCAAAATTGGGAGAGTTAGGTTGGGAAGTTTTGAAGCAAAAAATTCCTTTTCACACTATAAAAAAACCACTTGAATTTTACTAAAAAAAACCCCACCAGCTGTTTCCCATACCTTATATTTCCCAAAACAGTAACTGCAAATGAATCATATTTTTTCGAGATTGAGGAACCACAAACGAAAAGCATGATTCACTTGCGCGCAATGAAAATTACTACAAACTCGGAAATTAAAAACAAAAAACTTTCTAGGTGAAGGCGAGTGAACTTTTGTTAAATGTTTACAAAAACAAAATTCAAGATTTTCTAAAATATTTCTTCTTGTGAATCACTATGAGTGACAAAGCATGATCGCTATTTATTTATTTACTTTTAATTATTTGCCTTTCATATTAAAGATATATTACTGCCAAATTTTCCTCAGTAGTGGCTGATTTGCGCTGATTACCGCGAGCGCATTCCTAGAACGACATTATCTTTTCGTGTATCTTTCTGCTCGTTATCATCATGTAATTTCTCTGGTAGTGGATTACACCGTTTTTTGTGGAAATTGCGAAACACAAATATGATTCAGGTCATGTTTAATATTTATGATAAAATTTCATAGAATATAGACTTTGTCGGTCATAACTTGAATTTCAGTACAATTTTTGATTTCATAACACTTTTTGAAAGCTGCTGCTGTGTGGTTACATTGTGGTTTATAAATTGGGATTTCAATTAAATCTATGTTTGTAACTTTTAACTAATAATTGTTTAGAAAGAAATTATTAGTGAACGGGTCTACCAATAAGAGCGATATAACTGGTTTTTTTTAATTAAAACTCACCCGTGTAAGATACATACAATGAATTTGTTTGTATTTATTTGAAGCTCAGTTCATTCCATTTATGTTTTGAACAAAATATCATTTAAAGGTTCACCTGTTGATCGTCTGCTCGCACGCATTCGATGGGTCCAATTTTCGATGACTTTTCCAAGTAAGGGGTCATCCATTAATTACGTGAGGCGTTTAGGGAGGGGGAGGGGTCGAGCCGAATCTCAATAAATCTCACGTAGGGGAGGGAGGTGGTCTCGGAAAATATCACGTAATTTTTTTTCCGCAAGAAACAGTGTAAAATTGCGAGAAAACTGGGTTAAATTAATAGTACAGGTAAATTAAGCCGAAAAAAGCGACATAGTGGAAATAATTAGGTAGAGGCTGACAGTTGGCAGAGAGCTAATAAGGGGTTATGACGTCTACCCACTTTCTACCCCGGGAAGCCCCCTTTTTAGGGGGTTTTAGGGCTCAAAATGAGTATTTTCAATTTTTCTGCAATTTTTTTGCAATATATTTCTTAATATCTTTTTGTATTCTTCAATTTTAAGTACAATATCTGTAAATGAGAAAATCTTTAAATTCGTCTTTTTGGATCCGCACTTATCTTTCACGAAAATCTTGGTGCAGTATCAGATGATCATGGTGAAATATTTTATCAATACATATTGCACATAGAGAAGGAATAATGAATCCATTCAGTGTTGGGAAAAATTAAATTGATGGACAATTAAATATTAACAATTAATTAATTGTTAATCTCGTTTATTGCAATTAACAATTAATTAATTGTCAATCTTTTTACTGGATTTGATTAAAAACTAACAATTAAAACTTATTATTGTATGAAAAGCGTACTGTCGCCAATACAAAAGTGTGATGTAAGTCTATATTAATAAAAGAAAGTTTCTGTATGCTGATATGTATGTATATGTATGTATGTATGTATGCGCGTATGTGTGCGCTATAGCGGGCGCACCAGTCATCGCGGATTTTCAAAATTCAAAATGGCCGCCGAAATATGACCGAAATTCAAAATGGCCACCCAAATATGAATTTGCCAATTGTGTTCCGATTGCCATGAAAATCGGTATCTGGGGTTTTTTAAGGTAGCAAATAACGAATTTATGAGCAAAATATATAAATTCAAAATGGCTGCGCCAATATGGTGAACGAACTTGGCCAATTGTGTTCCGGAGCAGCCTTATTTACCAAATTTGTTAACGTATAGCAAGAGCAATTTGTTGGCCTCGATATTATTAAACGGTGTTTCTCCCAACGTCAGCTGTATGTAGTTTGTCCAAGAGTTGGAAAATCTGAAAATCTTCACATCCCAGCTCCAAATGGAAGAACGTTGAACATAGTATCCTGAAGCTGTCTTAGCAATCGGGCAGTGTTGGGAAAAATTCAATCTGATTGATGACTAATGATTACGATTAAAATCAGTAGTCTGCAGTCATGATTAGAGATTAACACTATTAATCAGAAAAGTAATCATTTTAGGCGATTGATTGATTGATTGATCAATTGTAACCGTGATCATTATTAAATGATTACATTTTTAGATTAAAAATGAAATATTCACGAGATGTTAAGTTTGTTGTCCTAAGGAAACAAACGTTGTATTTCTACTCTTCAATATTTTATATCTATCATCGATAGTGGCACATAAACTAATGTTTGTAAGCAAAACTTTTCAAGTGGGATGGCAATTGAATATTTGATTGATGTGAATCCGTTAAGGGTTTTGTGGTCAAAGTTTTTGAATTCAAAATGGCGGATTAATTTTGGCAATTGTGTTCCGATTGTACTGAAAATCAGTATCGGGGGACCTTAAGGGTTTCAAATGACGAATTTGTGGTTAAAATTTCAAAATTCAAAATGGGCGACTAATTTTGGCAATTGTGTTCCGATTGTATTGAAAATCAGAATCTGAGGACTATGAGGTTTCCAAATTACGAATTTGTGGTTAAAATTTGAAAATTCAAAATGGCCGACTAATTTTGGCGATTGTTTTCCGATTGGACCGAAAATCAGTATTTGGGGGCTTTAAGGTATCCAAATGCCGAATTTGTGGTTAAAATTTGAAAATTCAAAATGGCGGATTAATTTTGGCCTGGGAATGTAACGTATGCATTGATTTATACGAGCATTATTAGACAGATTGCGACACTACACTGAACTAGTGTGGTGGCCTAAGCTGGAAAAAAGGCCCAGAAGCCCAATTGGACCTGGAACCTAACGCCCCTCCTAAGTATCTCAAATGCATAGTGTACCTAATCCTACTGCACTTATGGAGATTATATTAGGAATCGGCTCTTCTCACATCAGTCAGATCAGAACACATGCTATCTGCGGTGCATTGTCACTATACAAAAAACAGACATTTGCACCAGGCGACATAATTAGTCATCTAAGCAACTTACAGGATTCGAATTTTGAATCGACAACCATCTGCTCTGATATACTAGAGGCCAAGATAGATTTTGAAAACCTTTTGTTATGAATATCGAGAGCTGTGAAGAATGGAAGCCTAACAGATCCTTACTTCTTGAATCTATATCCTGGTGTACAGGGGCTCAAACGCCAATTTGAGAAGCTGGCTGTGACTTCAGACTCTGCTTTTCTAAGGCCTGGGTCATTCAGTCACAGGTTTTTTACCCTCTATAGAGGAATGCTCCGAAGTTTGTATATCTCCATCTTTACAATAATATTGTCAATGACAATACATGCCATAATTATATGTTTTGCACGAACAGAGCTCCCACTTTGGTAACATAATTTTACCATTTGCAAATGTTCTTGCGGTGTCAGTCTTGCTATGATGAAATGGTGAACCTTACTGAATAAAATTCACTATGACAGACGTCAATGTCATTTATAACATGGCGGCAATCCCTATCGAAAGTTCTATCACGAATTGGTATACCCTATGGAAGAATCGTTACGGAAAACAGTAAATTTTACCGTGGCGCTATTAAAAAATATAAGAAGAAGCCAGTAAGAATTCAATTTCTGACAGCAATGTCATAGAGGAAGCAAACATAGATATTCGTCGTGGAACCGTTTTTTAGGAGATAGAGAAGTGAAAAGAAAAAGAGGGAAGTGTTGTTGCATTTCAAACGCAATTTTGCACATGGAAAAATATCCCATACGAAATGTGCGTCTTCTTACTCTTTGTTCCTTCTCTACCTAGCACATATGCAAATATGTCGCTGCGATCAGTGGTTCGTGACTTATTATAAATTGACGCCATCTATTGGGAAAATAACGTCGCGACCGTTTTCCAAACCTAATAATATGCATTTTTCCATATAAAGTTTCAGATTGAAAATAAGGTAACAAGGGGTGACTTCCAAAATGCATCACTGCGGTATCACTGCAGAATTCAGCTACAGACTCCCAATAATTCTTGCTCTAAAAAAACTCATTTTTAATACTCTCGCCGGTTGCATCATTTTTATTATAGTTAAAAGTGAAATCCGGCGAAATTCTAAAAATTATGAAATAAAATGAGAAAGAATTAATTAACTATTTCATCACTTTTTTTGTCATAACAAACAAGTTCCTAATTTGAATTAATTTGTTTTAAAGAGTTTCGGTCTGTGTGAAATTCGTTTTTTTCTTGTAACCTAGATAAGTTTTTTTTATAAGTGAAATCTCAATCTCACACCTTTTCCATATTGAAATCATCATCTTATGCTTCGTATACCTACAGCAAAATAAAAAAATATAAATGTTTACCATGTATATTTCTAAGAATAATTAAATTATAAATTTTTGTAAGACGGGATCGTTTTTTTCCCTGGAGTTAGAAAAAAAATTGATTTTACCTAGGACAAGAAGAGACAGAAAATATCAAAAGTTTTCAACAGAATTGCCACTTCGTTAATCAATAATTAAATAAGCGTTCAGCAAAGAGCAAAGCAAAAAATTAGTAACGAAGAGAGGAAAAAAACGTTGAAAATCAATGACTTCCAAGAATTTAAAACGAAATTTTTAAGGCGATTTGTCTGTACGTAAATTGGTGAGATTTGTCTTCTCTTGTCATTATTAGAAGTGAAGTTCGTTTGCTTGTTTGTGGGACAAAGTTGAGCTTCATGCTAGCCATCAGCCGTCAGTCAGTCAACCTTGTAATGCAAAAACGATTTAGGTGATAATTTATTGGTGATTTGTTGCTACGGACAGGAATTTATTGCTGCACCCGTTTCCGAGAAAGTATATTTTAGTTTATATACATTTATCATTAAAATTAACTTAAAATAGTAATCCTAATGACGAGGATAAGTATCCAGAGTTTAGGATGAGAGGAATGTTGTTAAATGGGCATTTTTTTTCAATAATGCATACACATAGGGGCTGCTGAATATTTCAAAAATGACGTCAAAATTTGTTCAGGAACTGTCAAGAACGAATTGTCGTGATCGGAGTTGTCATTTCGTTAATCTAATAAGGGAGACTTATATTATAAACTCATTATTTTTCCTGATTTGGGAAAATTCGATTAAGTGAAATATTCACGTTATATTCAATTGTGTTTCATTATAAAGATCATCCAAATGTGACACTTAGATGTCAGCACTGTATAATGTTTACACTTGACGATATACGCCATTTGTTTTTGTAGATGGTAAAACAATTTCAACCATGATATATATTGCAACATCTCGTTTAAATTATTCAAATTTATTATAAAAATTGACGTTCTTTCAAAAATACATACTAATTGCAAAATTTGCGATTTCTTAACGTGTACAGTTTTTTTCAAATTAA
Source organism: Thereva nobilitata (assembly GCA_963855945.1). Lineage (NCBI taxonomy): Eukaryota > Metazoa > Arthropoda > Insecta > Diptera > Therevidae > Thereva > Thereva nobilitata. Next base: position 129,224,655 of record OY979696.1, read on the forward strand.
ATCCACCCTTTTGGAAATTAAATTTACCCTTTTGCAAATGAATCAAATACTTCTACCATTATATAAATTATATTTAAAAAAACAACTAAAATCTCAATTAGTAAGGAATCAAAAAAAAAATTATAATTCATATAAATACATAATTATGCAGATTATTGAAAAATTCATTAATAATAATTGTACATAACCTAGTCTATAACGGTTCTCCTGCAAGAAGTATTTCATTTGTAAAAGGGTGAACGTGATTTGCAAAAAGGTGAATTTGATTTGCAAAAGGATTAATTTAATTTGTAAAAGGTTGAATTCAATTTGAAAAAAAAACGGTAATTTCATAAAATGTAGATTTCAATTGGCCTCCTTCAAGGTCATGTGATATAACATTAGATGGGGTTTTTTTTGAAAAGTCGAGTGTAAGCATACAAGCTACAAACAATTAATGATCTAAAGAGAAACATTCATGTTGCAATTCGTGAAATAACTCCAGCAACATTTCGAAAAGTGAATGAAAATTTCGATATTCGAATTGATGCCTGCAGACGCAGTCGGGGTGGACATTTGAATGATATTCTGTTCTACGTATACTTGTAATGAATTATACTTTCAATAACAGCTTGAAAAAATAGTTTGTGCTTAATTAAAAAAAACCTGTGGGCATGTGAAGAAATTTTAGTGGATTTGGTACAAGTGCGTGAACACGATTGTGAACATTGTGAGTCTGGAGAGTCGTTCGCGTCGCACAGAGTTCACTGCGTGACTCTGGAGCGCCTTTAAGGTTGACAAATTATTAGCAGGAGTTGTGCCAAGGTGACAAACTTCTACTCTAGGTTGGAATCGAAACACCGAATTCGGGATTGGATATTAGTAGGTACTCTTTAGCCTACCGAGACCATTTATGAGCCAAAGTCAACAAACACGAGTCCTACTCGTGGCTTACATTTTTACAATAGTGTTCAAATTAAATAAAAATATGCAGTTGTAATTTTTATTAATTTATCCGCGTAATATCTACCTGTGTGAAACACAATAATTTCCTCTGCAGTATAACTTTCTCTCGTTAAATCACAACGAGGACCAGAAAGAAAAATATCTTCGTCTGGTTATTGTCGCACGCAACCCTAGCAATGTTATAAATAGCTATCAGGTATGTTCAACATGGTAATTAGTGTTCAGTGGACATAATCAAAAATTCATTACACTGTTTTTGGGGGTAGTGAATACAAGACGTTTTCACTTCAAAAAAAAAGTTTTTTTTTTCATTTCCCAAGAGAAATTTCTTGGAAAATGTCATTTACCCTTGTCCTAATATAAACATCGCCCGAAAGATTAAGAGAGAAATTCTGTTTGATTTTCTCCAAGTGTATACATGTTTATATACATATACAGTACGTGAATGTATATTAATTCCACTGAAATTAATAACGTCAAAAAGGAGGAGACGTAAACGATTTCCTAGAAATTTCAACTAATCCAATACCTTGACTTCTCTGAATACACGTTTTGTTTCCTATTTTTTTCGTTATAAGCATTTCTGGGCCCCTGTCGAAGCCATTATTTAGCACGATCTCATGTCTCTACTGCTATGCGTGCTCTGTACGACCAGGATATTGTTAATGTGTTATCCTTAATCCCAGGAATATATCAAAAAAGCTCCTGCACGTGTTTTTGTTATAACCAAGAGCTTATAACACAATTTTCAGAAGAATAAGGGAAAAACGAATTTTCAAATTCCTAGTGAAAAGAGCCTCTTCAAGCTGTGTATGGATAACGGCCAAATATGTATACGACTACATTTTTATATATGTTATAAAGGTTCCGGATGAGAGGAGGTTATGCGTATGATTTGCGTAAAAGGTTGTGTTTTCTATTTCGTTAAGTATTGAACTTGTAAATATGGTAATTCGTCTAGGCAAAGAGCTGGGTTTTAGATTATCTACCTATATATTCTCGAGTATGATCCTTTATTCATTTTAAGAGGGAAACAACACAATAAATTGGAAGTTTCGAAAATCCCCTTTTCTGTTAGAATTATTGAGAATTGGTTTATTGGTTATTTAGGAATCCAGAAGAATCCTTTAAAATGTTTTACATATAACAAGGAAAGGTTAGCATATTTTCAATATGAGAAATCTTTATTGATAGAGGGTTGACATAATTTTGTTTACAGACTCAAGATGAAGGAAAATTCCATTTTATAAATCAGTTAGATTATTTTTGTTCATATGCGTTTATAATGCTCAAATCGCTTTTATGCTATTTGGTTATATACAAACACCTTAGTAATTGCATTGGTAATACATTCTTATCACAGTATCAGAGAAGAATAGACTACCAAACGCTTTAATATTCAGGGTAAATTTCGAGTAAAATGATACTATGTAGATATGCTTGATTTTCGATTTACAAAAAGTCTGGTCTCTCTGGTCGATCACTGGTTCAAATCAACTTATTTAAATAAGATTAGCAAGTGATGGTCTGAATATATAGGGCTGCGCTTGGTCTTCACACAGTCAGATAGAGCAGACAGACAGAACAGACAGACAGCTACACCCTTTGAACCCAAGACACAAACAGCAAAAGCTTCCACCCAAGACACAAACTAAAAGTTCGATTGCGCAATATTGCGAAATAGGTGTCTCAGTAATGGCCTAGCTATACTAGAGCCTGATCCAAATCAGTTGAGGTTTTCTTCCCGCATGTGGGGAAATGAAAATTACACATAAATAAACGTTGTGCACATCGGGATAAGATATGCGCTTATGTATTTTCACATTTCCCCTTCGAAATCTGTTGTTATTCTCACTGAAAATGCGACTTTTGAGAAACGCCATCTCTTTTGGATCGGGCTCTACTAACATCGAATAATTCGAGGACCACAACGCAATTTTTTTCTGCTTACGAGAGCAAATACAAGGTTGATTTATTAATCTCTGTTCGCCTCGAACCTTTCTTTACGTTACATCTCTAATCCACCCTCTGTCCCTGAGTATATGATGCCCACTCAATGATCGTAGAATTTTTCTTGGCTCGCGACGTGTATAAATGACTCAACAAGCTTGGAGTCACTAAATTTACTGGCATTGACTATATACCCCCTATGATCCGTAAACCCTGAACTATAATAGACGTAGATCGACGTACGTTTTTAACGAACGTACACGTACGTATCTCTCGCAGTAGACCTTGACGTACAATCGGCCATACCAATCGCAATAAACATGGTTTTAATTTGAGTATGTACAATATACAACAAATATGCTACGATTTTGACATCACAACGCCTTCAACTGGGATCCAGGTCCCATAAGACGGCGTTATACCACGTTTAACGAAATACTAAAGGCCCAGTTACATAGCAGCGTTGCGTAGCTGTTGTCAAAATTAAAACTATCTAATTAAATGGTGCTTGTTACATTGCGCGTAACGCAACGCATGAGTTGATCAAAGTTCAACTTTTACGCGAGACATAACCTCAGTTGGCAATTTAAAAAAGTGTCAGTTGGCAATTTAAAAAAGTTCCACTTTTTTTATAAAGCAAACTCTGCCAATTTTGTTGAAACTTTACAGCACTTGACGGAACTTTATCTGTCAAATAACGCAACGCTAAGCTGTTATGTGATTAGGTTGCGAAAAGTCATGCTCACCTAAGCTACGCAACGCTGCTATGTAACTGGGCCTTAACGAAAACAAGTACATGTGATGTACATTTATTAAAGTCAATCATTCATTTTCACATAGAAGCCCCACGTCTATTATAGTTCCAGCTTAAAGGGGACTTTTCGTTTCATAATTGAAATAAAATACAGTTTTTAATTTTTTTTTTATGAAAAGACTATTATATTTATCGAATTGATGCCTTTTGGGGATTTTTATAAAACATATTAAGAATATAAAAATAATTTTTTTTTGCATTTTTAGTACATCTTGACCACTGCAGAGAGCATCTTCCAAAAGATACTTTTTAAACGGCTCCACAGTTTTTGGCCTTCCTGTAACAGATAGAGTAAAAATTCCAACGGGATTTTATTCATGAGACTAAATACTAGTAACTAAACTTGAGGGCAAACTACCCCTGTATAAAAAAATAGGGGTGTGTAATATAATATTTTTAAAGGTTTAGTTACTAGTATTTTTTATAACGAATCGAATGGTTTTTGGATTATTGAAATCCGTTGAGTAGTTATCGAGAAAAGTGTGAAGCCAAGTCAAAAAACGCGTTTTAAGTTTTTGTAACGTAATTTTTGCATGTAAAACTCATGCTCATGCGTATAGGTACCGTTACAAATATAGGTATAACTTTTTTTCCTATACGAATTTCTTAAAGCGGTTTTAGGACAGTATTTCTGTGATGTTAAGGAACACTTTTATGTAAAAAAAATCGAATATTTTGAACTTTTTGAAACAAAAAGTACCCTTAAGAAATGTGCTTTACCATTTACTAAAAATCTGTTCAAAGTTTTTCCCTATCTTTTTTCATACTTTTCCGTGGTTTAGCTAGACTTGTGGGAACTAGCTCATGTTCAGCCCATAAAGAAACAAACCTTGACTGCAACAACCCCTCCAACTACCGTCCAATAGCAACTAGGTACTTCTATTCCCTCACAGAATCATGAAAATATTATAATCAATAAGAAGTTTGAAAGTCAAAATTATCTGCTGACACCTATTTGTATGTCTAACAGAACACTTCAATCAAAGTATACATCGAATTTGGTCAAATTGGATATCTCGAAGGGTTCTGCTGAGTATGGCATCATGTAAACCAGCGGGTTGAAGCTCCTCAACTGCACCCAAGAAGGATCCGGTCGGGTCAGCATACTATTAGTCATGCTGCGGAAATTATCTGAGTTAGTAATACCATAGCTTGTGGTCATATTCAAAAGCTGGGCATACCGTATAACGTCTGTTGCCGTGGGGAGACGAACAAGAGGGAAACACTTGTTCACCTTCCTGTGTAAATGCGCACACTAGGCAGTTACATTCTGCAAGACTTAAAGGGATCTCCGGCGTCGAGATCAGATCACTGATAAGCTTCCTAAATTCTACGGAATGGCTTTAGATATCCGTCACGGAAGACCAAACAACCCCTGAACCTTAGGTACACGATTTGTGGCAACAAAACGGAACGCCAAAGAGCTAGTTGGTTTTCCGGTCACATTCGAGGCATCCCTACATCCAACCAATGGCACCCTGCTCTGCTTACTTAACTCCAAGCTAATGGAATAGACTCAGTTCTAAAGCACTAGCTTGAAGTTTTTTGTAGGCGTTTAATCTAGGTAATACGGGACGGTTTTGGATCTAAATCCTACATTCATTTATACTGGTATGTCACAGGGCGAAATTGTATCGCACGGTTTTTTCATAAGCTGCATAAACCATCTGTTCTCTATCGTGATCTTATAACTAATTCAACCAATAGAAATATCGACCTCTTTTTTGATTAGGGCCGAATGTTGAATTTTTCACACATCATCTTGGCCTTATATCTTACAAAATTTACTCCACTATTTCCGTGCCTGAAGAAGGAGAGTGAATTTTCCATTTAGTTTATTTTTGTATCCATTAATAACTCGTCAAATGTTCCAATTATATAACAAATGTTTTTAATTTAATTGCAGATCATCATCAATAATTATTAAAGATCTACAATACTAATGGGTCACCGCCTTAGCAAATCAAACACAACACCATCCCAATCATCACAACCACCAAATACACAATCATCAACAACAGAATCATCATCATCAACAACAACATCATCAGCAGCAGCAATAAATCAACGACAAGCAAATGATAGAAATTCTATAAACTTGAACGTGCAGGATATTATAAATAGTCCTGCAGCAGCGACGTCGCATATAACATCGATTGATGTAACAGCATCGAATACAACAACAACAACAACAATAGCAGCAGGAAACTCCAGCGATAATCAAAATTTTCATATCGAAAGTACAACAGTAACGGTACCAGCGCAGGCCGCTGCCCGTAGATTCATAATCAAAATTCAACTCACTAAAATGGAGCCCGGAAGCTCACCAGATGATCCGACAACAATGACCACAATGACAACGTCCGTGGCTTTAGATGGTAACGATAATGGGAATCATGCAGCTGACAATCTTGATAACAATTTGAATGTGACCAGACCCATTTTGAATTTAACATTTATGAAAAATATTGAATGCGACTCGAGCAACGAGATCGTCATTGAAAGTAACGAAGAGATTAAGTTAAATAATCTGAATGCCATATCAGAGCACCGGAATAGTGGAACATCAATAAGCAGTAATTTCGTTAACAACTTTGCAACAGCACCGTTTATTGATGAAGATGGCAATGAAATGCAGATCAACAGGAATGCAAGTCCACCAAATGGAATTTGGAGCAGGAGATTATCTGGAAGCAATAGGAGTAGTCCATGCAGTGAGGACTCACATGATGTACCTGAGATTAACCAGAAAATGCCAGAATGTAGCCTTGTAGGAGCAAGTTCAACAATGTGTGGAGAAGGTTTGTTAAATATTAATGAAACTAATTTGAAACTCGATTACAAAAATTTGTGTTAAATTTAATTTTAGGTGACAAAAATCATTGTTGCAGACGGAAAAAGTCATCATCATATCCATCAAAGTGGCGATGTTGTAAATGTGTATGCCGGACATGCCGTACCTCCCCAACACACTCAAAAGAATCAACACCAACTAGAGATGATTCGAATTCAAATTCATCAACACCATCACCATCATCAAATCCAAACAATATTAATAATAACACCAACAATAATAATAACAATAACAGAACGGCAAACACAAATAATTGTGCCAAACAAGATATTACAGTTCATTCATCCGATTTGGCAATGTGGGTGCCACCAGAGAATATTTTGCAAAATCCCGAAACAGGACAGCTACATCGTGTCTTGCCACATTTTAATATAAGTCCTGAGCTTGTTTTGGTTACATTAAATTATCCACAATCAATTCTAATGGGACCTGTTGAAGACTGTGATGAGAGAGCTCGGAGGCTTCGTGCTATTGAAATTGAGACTGGTGTTGATCCAACATCAGCCGAATTTGGTTCACCATTTGCTAGTATGCTATCATCTCAGAAACATTGGCCACATTTTATGTGCTCACCAACACCAGGATTTGGACCAGTGGTTCACTCGCAGGTATGTACATTTTTTTTGAAATTTATGCAAGTCATATTTGTAATAATAAATAAGGACGAAAGTTATTAGTGTAGCTTTCAGTTAGGAAAAGATCATTTAGTTTATTTTAACCGGTAAAAATATTTTCTGCTTAAATTTTTGAATGAAACTACATATCATATAAGCTAGGAATACTACTTTTATAGAAAGGTACTACTACTAGGTTAGTTAAAACTGTTTCGCCAGCGTTCCGGAAGTTTATTCAATCCTCGGGAGTAGAAGTCCTCGCTTTTGGATGCGAGTTTGTCTTCCACTGCCATTTCGCCAACCCCAAAATTTTGGTATTCATTTCCATCAAGGAAGTTTTGCATCAGTCTACCTTGGGTCTACAATCACAAAAAGAAACGAAGAAAAAGAAGAAGTAACTAGACGAATACTACTGGCTAATAGAGCCTTTTATGCCCAAAAAAAAATACTGCACTCCAGATTTGTGCACAGAAAAACCAAACTCTCACTCTACAAAACAGTAATACGACCAGTACTTTGCTATGGCAGCGAGACTTGGACTATGACCCAGGACATAGAGGAACGAGTCAACAGGTTTGAGAGAAAAGTCCTCAGGTGCATAATAGGCCCAACCAGAGAGGATGGAATATGGAGAAGGAGATACAACAGCGAGTTGTACGAAATTTTTGACGACCCAGAACTCTCAATTTTAATAAAAATTAACAGATTAAGACTAGCCGGTCACGTAGTCAGGATGGAAGACAATCGCATCCCAAAACGGCTTATGATATCAGAAATTTCGGGAAATAGGCCAGTAGGTAGACCCAGGAGGAGATGGATAGACTCTGTGACGGCTGACGCAGAGACAATGCTGAACATCCGGAACTGGAGACATGCTGCAAGGGACCGTCAAACATGGAGAAATGCCCTAGAGGAGGCCAAGGCTCGATTTGGGCTGTAGCGCCATTGGATGGATGGAAGTTTTGCATCGACCTGAGAAGATAAGTAGTCCGATAAGTGCAATATCAGGAAAATAATATCCATTCTATTGGCCAAAGATGGACGTTTACGTCGAATCTCTCTGTTCAAAACGTCAAATTGCGCAAAATAACCATCAGCATAAGCCGTTTCATTTTATCAGCAACTCATAATGTGCTGTACACTTGCAATCCCACCAACAATACAGCATTACCTTCTGCTGATGTACACTTGTTTTTGACGTAGATGTCGGATCTACCCCACTGTAGTAAACATAGAATGTTTTTCTTATTACGTTTTCGTAAATTGTTCATCTCCAATCACAAGCGGTCCAAAATTGGCTACCTTTTGTGATGATCATGATTCGAAGAACATATGGAAATTCCATCTATTAAATTTTTCTCGCTTAATTCGTTAGGCAGCCAAACAGCCAGTTTTTACACAAAACCAAGCTTTTTAATGATCCAAATGTGATGAATTCCAAGGCTACATCTAGGGAGGTTAATGTGAAGTTTGTCCTGATCATACTATGGAGCGTTTCGGATTGACATCTTATGGTCTTCCTGATCTGGGTTCATCTTTCAAAGAAAAGCAACCGAACGAAATTTTGCAAACCATCTTCGGCATATTCGAGCTGTTACGGTGCCCTCTCCAAACACTTCACACAAGTTTTTTGCTGCCTCCATCGCGTTATTTCTTTAATTCTTACAGTAGACAATATCTTAAGTGGTCTTTTTCTTTACTCATGCTAACGGCTCTTAAAGTTTAATAATATTCGTCCATATTTTCAGGTTTTGGTCCGGTCAGAATTCTTACTAATAATTATTTTTCGGCAAAGCTATCCGATCTTCTTGCAGAATCAGTACTCGATACTTTTGACCGAGTATTTTTACTCATAGGTATGCTTACTTATATAGTCCAGTAAAATAGTGTTTAAATCAGGAAAGTTTTGGGGTAGTTTTGATTTCTTCGGTTTCTTATGTATTTTGGGGTGCTGAATCCGAATCCGAGGTTTGCTGACAAAATTTCGTGACGGAACATTGAGAAAACTGCAAAAATATGAAAAAAATCGGACTTTTTCGCGGTTTTTCGCTTATAAATCGGAAACTATCAACTTTTCGTCAATAACATTTATATACTAAATGAAAGAGCACAAAATTTCCTACAAATCTCACTACTCAAGTATCTCTATCCGACTCACCGTTTTGGTTCTAGCGGTAGTTGAAAATTTACCTATTTTTTTTAAGTCAGTAAAAACCTGATTTTCCAATTGACAACGCTATCATACAGGGTGTATCCTTTAAGTTTACAAAGCGGCCGGCTGTTGATAGGTTTTGGTTGGACGAACAAAAACTCTTTTGGGCGGGGCGTTTTGAAGTTTTTTCTTTAGAGTTTTACATATCACCCTGTATTTTTATAATCCTATGACCTATATTAATGAGTAGGGTATCAGTGTACGCAGAATACTCCCACCTATCTAAAACTATAAAAGTCAAGGTTCTACCCTATCAACTTACAGAGAAATGAGTCATTAAAGTCATGTGTGGAGAATGATCTCAAAACGATACCGGCGTATATAATTTTACTCGTTATGTAAAATATACAACAACAAAATTATCCAAAACAATGAGAAAAAGTGGGACAATGACAACCATCAATAATACCCGGGACAGACTAGCATCATTAATGACGAATATGACGTCAGAATGACGTAGACTCCATTTTACTTCCATATCTTTTATATGGGTCTACGTCATTCTGACGTCATATTCGTCATTAATGGTGCTAGTCTGTCCCGGGTATAATACAGTGTATTTTATGGAGAAAAAGGTGCTTTTAGTTGATATTTTAGTTAAAAAAACCAAACCAGGATGGCCTTTAGTGCCACTTCCATCATTCTCCACACATGATTTTGATGACTCATTACTCTGGAAGTTGATAGGGTAGAACCTTGACTTTTATAGTTTTAGATAGGTGGGAGTATTCTGCGTACACTGATACCCTACTCATGAAAATAGGTCATAGGATTATAAAAATACAGGGTGATATGTAAAACTCTAAAGAAAAAACTTCAAAACGCCCTAGCGGCTAAACCGTTACGAATTCCAGCCCCCGCCCAAAAGAGTTTTTGTTCGTCCAACCAAAACCTATCAACAGCCGGCCGCTTTGTAAACTTAAAGGATACACCCTGTATGATAGCGTTGTCAATTGGAAAATCAGGTTTTTACTGACTTAAAAAAAATAGGTAAATTTTCAACTACCGCTAGAACCAAAACGGTGAGTCGGATAGAGATACTTGAGTAGTGAGATTTGTAGGAAATTTTGTGCTCTTTCATTTAGTATATAAATGTTATTGACGAAAAGTTGATAGTTTCCGATTTATAAGCGAAAAACCGCGAAAAAGTCCGAATTTTTTCATATTTTTGCAGTTTTCTCAATGTTCCGTCACGAAATTTTGTCAGCAAACCTCGGATTCGGATTCAGCACCCCAAAATACATAAGAAACCGAAGAAATCAAAACTACCCCAAAACTTTCCAACTAGGGGCTCTTTTATACACAAATTCACTGGATTAATAGGGTAGAATCGAGCACCGAGTACAATTTGCATTCAAATTCGAGTTCAAGCTAACTGCAAGTTCATCTCAGTCGTGAATATTTGCTATATAAACGCTTTACACATTAGGGGTCATCCATAAATTACGTGAGATGTTTTTGGCGATTTTTCGACCCCCCCCTTGTGTTGAAGAAGAGTACCACAAAATCATCCCAGCATTAACTCGGCATGCACCCAATATAAACTACAATATCTGTGGATTACCATTTAGCAGGTGATTCTGCCTATCCTTTGGAAATCAATCTCATGATGCCTTACAGGGATAATGGTTTGTTAACAAGAGAACAGAAAAATTTCAATTGTAGTTTAAGCTCAACTCGTGTATTTGTAGAGCAAGCATATGGAATTTAAAAAGGAATTGAGAAACTCTTTGATCGCATAGAAGTTTGCATCCTTCGCTTTCTATCCACCAACGCTGTGCGATAAGAACTCCAATTTGCATTTCCACTTTGCGTGTGGGATGTAAACAGGCCTTTATAGATTTGAGTTTAAATCCCCTGTATGCTACATAAGTATTTGCAAATAGTCCCTGCGGGAAATGGACTAATGCCGGAGACTATAGTCATTTTGCCGTAGATCGTTTTCTTTCTCTCTGTGGACTTTCAATGATATATATTTTTATTTTCAAGTTCAATTAAAAATGAGTTTATTGAAGAAAATTTTAACATCGTCAAATCATCTTTGATTGTAGTAAGCTTCAATTTGGCCGCTAATGACCATGCTATTGTAAAGTTTTCACTTTAACCGCGTCCTTCTGAATTATTGGATCCATCTATGTCTTCGATGAGTCTGGTCTGGTTGCTCTAGATATTTCCAAGGCTTTTGACAGATTATAACACCCTTCTCTGCTGACTCCAAGCTATTGGAATAGACTTAGTTCTAAGGAACCGGATTAAGTGCTTCCTTTCTGGCCCTTCAATCAAGGCAGTATTGGATGGCGTTGAATTCAACCCCTACATTATTCGGCCGGTGTTCCCCAGGGGTCAATTCTATCACCGGGACTTTTTTTAATTTTTATTAACGATCTGCTCGCAATCCCCTCCAACCCACTTCACTGCTTCGCTGATGACGGTACTCTGCGTTACTCTTACGCCTTTGACAATATAAGAAAAGTGTCAGACCATGTCTTCAATAACGTGAACTGATGTCCAATTCAATCAACCAGGATATCAAATCGATTGTTGATTGGGGCCGCAGGAATCGACTCCAATTTAACCCCACCAAAACAAAGTATTGTCTTATATCTAACAAAACTTGCACCGATCTTCCTTCTATCTCAGTGCGCAATGAGAATCTAATGGCTGATCTAACTGTTAACATTCTAGAGGTAACTTTAACTGAGGATCTGCCGTGGAATGATCGCATATTCAAAATCGCCAAACAAGCGTGCCAATGCCTTGGATTTCTTAAGAGATGCAGGTTCCTTCTCCAGCCAGTTGCCTCAGCTACAATCTACAAATCCTTCATTCGGCCCCGCCTCAACTCGTAAATCTGGCAGGCGTCCCAAAAACCGCCTTGGCTTGTCTCGACAAACTGCAAAATCAAGCCGTCAAACTCATTGGTGATGGCCCCTTTCCCGCCTACATAGACTCTTTAATCCACCGTAACAGCCCTTTCCAAATTTTATCGCTATTGCCATAGCGATTGTTCCACTGAAATTAAAAACCTCCTGCCTGTACGGCAATGTTTTTCCCGTAAAACAAGACTAGCTCCCTAGGCCCCACCTCATACCCACCTCTCCACATTGCACACAATACGGTCTAGAAGTTCGTTTATAAAAATAGCACAACTGGGCTGTGGAATAATCTTCTCCAGTCAGTATTTCCGAACTGGTACAACATCTTCGAGTTCAAATGTAAGGTTCATCGACATCTTCTCGAGTTTTAGGCATCTAAAGTCGTTATATGAAAGTGAGTGAATTGGGATCAATTCTATGAGGTTGTTTGTTAGATGTTTGAGCTTACAGAAACCTGCGCGGAAGTTCCTTTTGGTGTCGTTATTACCGCTGCAGCCGATGGTTGCTTCTCTTTGTTCCCGGACTGCTTTACAAGTCCAACTTAGTTCTAGTAGTCCAGTGATATGAGTATATAGGATACTTGCATCGTAGATTTTTAAATTACTAGTCCTATAAGGTTACGTATACACCTGCCTTAAATCGTGATTGCTCTGAGTTTTCTTGGTTCCTTGACAAGAACTGTTTTCCAAGGATATGTTGGCGACTTCTCGCACAATCCCTTACCAGGAGAACAGTTCCTTGAATAATTATGTTCTTTTGAGGCATAGGTGATCTAGTTAAACCTCTAGACCTGGCATTGGCAGAGGTAATATAACCTGTTCATCCAGAGATAAATTAATAAATAACATAGAATTAGCAGCATTTTCCAAATGGTTGACATTGAATCCAAATTTCATATACACTAGGGGTTAAAGCTTATGGAAAATTTGTAAAAGATCTAAATGTACTCAAATGGAAAAGAAATTAATTTATTGAAGCATTTAAGGTACCCACTTTCTACAGTTTTTTTAGAACTACAACGGAGTGTGTTTACAGCCCATTTAGAAACACGAATCTTTAGCATAGTGAAAAACACCAAAAGAATTTGCGTAATAATAATATCTTCATACCACAATCCTTTTTATCTATCAAGCAAAACATCTTGACGACTTTGTACCCAGATTACTAGTGGCAGACTAATTGTTTCAATAACGCTACTTAAAATACTAGTATTTTCTAGTAATGTTTTCGTTCTTTAATCAACTGCGTTATTTTGGAAAATTCCTATTATCTACATTTTTGTTTACCTTGTATATTTATAGTCAGAGGAAAATATTACACTGGAAACTTGTTTCCACAACAATTTTGCGTGTTATTTACCTGATAATTTATGGTAAATAGTTTATAAGAATAGTTGAATGTCATGAGAACGAAACGCAATTCTTGTTTACGAAATTATTTCTTGAGTATAAGAGTATGATTCATGTCGGGGTTATTTGATTACGGATTTAATCTTACTATTATTGGTTTTATAGATGATTTAGGACTTTTTTGCTTTAAATTCTTGGTGAGATAAAACATTTGTAATATAGACGATGTTCAGTTCGAGGCTGTACATTATTTCGTCGCATATTAAAGACGCCGAGAATAGTCAAGAAGTAGGTTACTATACTGTGTTAAGTAAGTAGGTTACTATACTGTCTTAAAACACGTTGTCACGCAAAACTAACGCACTTAATGTGTTTAAGAACAAGTTTAATGTATGTATGTACCCCAACATTTTTGCAACTGTGTGTTCCTGCTCACAAATGAGTTACTTCAAGAGTGGGTCTTGTTGAAACAAAGTGGAATTGGTTTACCTGAAACCATTTTTTAAAAATCCTGGACATTGCTGCTCTATTTACTGTAAATTTTGAACAGCAGGATATATTGATCTGAACATTTCCAGAAAACTGCCTCAAGTATTCGACTACAATGTAGAAATTTAAAAAATTTATAACACAATTTTTTAATTAGAAAAAATCACGAATCTGTTGAAATTTTTTTAAACATTCACCATTTTGTTTCTAATTGATGTAAAGAGTTAGAATAAAGTTTTATATTTAAAGAATTAGTTAAAATACATTGTGTTAAAATTTGAAATCGATATCTGCGAAAGTAACTGAGATATGCCAAGATAAAGTGTAAATTTCGTTTAAACAGCGCATACGAAAAAAATGCATTTTTTGGCCAAAATTAACTATAGATGTAGATGCATTTTTCCATCCTCTATCGATTGCGATTAGTTTCAACCGGTTACCTCATTTCCATCACTTCGGGGATGAAATGGGGGTGCGCTGCAAACCTAATAGGTTAAGGGGAGTCTGGCATACATTATTAACATACTATAATCAATTTTTAAATTTAAATTTAGAGGTAGTTTTACTTTCTAAGAAGGTAGTATAGTTCGAGATTCTTAATTAAATATCTTCGGGTTCAGATCATATTTATGTAGGCACAGCATTTCCTATTAATACTTTCGTCTGATTCTCTTTAATTACAAAATTTTTGTATTCAATTTAGTTAAACTAGAAAATAATATGTTTTAATTAAATTTCAGGTCGACTATATCCACTGTCTAGTTCCTGATTTAGATAAAATCACAAATTCAAGCTTCTACTGGGGTAAAATGGATCGATACGAAGCTGAAAGATTGTTAGAAGGGAAACCAGAAGGAACATTTTTACTCAGAGACTCAGCACAAGAAGAATATCTATTTTCTGTGACATTCAGAAAATACGGGCGATCACTACATGCCAGGATTGAACAGTTTAACCATAAATTTAGGTAATTTATTTAATATCGATTTATTTAACTAGCATAATTTAACAATTGTCTTTCTTTTTTTAAATTACAGCTTTGATTGTCATGATCCTGGTGTATTTACAGCAACAACAGTAACTGGATTGCTGGAACATTATAAAGATCCATCATGTGTTATGTTCTTTGAACCAATGCTAACCATTCCATTACATCGTAATTTTACATTCTCCCTTCAGCAATTATGCCGTGCGACAATCGCTAGTAACATCACTTATGATGGAGTTAATGAGCTTCAATTACCAAACAGCCTAAAATCCTACTTGAAGGAATACTATTATAAATTAAGGGTTCGTGTAAAACCATTCGATGAGCCATTCTATTCCTGTTCCTAGTGTTATCTACTTTCGAGGAAGAGAAACAGTCGTCGAAGGCGTGGAAGATCAATTCGTATATCTAGAAAAGTTTGTAAAAACTGTTCCTCCCTCGATCGAAGTAACATCAGACCAATCACAGAAATCGATAGATCATTTCGAGGAAATATAAATCAATCATCGCCAAGTGTTTTTAATCGGATGATGTCTACATTGCGCAACAATAGACAAATATAATAAATAAAACAACATTATAATAATAGGGTTTAATGTTATGAACAATATTAATAATCCCAGTGAAACCCTTGGAAACATATGTAAAAAAACAAACACAACCTTCTCCTATCGTATTTTTGTGCTTATTAAATTAATTAGTTATCTTAGCCTTCTTAGATTAGTCAAAAACAATACATTTGAAACATTTGTTGTAAATTATTTATTTCTTGTTTTTATATAAGTAGCAGAACTTCCACCTTCCACTCCTTCCTCTTGTACTATTATTCTCTCTCTCTCTAAATCATATACTTCTATCCTAGAACTATTAATTCTCATCTGTATTTCCCCTCCCAATTATATTTTAGATAAATTAATAATTGTAAATAGTAAACAAAAATAAATAATTAGAATCTGTTGGTTATAAAACGCTGCTGCTAAATCAAGCGGCGGCAACGTTTATTTTCCTTGTTATTAATTTAATATTGTAACGTTTTATCTCAGAAAATGGCAGCGCCAGTTTTTACTCTTAGTTAGTAGGCATTAAAATTATTTTTATTTTCCTTCTTATTGTTTTTTTTAAATCTGTACTGTTTTTTTATATATAATCTTATTTAATTTATTAAGAAACAAATTTATTTTGTAAAATATTCAGTAAAAAAATGGAAAGAAAGAAAATAAATAGAAAGAAAATTGGAACTTTTTTGTGTGTTTATTATTTCTTTCAGGGTCATTCCATCAGACCGCTTATCCCCTGGATGCTGGGTACAATGTTATAGGAGCATTTCAGTCCGATATTCCTGGAACCCCTCTGGGAACATCTTCGACCGGGACAAAGTTAAATGGGCAGTAGCCACTTTTCAACCCTACAAATCCCCGGGGCGAGAAAAGCCTCGAGCTGATTCTCGACAACTTGATCTGTCTCTTTAGAGCCACCTTCAATTAGAGGTACATTCCAACCATCTGGAGGAATGTCGTGGTGGTTTTTGTCCGCAAACAGAGCAACAGGCCCTGGAGCGGCCTAAATTGTATAGACCTATCAGCTTAACATCTTTTCTTTTGAAAAAGATGAAAAGGCTGCTGGACCTTCACATCAGCTGCAAGCTGGAGCTTTCCCTTCCTCTGTAGCTTTCAGTTCGCTTACTTAAAGGGCAAATCAACAGATCAATTTGCTGCGTACCCCACCATATGGTTGGTTCTAGAAGAAATTCGGGGCGATTTTTACGGATCGATCTGAGTAAGAGGAACATCCTCGCGGGGTCCAAGAAATCTCCACTGTTTCACCGATGGGTCAAAGATGGAATATCGCACAGGGGCTAGTGTCGCAGGACCAACTACAAGGTCTCGATTACAATGAGTAGGTGGCTCTCTCTGTTTTCCAGACTGAAATACATGTCAATGCAACCGTTACTACTTTTTGAAGATTATCGCTTACTAGTGACGCAGATTACCAGTAGTCCCGAAAAACACGGAGTGGGATTTTCGCTGACTCTTCAAGAAAGTGTCTAAACGTGTTTTGGTGCTTGTTTTATAAGCGATCGAGATTTACATAAACAATTTCGCAAGTTGTGCCATACAGACCATGTTTACGCGAAGCTATTTAAGCTCCTAACATCGTTATCAGTAGTAGTTTTAAGAGCGTTTACGTGCAAATATTTAGGTTCGTGTCAATGATATCAATAGTAGTTTAAAGAACATTTACGCGCGTTAGAATTTATCCGCCAAATGTCAGTTCCTAACCGTCAAATAGAAGTGCGTTTTTGCAAAGCATTTTTTAAATGTGAAGTTGAAGTTTCATTATATTTAACAATATGCACGATGTACAGGACACATTAATCCTCATAAATCATCTTGGGAAATTGTGCACCGTGTATTACGTCAGCTCCGTTTACGCGCGGCTCTTAAATCAGTTTTCTTTAAATGTATTACGGGTGAGTTCAAAAACTCATCACTGCCGCAACACTGCAATATTCAGCTACAGACTTCCAATTGCTGAATTCTGAAGTGTTGCGGCAGTGATGAATTTTTGAACTCACCCTACCTTATCATATTTATTAAGGCTTGAGACCACTAAGGGCTCTTTTACACGACCGGACACCGAACAGACAAAACGAACGAACAAACTGGGGTTTATGGGAAAGAGGGTGAGAGAGGGCCGGTTTTCCATCGTCCTCTCTAACCCTCTTTCCCACAAACCCCAGTTTGTTCGTTCGTTTTGTCTGTTCGGTGTCCGGTCGTGTAAACCGGCCTAACGAAAGTAATGTTAAGGGATGTTTACGTATATGAAAATCAGTGTTAAGATTGTTCTAAAGAGCACGGTATACAGAAACAAGGTAATGTAATGGAGAAATGTCATTTGAGTGCTGACGTCACTTGGCACGCTTTTCCCATATAAAATCGGAGTTGTGTTGTTGTTTCTGCATTAGTGCTGACGTCACTCGGCACGGAATTTCTACGATATTCGAAGCTGTCAGCCTCTGTTATATTACCTTGTTTATGTATACCGTGCTAAAGAGTTTTAGAGGCTTCGCGTAAACAAGGTCACAGTTAACTGAATAAAAAATACCAGAATAAGCGCAAAGGACGAAATAAAGCATGCAAATGTGTGAAAAAGATTACCAAAACACTTGCCTAAGAACTGAGAGGCCCCTAAAACAAGTTCGATGGAGAGTCAAATTTCAACCAAGTCCTTTTGCCACATATTAAGCTTATCAAAAAATCTCCATAAGCAAATCATATTAGTAAACGCATATCTCATTTTACACGATGAAAAACGTGTTCCCTCAAGCCCCCTCTCACCCCTTCCCTTCAACCCTAGCAAGCTGGCAGGAAACTATTTGTTTCGTGTTTCATGGTGTAAAATGGGCCATACGATACCAAAATTTCGCAATCAAAATTTCCTCTACAAAAAGCTTTCCTCTTAGCGAAGACACAACCCTCACCAAAATCTCGCCTACAAAAAGCTTTCATCCTAGCAAAGCCACGAGCCGAGACACAACCCCCAAAAGCTTTCAGCCAAGATTAACCTAAAAAACCCGGCACATGTATTCGACGAGCTTTTAATCCCATTTTAGGTAGTTTTTGGGGATACATATATGTAATGGCGCGTGTCAAATTAGGCTAGAACGCCAACAGACATAATAACTAATTCATAGGAAATTGTCCAAGCTTTCCAATTCTGCAAAAAAAAAAATCATGAAAATAGCTCATAGGCTTACAAAAATACAGGGTGATATGTAAACCTCTACCAAAAAAACTACATAACGCCCTAGCTGCTAAACCGTTACGATTTACGCCCCCCTCCCATACGATTTTTTGTTCGTCTACCCAAACCTATCCACAGCCGGCTGCTTTGTAAACTTAACGGTATACACCCTGTATAGATGGAAGCATTTATGCAGAACTTTTGTTATAACTTCTCCGTTTGCATTGCTCTAAAACCTACAAAAACAACCCTAATTCAATAGATGACCACATCAAATTATTCGCAAGGAAATTCTCTACAAAAAAGCTCTAAGGCATTTTTTATGTAAAATCAATAATAAAAAAGTTATAGCGCTTTAAAGCTCATCACCCCCAAAATTTTAGTCTTTTTTCGTCCATATATTTTTTATTATTAATATTACGGCAAAACGTTATTTAAGAAAGTTGTAGATAATTTGATTATCTAAAAAAAATATCTTTACAAAAATTCTGTAGGACTCACGGTTTCCGAGCAATAAGCAAAACCATTTTTCACCACTCAAAACAAGATGGCGGCCGAACGTCACCCCTCCGGATCCCGAAAACTCGGTTTTATACTCCTAACCAACCTCCCTACACATTACAAAAAAAAATTGCTGTTTTCAGAAAATGTTCAGATGGCCCTTTTTTTTGCACCATTTTACTGGACTAATATATAAATCAAAATTAATTTTTACTTTCACAGCGCAGATTTTACATCAACTTTATGCCGCTTATGTTATGCATAGGCGGTAATAAGTTTTGATTGACATAATGCTGACTTTCGATATTTTTTGAGGTTTTTACGTATGCGCTTATGCCGTGCATAGTTGGGCCTTTAGTCAGTAGATCATCCGGATGCTGGAAACTAGAACCGTCGGGAGTAGCTTCGGCAATAGCAAAGCCGTCTCGAAGAGAGAATCCTATAGCCGAAGGAGAAACGATTGGGGCTGGTGTTTAGTTACCCAGGTGCAGGTTATTATTAGCTGCGTTCCATTTCTGCTGTTGAGTACTCATTAGTAAAGGAGAAAAGGAACGCAAAATTTGTGCTTATGAGTAAAAGGTGGCCTCAAATTTTTGATGTAATTTTATTTTTAATCAAATAAAAGGTTAGAATAATTTACAACATAATTTAAATCAATGCGGTAAATTTATTATTTCTATTTTTATTTATTTTATTTATAAAATTAGTATTTTTATTTATAGGCGTTTTTATATGAAAAAAGCTCAAAACAATCAAAAGCCTATCTATAGGCGCAAAATTATTCACAATAGACTCAAAAAACTCAACTCAACTGTTTGTGCTTTTGCTCTTATCTTAGAGCAAGAGTAGCTGCAAGCATTCATGAGGAAAAATATGCAGAAAAGGAACGCAGCCATTATTATCAGGGAATGAGGGGCAACCCATTTGGTAAACACTGTGGCCACGTTAGGCCTATTGTGTACATACCCCACTAACGGAAAAGACTATCAGCCTTCCGGACGAAGGCAAGAAGGTCTTTAGTTGAAGAAGACCGGATTGGAGCGGGGCTCATAAACTCTCTGGCAAACGTTCTTCTTCTAAGCCAGATAAGAGCAGGACATTCACAGAGAATATGTGTGGAAGTCTCGTCGCCTTCCATGCAGAGTCGGCATTCTGTCTCTTGAGACAGTTCTAGGTTGTGGAGGTGATACTGCAGCCCTACATGGCCAGTCAGATAACCCACAAACAGCCTTAGGTCCGCTCTGTTTAAAGTGATTATGCCCCTTAAGGCAAAGGGTCTTATAAGATCTTTAGCCTGTCTTAGACCTGGGACTGATTCCCAATAGGCTGGGTTTAGTCCCTTAATCCACTCCTTTATCAGGGACTTGGAGCTGGACCATGAGATGCCACAGAAGAGCTCTGGGCAATGGACCACTGTCTCAGACTCCTGCCTCGCGAGGCTGTCAGCAGCCTCATTGCCCTCGATACCCCAGTGCCCGGAGACCCAGCAGAGCGAGACCTTGGCCCCTGTGCTGAAAGTCGAGTCATGTTTTGTGACAAGTCGTTTGAATTGAGTAAAGTGACGTTTCAGTCGAATTACGACTTTCAGTACAGGGGTCTAGAGTGAAAATGCTAAGTTGAGTTTAGGCCCCTGTACTGGGACCGTATTTGGTTTCTCGAGTCAATATCGACTTCTGTCGATAAATAAAAATTGGCATTTGGCAACACGATATCGACAACGTTAGCGTCTCTTTACGTGTCGATAGTGACGTTGACGTTTATTAAAAAGCTCAATTTATGCATACAGTAAACTTTTAACAATTTCAATTTTAATTAAATAAACGTAGTTGTTGCACTTAGATTAATATCGCACAATTTGATGGTTTGTTTGATGATGCCAAATATGAAACTTGGAAAAAATCGAGAAGCTTTTTTTTGTCGAGTCGATCCATCGACTCGTGAAACCAAATAAGGCCCCTGAAAGTCGTAATTCGATGAAACGTCACTTTCTTCAAATCAAACGACGAGTCTCAGCACAAGGGCTTCTTCTCGTCAGGCTCTGGAGTACGTCAAAAAACCCTGCAACCAGGGGCGGCGGACCGCGTGGGGTTGAAAGGAAAACTGCACACGCTCTTTAGCTTTCGGGGGGGAACTCCACACCCAAACTATTTCATGTACACCTAATAACCCAGAAAGTTAGAGGACGGTCTCAATCGCTGGCGACAAAGGAACGTGGCCGAAGGCAGCACACAGGCAAGGTTTTTCATACGAAAACTAAATATATTATTAAGAACTCATATGTATAGCCTAAGTTTTTTTATACCCCACCCAAATAGCATCTCAAAAGCAGATTGCCTCTGGGGCATGCCGAAAGAGGGCTTTCCCCTTAGTTTTTTAGAACCCCACCCAAAAAATTCAGCGATACTAAAGTGAGGTATGACTTATCAGTTTCTCATAAGAACTCTATGAGGAAAACTTCATTACAAATAAAATGGGGCAATCCCAACATCTGCTTTACGTATTCGGAAAGTTTATTAAGAAGCTGTAAAGTAATACGCTTAAGCTTTAGTTTTCTTCATACAAAGTTTTAGTTTTTGTTGTTGCATTGTTTCATATTTCAGGCAATTATGTTGGTGACCGTGAAAGGTATAATTTAGCATACTCAATAGACCAGTTCTGATTCGATTATAGAGGTCAAGCAGCATTGGACGTGATTAGTACTCAGTTGGGGGCCGCATTGGTAAAACGACACTCTCGTTTAAAAATATAAAACTTTCGCCACCGGCACAGTTATTACTCACTTTTCCACGCCGAAACTCTCAAATTTTTCGGCCTCTTTTTTCCACCAGGGATCAAGGTAGCAATGATTTTTCCTCAAGGGCGCTAATAGGACATTCCTTATGACGAGGCGCGAATGAAGCACGGCATGCCATGTGGGGGGCCTATAGGGCAATCCACACAGGATCCACATGAGGCTGGTTAGCCCCCTCCCCCCAATATGCTAGAATTAAAAACCATATAACTCAACAGGCAGGTGGTATATAAATTGACCGATTAACATTTTACATCTGTTCACGTGCTCCCCACCCAAAATGATTAGGCTCCGCCGCCCTTGCCTGCAACTATTTTGGAAGAAAACTTCCATATTGAGAGTGCCTTGATGGCAGCTTGGCTGCCAGAAAAGATTTTAATGTTGCCGCCTTTCAAACCTTTCTCAAGGTTGAGCCTAGCTCAGGGGCCCTATTCTCTATTACAATACTCAAATGCTTTCTACTCGAAACTGATATCCGAAACTAAAATGATTTCGTATTCTCTATAACAATATTGTTTCCTCTAGTCATTACATGAACTACCTTCTACTACTTTTTGAAGAGAAATGTCAAATTTGACGTGAAATAAGTTTTTGTTAAAAGAAAAAATAAGTTTTGTGAAGGAAATAGTGTAGTAATTCCAAGTTTTCTTTTTAAAAAATAAATAATGGACACGGTTTATCCTTTTTTAAGTACCAGCGAGGTCAGTGATAGTGAAAATATTGCCATTTCACGTCTTTTAGTGATAGTTGGAACAAAGAAGCGCAAAATATTATATAATTAATAAGGATAATTTAATAAATATGCCAAATGTATAATAAATTTCATTTATTTTAATAATATAATACTTGTAACAAAAAATTAGTATTTCATTTGAAAAAAAAACTTAAAAAAGTTCAACAGGAATAAATAAGTAGAAGAGGTTTTAATTTTGTCTGCCATACCTGAGGATAATTGGTTTTTCCCAATAAGATAAGAAAAAGGATAATTGTTTTTTCAAACCGTCTACTCATCAATTTTTCCAATGTCATGCTTTTTCTCTGGGATTAACGTACCATTTTGCAACGTCGGGTTGTTCTTCTATATTGCCTACTAAAGCACTAAACTCCCGTAAATTTATTGCCTTTTGCCTAATTTTTATAAAAATATAATATAATAGACAATTAATTTAACAACAAAGCGATTTCAGTTATATTTTATAAAGTTCTCGATTACTATTGAGCTTTCGAGTAAAAATCTAACAATATTGTTACAGTTTCGAGTAGAATTTAGCCACTTTTGTAATAGAGAATACGATTTTGGCAGTTTCGAGAGAAATTCTCACAATATTGTAATAGAGAATAAGGCCCCAGGTCTCAATGGCATGTATTTCGTCTGGAAAACAGAGGGCCACTTACCCATTGCCTTGAAGTTGGGTCCTGCGACACCAGCCCCTGTACTATGTTCCATCTTTGATCCGTCGGTAAACCAGTGGAGATGTTTTGTATCACTAGGGGCCCTATTCTCTATTACAATATTGTTAAATCCGATATGAAAACGAAAGCGCTTTCGAGTAAAAATTTAACAATATTTTCAAGTAAAATGAACGCCAATATTGTAATAAAGAATACGGTTTCATCAGTTTCATTAAAAAACAACAATATTGTAATAGAGAATAAGGCCCAGGAAGAAGGATAAGTAACCACAGCCTTATAACAGGAGCAATGTCGATGAATCTCATCCATCCCTTTGCTGATATCTTTAGCGGAATCAACGTCGTCGCTTGCTGCCGGTCTGATCACCTTTATGTTATGTGTGCCTTAGGTTAAGGCTGGCCGCACATTGGATGCGTTTTCGTACGAATTTGTCTTGTACGAACACGCACGAACAATCCCAATACTCCGAGTACTATGGTACCTCGCACGCTAGGTGCGAGCTAGTCGTACGTGTACATGCGTATACTTTCGACGTCCGAAATCAACCCCAGCATGCTCGGAAAAATACAATATGAATATACAAAAATTTATTGGCCTCAATTCCCAGATCCGGCGGATCGGAAGTGAGTGCGGATTTGACAAATCCGCAGTTGCGACTTCAAAACCGCAGTCGCGGATTGAATGCGGCTTTAATTACCGAAAAAATTCAGATCACTCGATTCGATCGAAATTCACTCACACGATTATGAAATACGCGATATCGCATTTGCTTAGGCAAATTTGACGTTTCAAATCCGCGGAAAAATTCTTGCGGGTCACAAATCCGCAGTTGCGGCGGGAGTGTCCGATCTGCCGGATCTGGGAATCGAGGCCATTAAATTGGTGTGTGGAGGTAGACACAGAGTTTATTGGTTCAAAGTGATTCGGCATATCACTTACGTGACCGTCAACGCAAGGCTTGCCGAGAAATTTCAGAAGAAAAAATACCTGGTAAGTTAATTTATTACGTACATATTAGGGTGACCGTAGTGATAAGGGAGAATTTTTTTAGCGAATTTTGCCAACGGGAACCCCACAAAATAATCAGCCTTTGCAGATTTTTAGATAACCAAAGTTTTAGCACGATTGGAGCATGTTAAACCGTGCCGCTACTCGCTCAAAGTTACCAAAATCTCCATTTTTTGCCGATCGGCGGAGTTTCAGAGTCATATCTCCAGAACGGTCCATTATTTACCCACGGTTAATGTCTTAAATTAAAGGCAATACTGTTCTACATAATTTATATTTTATACATATTTACCGTTACTTGTCGTCAAAAGGAGTTATAACAGCCTTTGTCACCAAAAACGTGACCTGATACCTCTAGGAACAAACTTCGACATCGATTTCTTACAGTCACCCTAGTGCATATATTCAAGGTTAAAACTAGTCGTTCTTCAGGAGATATGGTCTTGTGGAAGTTACTGCATTTAGACAGATTAGATCGTATAGTGCTTAGAATATATTCAAAAGTTTCCTCATTCATGCTTAGATAACCATGATATAGCACGGCCTCATTATTTAACTCCGCCATAACATGATGGAATTTGCCATATTCATCTCTTTTTAAATTAATTTCACGCACCCATTCGGTTCTACGATGGCTATTGCGCCGCCGCCGCAGTCTTCGAATCAGCGAAGAATTCTCTAGCAGATATAAATTATTCATTACGACGATGTCACAGTCACTACTGGCATTTCAACGGAGAAAAACGCAACCAGTGTGCGCGCTCAGTTCGGACGCCCAATAACGTACGTTTACGTACGATACAAATTCGTAAGCTGGTGACATATACAAGCGTACATGCGTTGCATTCGTTGACAGATAATATAGAAGTGTGTGTATTCAAATGCGACCTGACGAAATATTCCGTGAATGTTCCGCATGCCACGCAAATGTCGGGCTACTTTCAACTTTTTCTGCATTGGCGCATTCGACATAGGACACACAAGAATACACAACAAACACATGCGACTCGTTACTCAGATTTTTGGGCTATCTGGGAGAGCCGGGACGGAACGCAACCATGCAGTTATGTGCAAAGATTATCTATTTTCAATAAGATGTGACACTCTCGAATCACAAACACATCTACAATTTTTCATAAATACACAACCAAAAATATCCTATGAGCTGAAAAAGAATAACTACAGTGCTTTTTATCAAAACAACTGTCCTATGCAAATTCCCATTAAAAAGAAAGAGTACGAGGCATATCGCAAAAGCAAATAACACATCCATAAAATGTGTACAATAAATAAAAGCCGGTTTTTTTACAATGCATTTTTAAAGGCGATCCAGGGCATATGTCATGGTGTTAGTCGTTCAATTTCAACCAGCCCACACAATGTAAATTATAGGGAAATGTGGAACTGAAACAAAATTAACACATGTACAAGGAGTACACGCATTACAAACTGGAAATTTTTTCATCCCATAGTTTTAAAGGCGATCCAGGGCATCTTATTTGTGGTTAGCACTGAGAACAGAAATAACACAGGCTGGTGAAAAAAATTTTGTGGAATTTCAATTTAGAAATTGCTAATGCTTCAATTTATAAAAGAAAGTGATTTTTAAATCTGCTAAGTATTTTATAGACGGCAAGAATTAGAAGAAACTAATTTTTTTCGTAACTAGTTTAGGCTATCTTAGTGACTTTATTAATAACTTTGTAGTTTTTTGGTATTTTAATAAAAATAACGAGAAAGCACGGTATTAGATTTATTGTTTGCGAAAATTATTAGGGCTACCTGGGATAGTTTGTAATAAATTTAGAGGCTACATAGAACAATTTGTTTGCGGTAGATCGGCTTTTATTGCTTTTTTTGAATTTGGTAAGTGATTTTATTAATCAATTTGTAGATTGTATATTTACTGTTTGCAATTTAAAGGCTACCTGGAACAATCATCGTAGTGTTAGCTGTAATTGGAGTTAGATTACGCAGGTTACAATGGGTAAACATCATATTAAATGTTTTGTATGTGGTGGAAAAAAATCTGATGATTTAAAAATTAAATTTTTTAAATTACCGGGTGATAGTTCTAGGAGCGAAATATGGTTGAGAAATTTAAATAAATGCGATTTGCTCAACGTGAACATACCACAGTATCATCGTGTTTGTTAAAGGCATTTCGATGAAAATATGGTTTCAAAATTATCGAATCGTTTGAAATCAATGGCTTATCCAATTAATGTAATAGTAGAAGAGCCCAGGCCCGCCAGATTTCTTATATATACATAGTGCGATACGCAGTTAAGAACGTATGCACACTCGCTAGCCCGGAGAATGGGCCCATTGCAGACAGAGGGGTTAGGGGGTAAAAAAGGGGTTAAAATTGAAAAAAATGTCTGTCGCTGCATATGTAGGCTCTATTAGGGCTAAATAACAGTTAAATTCTAGTGGCAGAAATTTTTGACCATTTGCTGCGGTGTGAGGGGTGAAACGGCAACTTCAACTAGGGGTGGCTTGGGTAGGGTGCAAATGTAAAAGGGATTACGCATCGTTATAAGCAATTGGTAGGGTATTATTTTGTAAACTCAGCTTGTCCTACTAAAGCAATAGTGGAAATATTAGAAAAAACGGTAAAACAATTAGTGAACGTTAATATGAAAACGCGACTAATTATTTCGTACCAAGGAGGAAATTTCATCGGACTTAACAAATTAAAGGGAATTTCCTATACAAATCCTTATTTGTATATCGATAATGTTAAACTATATTATGTGTTTGATACTCCACATTTTCTTAAGTCATTATGGAGAAATTTTATAAAATATAATATTATTTTAGAAAATAATAGGAAGGCAAGCTTCCGCCTCTTCCGTTAAAACTGACTACCTGCAAAAATTTACGACCTAGACCATTCTTGTGTTTGAAGTTATTCTAGGTAATGGTTTGGTTCATCTGAAACAATTTCCAGAATACCAAGAGTTTTGAAAAGTTCAGATGCAAAACATCAGGCCTATATATCTTATAAGTGGAGTTACTAAATTTTCTGTCGTTTACAAAAGAATACACATTTGTAGAGAAACCGAACAATTAAACTCATTCATTATAATGCGATATTCATTTATCCGTATAAAATGTATATTTATTCATTTTTATTCAAATCTTCACCACAATCAAAAAATGAAATGATAGATTTGTGATAACTAAAGTAGGATATAAAGTTCGTGATTTAACTTCATTGAAATAACTACAAAATACAGCGGTTATGGTACAATGGTTATTCCAGATTTTGCTGCTATTATTTTGTCATTATGCATCTTCAATTTGAATTTATTATCTGAGAAGTCCATCAGTGGTTGTGCTTCTGGCTTGGCGAAAATTGCACTAAAATCACCACTCAATATCATTGGCATTTCACTTCAATTTTTATTTATTAAAGTTGGACCTTCTGTTCTGTATAACAGTAGTATTTCGTGTATGAAATCTATTAATTCACTAATTCTTTTATTCGGTGATATACATATACCCCAAAGGCAATTTTTTCCTGCAGAACCGGCTCTTGCCCTTACTAAAACGCCAAAAGTGGATTTTGAAACTAAACCACCAGTTGCCCCAACTAAAACCGTTTGCCCTAACTAAACCCATAAAGACGGATTCAGCAACAAAACCATCTCTAAAACCCCCAAAGGCAAACTTTTCCTGAAGAACCAGTTATGGCCTTACTAAAACCCCAAAAGAGAATTTGGCAAAAGAACTACCGTTTGTTCATACTAAAATCTCCAACGGCTAATTTCCCCCACTTGCCTACTTCCCTTTAGCCAGCCTACTTTGTCAATTCCTCAATTCCTTAAATTTTGACGGTCCCATATCAAAACACAGAAAGTTACTATACCAGGACAGAAAAAGTTCATTAAAAGATTTGCCATTTAGTAAAGGGTCATTCCATGGAAAATGACACCAAGCTAATGAAAAAAAAGTGACGAAAATCACATAAATTTTAGGCTTTAAGTATTGTTAAAGCCCCATAGTATTCGGAAATATGCGAGTAGTAAAAAATAAAATTATTACTTTTTGTATTTTCCCAGTTGCATATTGATTTTTCCATTCAATTCAAAAAAAAGTGCTATTAGATGAAGAATGCAAGCTCAAATATTCACTTATATACTTCTAGCGAAAGTGACGTTGATTTAAAACCAGCAGCTGAGCTATAAAGCGAAAGAGATGTAGAACATGAATTCCCTACACCAAGCCCAAAAAATAGCTTAATAGTTAATAAAATATGCCCAAATTAATGTGTTTTTTGTGTACAGTTTTTTACTCGTCCCACCCGTCACGGATCCCTGTCCCACCCGTCACAACATTTTAAGCTTCATAAAAAAAGTTCGTATTGTCTTTTCACTTACCTCTTTTTAGAAAACAATTAGCGACATATCTCAAATAGCATACTACAATAAAATTAGGGCTTCATATGAACTATTTGATCTGAATTTCAACGTCAAGTGCAAGTATCTAAAGAAAGAAGGGTTTTGCCTGTCCCACCCGTCACATATGTAATACTACGAATTTAACAATTTTAGAATATATATTTATGTTGTTTTCTTTTATCATATCTTAAAAAATATATCTAAGAATTCTATCATAAATACAGTATGTATTATATGCTTTGTTTGCACTTTAAAATAACTGAATGTATATCAAAAAATGTGTTAAAATGTCCCACCCGTCACCATGGAATGACCCTAAAGCATCCGGCATAATTAATTTCATAAAATGAATAAAAACTAAGTTTCTGTCTGTTATTTCCAGGTTTAGTTTTTATTTCGCCATTTTTGACTTGCCTATGTGATTAAATTTAATTTTAAACCAAAAAATTTCATTAAATTATATGCACACCCTGTAAAAATTGTTTTAATTTTCATTTTGTTCCTCATCATATTGCATCCTTTTCTTCCAAATGGCTTTTCTATTACTATCTACTTCTTACAATTCCGGCAAGGCCGTTTAAATAACGGTACGAAGGTCAAAAATAGATAAGCGAAAACGTCGAGAGTGTCACATCTTATTGTAGATAATCTTTGGTTATGTGTCAGTGGAAAATCTCCGCATAACAGGGAGCCGCTGAATGCAATGCATGTGCGCTTGTATATGTCACCAGCTGTATTCAATGTGCGGCCAGCCTAAAGCGAAGCTTAAAATAAACATTCTCAAGTACCTCCAGATACTCGTCCTTCATTGGTAATAACATCGTATTGCTGTCAAACTTGACTATATTCCAGTCCAGAACATCCCTGTGGGCGTCCCTATTTTGCACCGGAGCTACTCGAGCTCATTTGGTTACTTCTCCATCTGAAGGAGCCGCATTCTTGCACTTGGCCCCTAAGAAGGTCTTTTGAAGGGATGAGTCCCAACAGGACCACTTCGCACTCGTCGCTTAGATGAACAGTGCACCTTTAGACCGATGTTACAATTGGGGCTTTGACTTTACTTTGATCTAACTTCGGGCTTTGATTACATGTAATTTCATTAAAGCTGATTAAATAAAAGCTTCGACTGAGCTTTGTCTTCGACTGTATTTCGACTGCGGTCCGGCTTTAAGAAAATTCAAAGTTTCGTCCGCCTGCAAGCAACTTAACTTCATGTGAAAGAACTGAAAACCACTTTTTTAAAGCGAAAGTAACGGTTTTGAATTTCGAGTATTGTTTATAGACTGGGAACATCATTAAAAATAACTCCAAAGCATTTTGTTATATTAATTTTTCTCCTTTGCTTCTGCTTTGAAATGAAACAGCTGATTGCAGTCAAAGCTATAATTTAATTTTAAAGTCGAAGTCTCTGGGGGCTTTCTTTGCAGTCGGAGTTGAAGTCGACGCCAAAGCCCCAATTGTAACACGGCCCTTATTTTTCCTTTATTTTATTTAGTCATACAAAAAAAATCCAATAACTTGTAGAAATTGGACCCAAATTTAAAATGCTGTCAATCAATTAAAATGTTCAGGAAACAGTTTCTCAATGGCAAAATTAAACGATAGGATCTTAAAATCAATTCGTTTAATTATTTTTAAAGGCGAATACACCTTTTTTAGATAATTGTAATAATCTTCTTTACAGGGATATAAATGTAATAATAGTTGGGAATTTTCTCCCCAAAAATAAGTCCTTAAATTCTATGAAAAATTGTGATATAAAAATGTATCTATTTTTTGTTTTTGCTTATAATAGACGTTATTTCTTTTCTAAAGTATTAATTTATAAAACAATCTAATATTAAATTATAAAATAATAACGTTAAAAAATATATTTATGTTTTTACAATATAAATAAATGGGTGGAGGTTCAATTGGGTGGAAATAATAGAGTATAGTGTGCTTTCTACACTGGTTAAGTACTAAAATATAATTTTCAACAGATTTTAAAGAAATTATATTAAAGGAATGAAAAAACAAAAAAATAACAAATCTATGATAAAATATAAAGTGCAAACAAAAAAAACACAGTGCCAAATGTAAATAAAGATTTGTACATTCCCCTGTATTATTAATATTTAAAAGTTTTTAATCTCTTTTTTCTAAATGAAATTTCCTCCATTTTTTATCTCCCTTAAAAAATAAAAATATGAATTTTTTATTAAAATGTAATACATAAAAACATAAACGAATGCTTATGTTATTAAAATGGTAAAAATAAGAGAAAAAAAATATCTTGTCTTATTATTAGTAAAAAAGTTTGGCCATAACTAAATAAAAAAGAGATTTTTAAAAAATATCACGTTTATAGTTATTTTTTCAGCTTAGCTACTGGTAAAAGTTTCATTATTTTATAAATAATTTATTTTTATTATTTTTGTTATTTCGAAAATTATTTGTCTTAGAATGCGATTGGATAAAGGAGGAAATTTCATAATTTTTGCATTTCTGTAACGTCTTTTAGGGATTTCTTCTTAACTATTTCAATTCGTAGAAAATCATCATCTTCGCCATTTCCTGCTACTGCTGATAATAAATGAGCCTCATTTGGATCGATTTTACTATTTCTTGTGAATAGTCTGGAAGAAAAATAATTTTATTTTAGTTAATAATGTGCATTTTAAATGTAAATTCAAGTATAGTGTTAGTAAAGCAATCTCACCAATATTAGATAAAAGTATGCATTATATTAAAATCTCTAAACAACCTCTCCTCGGAAAACAATTCTTGGTATGGGATCGATAAATTGGGATAATGAGGAGTTACGGAAAAGACCTTAGCACCGTCACAGAATTTAAGAACCATCGCTACGTGTAATGTCAGTATAATTTATAGAGTAATGGCAGAAAGAATCGATGAATTTGGAAGATACGTGATACTCACTTGATTCAAGGAATTAAGATTGACTGCTAAAGAAGTCCCAAAACGGAAAGACGATACCATGTTCTACTACACCAACACTTTGCAACCATCCAACCTCATGACATTCAATTCAATATTGACATAGCACCTACTTATCAACAACCAAACCAAGTTTTTAAAAGGGTCACATCCAGGACGGGCGCTGCGTTTTATTTGCGTGCGCATTAACATGTGCACCGCACTGTCAAACTCATTAACACAGAAATATATGCTTCACCAAAGAAAAATTGAGCGCCCAAAGAAATGTAACAGTCCAGTCGAAATTTTATCAATTTTGTCACGGTGACTGTTCTAACGAAATTAAAAATCTCCTGCATTCATGGCAAAACAAAACAATCTCGTTCGGCTTCTTCTCACAGCTCGCAGACCTCCTTCTGACACAGGTGACAGTCAAAGGCATCGATCATGCATGGAACAACTCGATTGTGAAACACCATTCTGCAGACAATATTCCCGAAGTCGTACAACATCGAAGAATTTAAACGCAAAGACCATCTTCTTAATCTATCTTTTGAATTAAGCTTATTACAAGGAATTGCACCATGGTTTATACGTCATGACGGACTGGACTGGTAGTGCAAAATGTTAAACCTAAGCTTTATTCTGTCACAAAAAAACGATGTACAAAAAGGTCAACTAAGAAAAAGGGACTCGTTGATATTTTAAAGGATATCAACATTTTAAGAGTAAAAGATACAATCAAAACGAGAAAAGCGTGCAGAGGTGTTTTATGGAAGTATCAAGCAGTTTCAAAGAGGGGCCTGCCTTTCAAGGGCTGTTTGCCTAGACTACTCAATTTGACACCGCTCTATCTTGAAGTAGAGAAATCTGCATCTGCATAGCGGGGAAATTATACGAGTACAGTTGTCAGCCTAATGGAAGAGTCCTAGAAACGGGAATGCTAACAGAATACATCCCGGCGAAGATCTCAAGGTTTAAACCTCCTTCCGTGAACATACAAGAGGCTATTCTGTATTTTCTCCAAGATACGATAGGGTGAATTGGTGTGGTACACGAATCGCTCCAAATGACAGACAGGTGTGGATGTATTTGGGTCGAAAGTCCATGTTTAGTTGAGTGCTCACCTTGGGCACCCAATAATGCCCATGTTTACGGGAAGCATCTAAAACTTTTTTAGAACCACCGTAACACTGGTTTTTATATGTGTAAACGGTATGCTTAATGACAAATGTTAAGTTGACACATTAAATGTGAAATTTTACTAATAGTAGAGGGGAATTAAACAAAAAAAAAAGCGAAGTTATGATGTAGTTGGGAAGTTGGATTTTTTTTGTTTTTTTTTCTTAACATATTATGTTAAGATGAAGCGAAAAAAAAAATTCTGCAAAATCGGTAAAATTTGATAAAAATTGGGAAAAATATGTACTTTGATTCTATAAATACGTGGTTGAAATTTCAAAAAAAAATTCGATTTTTACGGCAATAATTGGCAGTTTTCGAAAAAAAATTAAAATTGCCGCGCCGCCATTTTATGCCAACGATAAAATATTTTTTTATTTAAAATGTCTATTTTAGGACTTTGAAAAAAAATTCAATTTTTCAATTTTTTGCCTTTATTTTCATAGCAAGTAGCTTTTCTTAGTTGGCAAAAGGAAAAAATTGAAAATTGAAATTTTTTAGTTTTTTCAAAGTCCTAAAATAGACATTTTAAATAAAGTAACGAAGTATTGCGTATGCTCACGAGAAGGTATTTAAAAAAACATGCAATTTAAAAAAAAATTTTACCGTACGTTGATTTGGCATAAAATGGCGGCAGTTTTAATATTTTTCGAAAAGTGCCAATTGTTGCCGTAAAAAACGAGGTTTTTTGAGGTTAGGATCCATTTTTAAAGTATTTATACCGAATCAGTTCGATAGTCTATTCATTCACGAGTATTTTTAAATTTTTTTAATTTTCTACGACCAACAGAACTGGAGAAATTAAAAAAATAGTGTAGCAATGCACTCAAAATGCATCAAAAATGGACATTTATGCAATTTTCTCGTGCAGCACAGGACCGATTTTGCAGAAATTTTTTTTTCGCTTTATCTTAACATATGTAAAGAAAAGAAACAAAAAAATCCAACTTCCCAACTACATCACTATCATATGACAATTTCCCTCTACTATAAGGAAAACTGAGTTCAGAGACGCGCGTAAACGGAGTTATGATGCTACAGTTCATGTCAGCTTAGGTAATACGCTCTTAAAACTACTACTGAAATCGATGTTAAGACGTTAAATATCTTCGCGTAAACATGGTCATTGCCTTTCAAGCAGAGGTGTACGCTATATTGTCATGAACCTATCAAGTGGATTTTTATCTTACCATCCAAGTTAACTCCTCCATAGCCGGACCGAGCCCGGTTGAAAAAGGAGGAGGAGAAGACTTGAATGTCGATCATAATTCTAGAATAAGTGTCTGTAATAGTATTATCAATGTACACTCACTCATTGAGAAGAAATCATAGGTAGAGAAAGATGAATTCTACGAAAACGTAGAATTAGTAATGTTTTAGGTGTTTTTCACTAAGTGGCTAATCTTTTAAGGGATGATTCCATAAGATATTTGGAGAAAAAAAATGTTCTAGTTTTTTTCCTTGCGTTTCTAATGCACCAAACTAGTACCTAAAACAGTTTCAAACACAGGAATGGACTAGGCCGTATACTTTTACAGGTAGCCAACTTTCACGGGAAGAAGTAAAAACTTAATTATTTTATTAATACTCAGAAAACCAAAAAAATAATTATTTTATCAATAGTTAAATGTATTATAATATTAATATTAATTTTTTACTTTTATTATTATTAAATTTACTTGGAATTAAGTAGTTAGAAGGATTGTTGACAAAATGGGCGTTTTTTAGATTTTTTATTTCATTTTTACCTGTTACCGTTAAAACTGACCTCACCCAAAATCACTCAACATAATATTTTAATTCGCTTGGGTCATCCTTATTTGGGTCCCGGGTCATCAGGGCGTCGCGGCAAATAAAAGTCGGATGTCAGAGAATTGCTGCGACGCAACAGAAAGGATACCAGTTTGTTCAGTCACCAGACGCTGCGCTCTAAATTACCACGAGCATGGTATGGCAGAAGACCCTTCGAGCAAGACGGGTCTGCCCTTCAAGCTGCTGACAGAAACAGGCGCAAACGCCGTGCGGGCAATAACAGAGAGAATAGAAGTAGTGTATTCAAATGCGCACTAACGAAATGCTGTTTTACGCTACGCACACATCGCGCAAGTTGCTTTACTTTCTACTCTTTGCGCGTTGCCGCCGCGTGTGTCAAGAGATGTTTGTGTTTTGAGTCGTGTTTTGGTGGTGGTGGGCATATGTTTGGAGTCGTGTGTTGGTGTTGGCTGTGATAGCAAATTTGTTGATTTTTATATTTTTTAATGAAAATCTTTATTTTTCCAAATTGGGGTAATTAAATTAGCACCTAAAAAAAGACAAACCCTGTAGGATAGAAAAATTATATGTAAATCATTCAGGTTTTTCAATTTTTTTTCCAATCACGTCCACTTGTCACTTTGATTTCGTTGTTGTGTTCAAAGTCGGAGCGCGCCGCCGACACCGCAACATCATGTCAGTGAAAAGTCGCCACATACCGCGAAGCCAATGTCCGCACGGCGTTTGCGCCTGATTCTGTCAGTAGCTTCAGTTTTATATCGCTATCCCGCGAAGGCGAGGAGCATTTGTCTGATGGTACAGCGTTACCGTGTCTGGCTAAACAAATCTGACCTGTTCTAGTGGTCTGTCCCAAAAATTTGAGGAATAGGCGATACCAAGAGTGCCATATGTCCAAGGTGTACTCACGGTATTCCTTGAACTAGATGCTTTAACAAAAGAAAAGAAAAGAGAAAAAAGGAAGGCCAAGGCTTACTCCAAGCTATATTAGCATAAAAAAGAAAGGATTTTTAAAGATCTTCCATCTTATTTGCATCCAATCTGTTAATGTAATGTTTATGACAGATCGATGTAGCCTTAAGTAATATATTGTAATGAACTTTTCGATTTAACAATAAAGAGTATTTTACTCCACTGGAACATTCAAAAGAGACAAGAGTGTATTTCCTTATCTCAATTAATCCGATGGTCAGTCATCAGCGGAATAGGGAGAATAGCATGCAGCATAACATGCACGTGACGTAACTATTCCGGCCTGATGGAAGTGCGATCATACCCTCCTAGCGGTGGCCACTGGTAACTATCCTATAAGAGAGGATAGACTAATATGATCGGGCTAGTCCCTTCCAAGTAAGGTTGGCGTGAGGCTAATAACCTCACCCGGAAAAAACATTATTACGGAACGAGCAACATGCCTCGGATACTGGAAAAAATGACGACGACCACGGCAACGAAAAAGGCAAAATGATTTAAGAATTTTCTCAGGGAACGTATGAACTCTGTACA
The DNA here is from genome assembly GCA_963855945.1 of Thereva nobilitata. Classification (NCBI taxonomy): domain Eukaryota; kingdom Metazoa; phylum Arthropoda; class Insecta; order Diptera; family Therevidae; genus Thereva; species Thereva nobilitata. The sequence goes on from OY979696.1 coordinate 129,260,986, forward strand.
GAACTCGAGCTGCACAACATCTAGCCGATACCCTGTGAACATATAAAGCTGAAATTACCGCCATTCAGGAGATGCGATGGACAGGGAATGGTGTTTGGCAAAAACGTGAATATGACATATATTACGGCTGTCATACAAAATACCATGCGCTCGGGGTAGGTTTTATGGTCAGCAAAAGGATGAAACCTACCATTATCGGGTTTGATGACGGTACGAACGTACCGAGGTGCCAACTTCGACTCGGATCACTATCTTGTTGGTATGGTGCTCCGAGAGCGCATTACAACGCTGAAAAGCTTTGTATTCGCTGATCAGGCTCGAATCAACACAGCTGCACTACGCAATGAAATGGCCAAAAACAGCTACGGTCATGCGTTAGAACTCGCGCTCAGAAGCGTAAATCCTAGATATGAGATGCCGGGCGTCGACGAGAGCTAGACCCGCCTTAAAAATACTGTCATTAGTACTGCTGATTCCATCTTAGGTAGAAGTCATAGAGATCGGAACGACTGGTTCGATAATGAATGTAAGCTGACAACTGAACGTAAGAATGCTGCGTACCGAGCAATGCATCAGTCTCAAAGAGCACGAGCACGCGAAGAGAAATTAAAAGAGCTCAGAAAAGAAGAAAATATAATTCACGGACGAAAAAAGGAAGCCTGGGAGAAAAATCTCGTTTGTGAACTAGAACAGTACAGAGAGCGACGGACGCACCAGGCGCGGGAGTTCTACCGAAGAGTACGCGGTATAACGCCAATCACACCACGTTGCACATACTGCAAGGACAAAGAAGGGAATTTGATCATCGATCCTAAAGGCATCTTGGAGCGTTGGGAAGAGCACTTTCATGAATTACTAAATGGCGCGCTAACTGAGGATTTGGAGGCTCCACCAATATCTGACGATAATGCTATGCTGTCACCACCAAGCTTAGCAGAAGTTAGCAGTGCCATCACCCGGCTCAAAAACAACAAGACCTCGGGTGCAGACGGCATCCCTGCGGAGCTGGTGAAATATGGAGGGCCTACATTACACCAAGCGATTCATGAATTAATTGTGCAAGTATAGGAGTGGGAGAAGGAGGCGATGCCAGAAGACTGGAGAAAAGGCATCCTCTGCCCGGTACATAAAAAAAGAGATATCACAACTTGCAGCAATTATCGTGGTATAACGTTGTTGAGTGCCGCGTATAAGATATTCTCCGCCATCCTACAAAACGGGATGACCCCAAACGCTAGAAACATCGTAGGCTAATACCAGTGTGGCTTCAGCCCAGGTAAATCAACAGCCGATCAGATTTTCACTTTGAGGCAGGCTATGGAAAATGTCTAGAGTTTTAAAACTCAATCCAACAGCTCTTCATAGACTTTAAAGCCGCCTATGATAGCATAGCCAGAGTAGAACTCTACAAAGCCATGAGAGAATTCGGCATTCCCAACAAGCTGACAAGACTATGTAAGTTGACCAGGACCAATGTGACAAGCCAAGTAAAGGTATCCGGAACTCGTTCCAGACCAATCAACATCTATAATGGACTCCGACAAGGGGACGGACTGGCCTGCCTCCTTTTCAACCTGGCGTTCGAGATTCGGGCGTGACATCAAGCGGCACAATCCTCCACAAGTCCACCCAATTACTGGCTTATGCAGACGACATTGACATCATTTGAAGAACATCAACAGCTGTACAAGAAGCTTTCACCTAGTTCACCCAAATTGAGCGGGCTGCAGGAAACCAAAACAACAACGGAAGCAAACTAAAGTACATGGTGGCCTTGTCTGCAAGAACATCTAACATTGGTTCCACAATAAAGGTAGAGGAACACGAGTTTGATGTGGTAAAATCATTTACCTACCTTGGGTCAATAGTAGCAGCCGACAATAGCATGGAACCAGAAATACGCGCACGACTGCTAAAAGCCAACAAAGCCTACTATAGTCTGTCAAGGCTCTTCAAATTCAAGCATCTGACCATAACGTCTAAACTTTTACTATATAAGACGATGGTCTTGCCGATCCTCACATATGCATCCGAAACGTAGGTGCTTAGCAAAAAGCACTCTAACCTCTTGGCGGTGTTCGAGAGGAAAATACTTCGGAGGATTGTTGGCCTCTTATGTGAGGAAGGACAATTCTGGAGACTCTACAATGACGAGATCTACAAGCGCTATCGCGAGATAGACGCTGTGAAGAAAATAAAGCTCGGTAGCTCTGGTCGGCAGGACATCTAGCTCGTATGAGTGAAGATGACCCTACTCGGAAAGTTCTCTGCGGTAAGACCTATTGGGTGCGACAGCGAGAGAGATCCAATCTCCGCTGGAAGGATGGCGTAGGCCAGGGCCTGTACTCCCGAAGACGAAACGAAACGAAAACGAAACCGTTTTGTCAAAACGTTACCTGGCAACACGATATCGTCTCTTTTTCGTCTAAACAAACGATGACATATTTGTAATCGTCTTCGTTCAGACGATAGTGCTTGTTGTGTGTCAGCGGTTTTTGGGTTAAAGTGCGAGTTGGGATTGTTAATTATTTTGATAGTTTTAATTTATTTTGCATAATAGGTCAAAAATTGCAAACGCAAGGCAATACAATACAATCGTCTCCAGGAGTAAGAGATATATTCTCGTCTCGTCCCATTATTTCGTTTCATTTATCGTCTCATCTTCGGAAGTACAGGCCCAGGACGCTCAGGGCTTAGGGATGCCCAACTGGATGACATCGGGACCGGTGGAGAGATCAGTTGCGAGAGGCCAGGACCGGATCCCGGTTGTAGAGCCGTTAAAGAAGAAGGTTAATTCAACTGAATAATTAATAAAGTGACCATTTTCGGACGTACAATAAACTTAATACGATCTAATAACTATGATCATTAATTGTACATTAAATTAACAAATAATTTCGTTCAAATCAACCAAACTAACAAAAAGCTGCTTACTTGAATATTATTTATGCAGTATAAAGGCCCAACTATGCATGGCAAAAGCGCATATGCCAAGGGCATATGTCAAGTTCGGAAACAGAACTTGTTATGAAGGTGGCCACGCTTGACATAACACGGCATAAAACCTTTCGTTAAACATTCGTTAAACATAATGAATTCGACTTGGGTCGAACTTGACATGACATTAGGAAAAGCAAGGTTATGTTTATTGCTGTTTATTGTTAGAGTAAGTGATTTTTATTCATCTACATATACATAAATCAAATTTAAATTTCACTTTCACAGCGCAGAACTTTATGTCGCTTATGTTATGCATAGGCGGTAATATGTTTAGATTGACATAATGCTGACTTTCAATATTTTTTGACGTTTTGACATATGCGCTAATGCCATGCATAGTTGGGCCTTAATAAACACTGGTTTGGATTTTAAATTCTAAGTTCTCGAAACATGTACCACCACGAAAACAAAATCTCCCTCAATATTAATTACAATAAAAACAACAACATATCTAGTATTAAATAAATGCCCGACTGAAATTTTAAAATTAATAATTTTGCAATGTTTGTTATTGTGCCGTTCTTTTTTTAAAGAATTTAATTAATGATTTCGATGAAAATGGCAAATTTAGTAATTTTTACAATAAAAATATTTACAAAACTTAAGTTGCCATGCGAAAATTAAATTAATATAATAAATTTCATGTTAAATTTAGTTTAAATTAACTTAAATTTCAAAATCACATTCCAAATCAAAATAAAAATCGCTTAAACTCGAAAATAATTACCCATAACCAACCAAAAATTTTGTTTTACTAAATATTTTCAATCTTGCGAAAGAAGAAATCTCTTATATTTTTATCTTCGCTTGTTTCTCTTCAATTTCTGAAGTTGCAGGATGAATAATTGCCCATAAACTAAAGAAAATAAAAATTAATATTTTTTTATACTGTAAAAACAGAAAAGTTTAGTAAAATAAAAATTCATAAAAGTCGTTTTAGAGTTTGCATAAAAATATTGAACAAAATCCAAGCTATAAAAAAAATCATACACAAGCAAAAAAAATGTATATTTAGAAATTATTCCAGTAATTTTTTTGTTACCTTCTTAAGAGACAAGAGCACACCTGAGGTTACAAAAATCACCTTGACAAAACGGCAATTACTTTTAATATCGATAACAAAAATTTATGACATAGCCCTTTTTCTTTTGTATTGTGAAAGAATTAGGAAAAAAAACATCTTCTACAAAAGGACAGCAACAATTATTGTGGTGACAAGAGTCATGAAGATTTTATTTTGCCTAAATGAAGGTACAAATCTGGGGTCTAATTAGAGCAGGTGCCGCTTAAGTACCTGGGAGTACCTGAGTAACACGAAATGCAGGTAGCTGCCAGCCTTTACTAAATATTTTAACCCTAGGTAGTTGGGATTTTCCAAAAACAAAAACCCAAGGGACGAGACTTTATATAATAAAAATCATTTCCCTTTTCTGGGAGGGAGACGGATAAATTTTCTTCAGTTTAAGTTAAATCGTTCACGTAGTCACAAGTCGAGCATCAGAGCAGAGCATCAAAAATGTTGAATCAAGACGTTTTACTTTTAACTTTTGTTGTGGTTATTTATTTAACAGTTAGCTTCAATTGTGATGCGAGATCGATAGTAGAGTATTGTGAAAATCTGCCAGAATCAACGTTAACGGTCATACTTGGATCTGCATACAATCCACGGTACATGAGCATCGATAAACCCACATCAAGCCCAGAAAATAATGGATACAAGCGTTCATCATATGAAGGATCATTCTCAGTGGACGAAAACTATCATTACGAGATCAGCGATAAGCCAGCATGGGAACTAGAGCATGTCCCACCCAGAAGAAGGATTGTGTCCAGAGAACGCCGAAGCGGCTCCAGCAGAAATGTACGACAAGCGTTCCTAGAGAGGGTATCACCTAGCAGAAGCAGCAAAGCGGAACTCTTCAAGTCCCGTCCTTGGGAATGCGAAGCGAAAATTCGCTGGATGGATATGGGACCAGACTACTTTCCTAGATACATCAGGAATGTCGAGTGCACCCGGAAGGAATGTTGGTATGGACATTTTGTCTGCAAAGCAAGATCCTTTACAGTGAAAGTTCTGAGACGGAGAAATGGTGAATGTGTCAGGACAAGCGAGAAGTTAATCTTTGTTAGTAGAGACCAGGTTACAGGAGAATTTACGGAGCTGTGGGTCTGGGAAGAGAAGGCCTTGAATTTTTGCTGTGATTGTGTTATGGACTGGTGATTTGGGAATTTATTTTTCATCTGAAATGTTATCGTTGTGAATTGTAAATATATAAGAATTGTTTTTGTTGAATTTATGTAAAATACGCTAAAAGTTAGACTAATATCGAAAAAGTTTGTATATAATATTGTAAATAAACAATTTATTTTTTTACCTTACAAAATTTGTTTTCATTTTGCTTTACTACAGTTTTAGAGAGGTTTTCTCATTGTATTCTACTAATATCAAAACCAATACGTTGCAAATGTTCCATGGCATCTTTTCTGATGAACAGTATTCAACAAAATATATTTATATGAAATTATATAATGGTAAAAATTTATCCAAGTAAATATGTGACGTTTTGATTATTTCATCGCTGTAAAGCTTTTGAAGTTTTTGTTTTAAAAAGTGATACAAGCGTTCTTTATATCACCTCATAAAATTAAATGAGTAGTCCAGGCAATAGTAATTTCTCTGGGAATTAAAAGCGAGCAAGCTGCAATTTTGCATGGATGTTTGGTACCACCAGGGAACCTTTACTTTGAATTTGCACGGTTCTCACCCCCTTAACTTCGGCGCCATCTTTAATCAAAGGGTTAAATCGGGTTTTCGCTTACTGGGGGTGCTCCAACATAACACCGTTAAGAAAATCGTTTTTTGGGTCACTGATCATCGGGGAACCGCGGTCCTAAAATATGGACGTCACCCTTAAAAATGCAAAAAACACCCCTTTTTAAGGGTTTTTTTCGCGATAATTTCAATAATAATGAAAAATAATCCAATTAAATACACTTTTTTCAATATTTATTTGCCGATCGATTTAGGGGTGATTTCAACCCTTTTAGATTATCCCTTATTATAAAGTTTGGCTTGATTAGTATAAATCAACCACCTTCGCAAATAAATATTGAAAAAAGTCTATTTATATTTAATTGGATTATTTTTCATTATTATTGAAATTTTCTCGAAAAAAATCCTTAAAAGGGGATGTTTTTTGCATTTTTAAGGGAGACGCCAATATTTTAGGACCGCGGCACCCCGATTTTCGTTATCAGCGACCCAAAAAACATGTTGGGTTCGATTTTCTTAACGGTGTTATGTTGGAACACCCCCCAGTAAGCGAAAACCCGATTTAACGCTTTGATTCAAGATGGCGCCGAAGTTAAGGGGGTGAGAGCCGTGCAGTTAAACTTTCCTGGTGGTACCAAACACCTATGCAAAATTGCAGCTTGCTCGCTTTTAATTCCCAGGAATGCATTGTAAGAAATACAGTTTTCCTGCAGTATGAGCTTTTTAGAGATGGAATAAAGGCGAAATATATGGCGTGTGTACAACAATAATCTGCAATCGAGTCATAAAAGATGTACTGTATATGGAAAATAATCACTATTCTATTCTAATCGCTTTTTTCAATTAGATTGACAATCGAAATTGAAATTAATCCTTTTGCTGGGTAATACCACCTCATCAAGGTAAATTCCCCTCTTATTCCAATAAACAAGCAGCATTATCTTCTTTGGGGAACCCACCGAGCCAAAAAGGTTCGTAAAACGAAGCGGAGAAATAATCCCCTAACGAAACCAACATTGCTTCCTATATGAAGTTTGTCCATTACGCCAAGGCTGCTCCAGAAGTGCTTGGAAAAAGGACGATGATCCAGCGTTAATCCAAGAGCCACGGGTGTATCCAGGAAGAATATGTGCCCACTATGCCAATGCTGGCTCATGGAGAAAAGACTCACCAGTCTTCCTTAACCTGATGGCGGCGAAGCTAGTGTTGCCTGCCTCGGCCTACCTTCCTGTAGAAAAGCCAGACCCCCCTCCCATAAGCTGAGCAAGGACGACCTCTAAGTATGTGTGACCAGTCTATCACGCGGGTTCACTCTGGACAATACATTCTAGAACTTAAGGTGCGTTTAAACTAGACGAGTTTTCACTGGCAGTCGCAGCACACTGTTTACATTAGCAGAGAATACTGGCAAATATTCCTCTGACAGAGGGATTACCAGTGCTTCACTGACCCTTTTTTTCCAGAGCACCGGTAATAGAAATTGATGGTGTTTACATTGCGAATCCAGCTCTCTGGAAAAGATATCTCGTGCGGAATTGCAGAAAAAAGCAATTTCAAACTGGAAAAAAACACAATGTACAAAATATTTTATTTCAATATGATCCCAATGTCGTCTCATCTTAAATTTTTGCATATATGTACCGTATGCACAAAATATATTTTTTCGAAACAATAACAAAATTTGTTTTATCAAATTAAAGCAGTATTAAAGCAGAACAAATTAGTGCAACTTTCAGCTTTCTATGTGAAATTGTTTTTTATATAAAGCAATTTAAATATTACAAAAATTGTCAAAATTATGCAATTATCGATTTTTTTAAAATTAATAACTAAAAAATTAGAAGCCCAAAAAATCTGAAAATTTATATTTTTCTTAGTTTTCACGAGAACAACAAATAACAAAAAATTAGAACTCCCTGAGGTGGTGAGATCCAGAGAATTGATTGATTTGATGTGGCGACCCAGTAGTAACTATTTAGAAGCGAATTTTTCCGTTAAATGGCGACAGAAAAAGTGAATATTGCTGCAGCAATTGTTGCATATTCGTTATTTCATGATGAAGAAGAAAAGAAACCAAAAAGAATGCGTTTATGATCTTATATTTTGCCATTTATTGACAACAACTGTTTTATCTTTGTTTAGAGATATAAATATTATATCTTGTAGAGAGTTTGTTTTCAAATCTCTATTTCGATATGCCCCAATTGAAACATCCACAGTTCTGGACAATTCTCGTACAAAGATATTAAAATTTAAATCTCTTCTTTTGTCCAATAACCACCTGTGGCTCTAGAACTTCGCTTTTTTTAATAGTTTTCCAATTTAAAACCGTTTTTCGTCAACGATTCTGAATACAAAACTCGTACAACTTTACAAACAAGTTTGTAAAGTTACCAGTGCTCACGAGAAAGACGACAGTGTACGTTTTTGCGTGTTTAGACTGCACGAGAAAAATCGTGTCAGTGTTTATGCCAGTGCTTTGCCAGTGCCCCAACCAGAGCACTGACATGATGTTTACATTGCACTGACTGCATCACTGGCAATAGCCAGTGCAAAAACTGGCAAAAAACTCGTATAGTTTAAACGCACCTTTAGCAGTTCACCCAATCTTGTTGCTGTCTTTTCTGCTTCTCATCCTTATTCCTACTCTCTAGAAAATGCCGCATGCAGCAAGCCATCAACTCACGGCGCCAAGAAAACTACCCCTACTTGGTTCAACAGTGATATTCGCCAGCTGGTTCAACAAAAAAATCAGGCCCGGAAGCGTTTCAAAAGTTCTTCTTCAACAGAAAATGCGCAAATGCGTAGAACGATTCGAGAAGAAAAACGCAAGACTTGGGAAAACCTTCTTGTTCAAGAAAACTGGAGCAGCATCCGGCGGTGTTCGGATAAATAAAAGGCCCTATGATCTCCGCAATTGGACATGAAAATAGAACAGTTATCAATCCCTACGAAATCGCAAACCTAAAGACAAACAGCTCTCAAGTTATGCAGACACAGATCCAAACCTACACAATGAAGATGTTAGAGCCATAGAGGCGGAGCTGGAGACTCTCGAGAACTTTTCCCTCCCCTTGACACAAGTATGTTGGACTCTTATAAAGGTTCAACACCGGACGGACCTATACTACGTATATATGATGAGTTGAATAGTTGAATTGAATTTTCGACAATCGACAAAATTCGACAAAAATCACAAAGAAAACACAGAGATGCTGCTGTCAACTAAATTCAACTATTTAACTACTGAACTCGCGTCTATCTGCATAGCTTTAACTCAACCCAGGAAGCAGAGCTGAGTCGAGTTCAGTCGACTCTATCTCAACTCGACTCGCGTCTACATGCATTTGAACTCGGGTTCAACCTGGGTTCAACTCATCATGTATACGTAGTACTAGACAAAATAACTTATGGGATGATGAGAAACGCCCCATCACTATACTTGCAGAGGCTAACTAGGCTCTATAAGAAGGTGTTGAGCTCTGGGTCATTTCCACAGGCCTGGGAAGCCATGTCCCTGAAGTACACAACAAAATTGTCCCAACACCAAAATCAGGCCAATGGGCAGATTCACACGTTGCCATAAGTGTGGTGAGTAAAACCGGTTTTATTCAACTCCTAGCGACTCACACGAGAGGTAATTATGGATAGTAAATTTGAATGCTTTGCAGGAACTTTTAAATGTATTGCAGATGAAATTTACTTGTTAGAGAAAAACAGAGCTAAAGAATGCAAGAGATAGAAATAACTTTTTAAATGTGTGCTAGTTTTCACGCGTTTGGTTTTGCGTGAAAAATGTTTCGTTAAGTTCTTCCACTCCCTTCCCTCTCTCATCTATAAAACCGGTTTTAGGCGCCATAAATATGCACTGTGTGAATAGGCCCAATATCCATCCTACCAACATCTTCCTGGCTCTAGAGCGTAGGCTCACAGACGGTGTTGTGGGCTACAGACCTGACAGGGTAACACTGGGCGCGTTTAGGGCCGAGTTATTTTAACTCTGTTAAATTAGCGCTGTTAACTTAGCACCGTTTCTATCATGCCATTTGACAATTCTCATTTTACAGCTAATAACAGGCAAAAATAATATCATTTCCCATTTTACAAATAATAAAAAGCTAAAAAATTAATAATAATAATAAAATCTTCATTCTGTATTGAAATATTTCTAAATTATTTGCTTACAACAAAAAATTACAAGCAAACGTCAATTCATTTTGGCTGTGCTAAATTTTAGCTAAGCCAAAAAGCAGAAATAAGTTAGCTAACAGCGCTAAAAAAAATGCTGTTTATGCCGTTGTTAACTTGCCTAGCTCAGTTAAATTAACTTCGGCCTAAACGCGCCCACTGTCACTCTACCAACAAACTGAGTACAACCTGGCCTATGCCATCGGACGGAGAGAACATAGCATATTGCTTTTAGCAGATCTTGAGAAAGCATATGACAGACTTCAAAGAAAAGCCGTCGTGCAGCAGCTCAGCGTCGTACAGGTTGCAACTTTTTAAAGGCAGTCAACTCATTCCCCACAGACCGTAAAATCATGGTTCGAAATAAAGGTTTTGCTTTCAATGTCCTACAGCTAGCACGTGAAACACCGCAAGGGCCAACATTATCGGAGGTGTGGTAATGGAAGAGAAAAATTCTTACATTCCAAAAATTTGCGCCCTGTACTGTGTGAAGATTAGTTTTTTTTACCGGAATTATTAATATATGCATTGTATATGTGTCTCTAGCTTCATCTTACAAGGAGCTTTCATTGCTTCTGCGTATTGACCACCAATAACAATTACCTAAAATTTTGAAGGGGATTTCAATTTTAAATTTCCTTGTATCCGACGGTGATCACTTTGGAGTCTTTCTAGAAAAATTACCCTTAGTTTCACCATTGTCTGCCACAACTTGAAACGGAATTGAACTGGATGACCTTTTTTCAATTCAACGAATATGAATTCCGGATATAATTTTCAGGTTATCTTATTCACCATTTCTGTTATAGTAATCACAAAACAAAATTTAGCAGCCAACTACAGGACTTTTCTTCTTCACAATAGTTTGTGAAATAGTTGTTTAAACAATATTTTTTCAGCATTCCGAACCTGAAACTGTTACATGAAGTTCCCTTATAATATGTTACATTAAATTTACAGTTTATAGAACTTTCTTTCAAAGAGAGATAAAGAATCAGTGAAGTTTACGGAAAAATCGATATTTGAAAAAGGAAATTTTTGGTTTTTCCAATTTTTATCGATGTTTTTCTATTGTGACACTACAATTTTTTTACACCATCTTAAAGTAGAGGTTTTAACGAAAAACAATCCGTCCTGAAAAAATGAAAAATCGAAATTTTGTCCGTCAACTTTTTTGATTGAAAATTGGACCCATTTTTAAATTAAATTCGTTAAAAAAGAAACAAAATTATCCATCGCTTTAAAAAAATTGCAGCTTTTACAAAACATAAAAATTAACATTTTCACCAAATTTCATTAAAATCGAATCATTTTTGTGAAAGAGAAAAATGATAAATGAAAAAATTGGTTTTTATCGTTTTTCTCCATTTTTTTGAGGTTATGGCGGAAAATGGTTTCAACGAAAGTTATAGATTTTTTAATTATCTACAACTTTTACATTTAACTTTTTTCGATAGTAGGTCTACTTTTTCCAGAAATCGTAAAAAACCGCGTTTCACCCCTAAAAACACACATTTTGGTACTCCCACCCGCTTCCGGTCATCTGTTGCGGTGCTATCGATTTTTCCCCGTTTATGTACAACTTATCCTAAATTTTGCCGCCATCGAAATACTGCTAAGCATTTTTTTTGTCTCAAAAATGATCGGCACTACGCACTGGTCTACAAGTCCAAATTTGTACCTCCAACGCTTCCTTCATGAGTTGTGTACTCCCAATCGAGTCATCCTCGTTCGTGTCCTAGGGCATTAGGGCTAAAAAGGAAAGAAGAAAAAGGGGGATGTTATGCGCAGACATGGCCTTCGTGCTATATTCATCGGCCGAGAACCAGATATTGGACCATCCCGACTCCATTTCTACACGAGCGGACTCTGATGAAATACATTAAACAATAGATATCCACGTCTAGTGAACTTTAGGAGGTTTATTCCTGGTCCGTCTCACAACGCGGCAAGATATTCGTGTGGTGCAGTAGAAAGGATGTAACAACACTGGTTGGCTTGGTCACCGGATATGGCGCCTTAAATTACCACCTATGGAGGGTCGAAAGGGCGGAAGACTCCAGCTGCAGGCTTTGCTCCGAAGACAATGAGTCTGTTCATCATGCTTACTGTCACTGTCCTTAAATCACATCCATGTCTGTCAAATCTTTAGGCAGATTTCTGAGCCTATCGAGGCTGCTAAGGTACAAGCTGCGGTGCTTTTGGATCCCATAGCTCACAAAAGGAGACAAAGAAGAGGAAAGTGCCACAAGGAAAAAAAGGCTTTCTTTCCAATTTACTTTTTATTAAATCGTTATATGTACTCAGCTCGGACGGCTAAGGCAATTAAGGCAATTGCTATGGGCCTTAACCGTTATTCAGATTTTCTAAAGCAAACCTCCCAAAATCGTTTTTTGAATTTCTGGATTTCATCCAATTTTTTCTTTATATACTTAAATAAAAAAATTCCATTCTTTAAAGCTTTTTCATTACAACAAAAGCTAAAAACATAATAAATAAGTTGGAATTTATCATTTCGAATCAACCCATTTTTTTTAAATGTCTACTAGAAAAAAATGTTATGTTGAACTGATTGTTATTTTAAAGTTATAAACTATACTCAAATGATTTCGCGCGTTCACCAAATTTTTACAGGCTTCCTGCAAAATTTCTTCCTTGTTAGAATTTATAAAGTTTGCAATTTCCTAAAACAGCTTTTAGATATGATTACACGAACGAGTATCTGAAGTCCGAGAGACGACCGCTGAAACCCTATGTGATCGGAAGAGGAAAATAAAACATATTGTAAGTAACATTAGAGAGTGTGGCCTAAGGTGATAAATTAGGTAATCTTAGTGTTGGTTTTTGGGGTAACCCTATGTAATCGACTAGAAGGATAATTTTTTTTTTTGAATTGAAGTTTTAATATTATATTAACTAAAACTCATGGTGTGGCGGGCTCTGCCTGTCGGTTAGCCTCTGGCAGACGAGTATTTATATAATTTGTTTTGTATGGAACATGTTTGAAATAGCTATATCTCCCGAATGGTCATTGGTTGAAAAAGAAGTGTTAATAATAGAGTTTATCCTTCCAGCTCAGAAGGTACACTTCTCAGCTGGGCTGAGAAACGGGCCACGCCTATGTGCAGGGACCGAACCGGCCGAAAGCACCAAAAAAGGTATAAGAAGAGAAAACACCACATAACGAGCATGCGATCGAAAATGCAGGCTCCTTCTCGACCCTCCCCGGCACTCCGGTACCGAGCCGGTCCGGTCCCTGCACACAAACGCGGTCACATTTACCACTGCACAGTGGCTCAGCTAAGACATGCAAACACAAAAAAAAATGTTAAAAACATATAACTTAAAACAGTAAGAAATGCAATACACAAAGAAGCGTGCAAGAAAAGTCAGTCACGTGAGATTGAAAAGACTCCTTTTAAGGACGTCTTTACTAATGCTCACGCTAAAAACATCGATATTTCTATTCACATTAATGAACATGCGATTAACAGGCTCGAATCTGCCGTAATTCGTGTTAGAGGAGTTGGTGTGTAAGAGAGGTGGCCCTCTCAAATTGTAACCACTCTCTCTAAACGACGCACGGCGACTTAGAAAACCTGAGTCGACCTTTCCATTAAGGAGCTGATGAACAAATACAACATCGGCCACCTCACGACGCCTGCAAAGAGAGCTTAAGTTGAGTAACTTCAGCCGGGATTCATATGGTGGAAGAACTAATGGGTTATTCCAAGGAAGATGATTCAGTGCGAATCGAACGAACCTCCTTTGAACCGACTCAATTCTTCCAACGTGCGAAGAGTAGTGAGGAGACCAAACCTGGGACCCATACTCGAGTAAAGGTCTGACAAGAGAGATATAAAGGTGTTTAGTAATCAAGGGGTTATTGAATTCTTTAGACCACCTTTTTATAAAACCCAGGACTAAACTACCTTTGGAAGCAATATAGTTAATATGAGCAGAGAAATCGAGCTTACTATCAAATCTAATCCCGAGATCTTTTACAAAATTAACACGAGGTACACTCTCGCTAGAAAAGGTGTAGTTAAAAATTATAGGACTACGACTTCTCCCAAAAGTCATGGTTTCACATTTACTAATATTGAGAACCAGGTTGTTGTTCACACACCAAGAGTAAAAGGTCTCAAGGTCAGCTTGCAAAAGTTTGCAATCCTCGATACTCTTTATCTGACGGTACAATTTGATGTCATCAGCGTAAATCAAGATTCTACAGTGTCTTAGCAAGGAAACAATGTCATCAATTGATAGAATAAAGAGCAGGGGACCGAGATGACTTCCTTGAGGAACACCGGATGACGCTTCAATGGTTACTGATTTGGATCCCCGAAAAATAACTTGGTAGGTCCTGTCAGCTAAGTAAGACTGGAACCATGCTAGAAGGGCTCTTGGAAAGCCTAACATCTTTAATTTAAGAAGTATAATGGAGTGGGAGAGCTTGTCAAATGCCTTACTAAAATCAGTGTAAACACAATCAGTCTGGCACCCGGAAACGAAGCCCTCGACAGCATGAGAAGTGAACTCAAGAAGATTTGTGGTAGTGGAACGAGCTGCAAGAAAGCCATGCTGGTTCGTTGATACCAACCTCCTGCAGATAGGCGCGATTGCGGAATAGATAATCGATTCAAAGAGTTTCGGAATGACAGACAACTTCGCAACTGGTCTATAATTCGATATTTCGTTCTTGCTGCCACTCTTGTGAATAGGGATTATGAACGAATTTTTCCAAAGAGTAGGGAAGTACCCTTTATCAAGGGATTTTTGGAAGAGGGTTTTCAGAGGAGACTGAAGAACCTCTGTACAGGACTTAAGGACAGCAGGAGGAATACCATCGGGGCCGGAGGTGAAGTCAAATGGGAGTTCGTTAATATGTTTCACAATATCAACACTGTTAATTGAGAGAGATAAAATATTAGCCTCACGGTTGGTAAATATGTGACGAAAATTATTATCATTAGGCTGAAAGTCAGAAGGTGAGAAAGATTGGCGAAAGAATGAGGCAAACATGTTGCAAATCGCAGGCGACTCACTACTAGACCAGTTCGTGTGCTGCATGACATTAGGGTAGTTATCAACCTTTTTCTTCGAGTTGACGAATTTAAAGAAATTTCTAGGATCAGTAAACACTTTATCGCTCATGCAGCTAAATATATTCTCGATACAGAGCAGAAGAGAGTGAGCGAAATCGGTTATAGCAAATTATAAATAAATTGAGACTCGGAGTGTCCTTTCTCTTTAAATAGGTTTTCCAGAGTCTGTTCTTCTGATTTTTCAAATGCTTGAGCTCATTATTGAACCAAGGTGGAGATGAACTGGGTAATTTTTGAGGCTCATAAGGTACACAAGAAACCAGGGCTTCGTATAGTACGCCATAAAATCGTGCCACGTCGTCATCCAACTCATTAGCAGAAAGTAAGCTGTTGAAATTAATCAAGGCAAGCTTAGATGACAGCTCATTAAAATTGGCCTTTTTGAAGTTAAAGGCATGGGATACCACCTCCGGACAAGGATTATTCTCAGAATTGAAGCAATAATTGAGCAAAAGAGGAGGATGGTAATTGTCGACAGACGACATGACTATTGGACTGGGTTCAACGGTCATGTTGACTGAGTCCGTAAAAAATACAAGATCTAACTGCCTCCCCAACACATTAGTCACCCCACTCATTTGATTCAAGCCGAGTGAGAAAAGGGAATTGAGAAAACAGGATTCCTTAAGATTAAGGTTCCCTTAAGGGAGGTAGTTATCGTCATCTTCGACATATACCCACTGAATATTGGGTAAGTTGAAATCGCCTAAAAGCAGTAGCTCATCGCCGGTGTTCATCATACATTGGATATGATCAACACAAGAGATGAGAATATCATAGAGGTTAATACCCCCATCGTCAAGTGTGCTTAACATATCTGGAGGGATATAGCAGCACAGCAGGAAGAGGTTAGTTTTAGAAATACAAATTTTAAGAGCAACAAGCTCGACGTCAAGGTGGTTAGAGAAGGTAGGAAACGAAATTGGGTTACAATTAAGGTGGCTTCTACAAGCAAGAAGTACGCCACCCCCACAAGTTTCCGAGTCAGTGTGACGGTCCCTCCGAAAGACTTGGTAGGAGGAGTCAAAGAGTTCAGCATTCAGAATGCCCTCATGGAGCCAGGTTTCAGTAAACGCTATGACATCGAAACCACTAGCCATCGACGCCAGAAGAATGTCTTTGGTTTTTGATCTGGTCCCCCTTACATTCTGGTAGTAGAGGGAAAGCGTCTCGAGTTTTTTGATAACTGAGGAACACCTAAAGTTGAAGTTGAAGCGTTTACGTGATGAGCTCGATTACGGGTACGCGGGACGAAACGCTTGGTGAGGGCCCCAGCAGGCCAGAAACCAGGGTCTAAGAGAATCTCGGCAGTGACTGGCGGTGCAGACAAAATAAAAGATGCAACTGGCTTGGAAGCCTTGCTAACTCTTCTGCAATGAACTGTTCCAGGATCTATAGATTTATTCCTCAAGTATTCACAGATAGACTCCGTCTTAGTATCCGGAGAGAATCTCGAGATGAAAATATTTAGAGGCCTCGGTACCGTAACCAGGGGGGTGCAAGGTTCAAATGGAACTGAAACTTCGTTAACCGGTGGGCTATCCACTATAGGAAGCAGAGGGGTTGCTACCAAGACAGGCATAGAGGTCGACTCAATCCCTGGAACTTCCATGACCCCTGGAACTTCCATGACCAAGGGACCGTCCACTAATAGTGGCGAGGAGGGTGATACCGAGACCGGCTTTGAGGCCAGCTCAGTTGATGGAACACGGGTCGAGGAGCTCAAGCTGACACCATTGCCAATGGCTTGACGATTACGACTATTTTTATGTTTATTTTTATTTTTACTTTTATTTTCAGGACTTTTACAACGCGCCTTATAACCTGGCGTGGTTGGGTTAATGGCATCCTGATTGAGGATGACATTAACCAAAGGAGGAGCAGCCGTGGGGCTAGTTGAAGAAGAAGGCTGCACCCCTACCTGCAGGGCGCCAACAGAGGGGGATTTATTGCTATTGAAGGCGCCTTCGAATTTCGAAGCCAGAGAGCTCAGGGCGTTATGATTTTGGACCACAGCTGAAGACAGCGATTCCAAATCAGCTCGAACACGCTTCGTACTCCTTTTAATGTCATCCAATACAGGATGAAGAGAAGCCGAGGAGTTGTCAAGACCTTTTTTGTAGAGAATCACATAATCTACAATCCTTCCATTAACTATTTTGTGATAACTCTTATCGTTTAGGAAATAGTCTGCGCAAAAAAAGTTATTCGAGGTGAAATGTCGCGAAAATCGTTTTTTGCAAATAATCTCGCGAGGATCATTTTGCCTTACGGGCATGAGATTGTTTATATGTGTTGACGACTACGCAGATCTGGGACGTGTTTGACTAATATCATCGAATTAATGCCAATTACGATCGTTAGCGAAGCTGTGAAGTGTATGGGAGATTTTGACGGCAGGTCTTTTATAAAGATTTGGAAAAGCGCAAGTGATAGAATTGAAGACATTTGAAGACATCCAATCCTACTATGATTGAATGGCTAGAAAGAAAACTCTTAATGCTATTCTTTTTAATTAAGTCGATAACAACAGGTTGGAATTAGTCAATAGAGAAGGTTGTCGTACGCCTTTTCTTACGTAAAGGTCTAAGCTCAGGGTTCAGCCTTTATACTGCCAGTCCATCAAGTAGTGCAGGTCATAGTGCGATGTCCAGTAGTAAGTTTAGCTCGGACGAAAGAAAAAGGATAGGATAGGTTAAGGGAAGTCGGGGATGGATACAGAGGACGATAAATTCTTGAATCTTGTATGAGTTCATTTTTGAAGGCTGAGCCAGAGATGCAACCGTCGTGGTAAGCGGGAGACGGCCTCGTCGGAGTGTTATCTCTTCTGAAACAAGTGAATTCCGCTAACCAGCCCCAAAGGCTGTGACGCCGGCAGTAACAGACTACCAGGTGAATAAAGGGGTGTGCCGTCAGCTGGATGAAGACTCGACCTTAACGGAACTTTGATCCCCTATTATTAACCGGTTTAGCCGACAAGATTCCTTATTAAGAATACCCAAGCTTATTAGGGCTGCCCTGTCAAAAGTTTTGGAGATATATAGACAAATCAAACCAAATCAATACATACGTTGGTTAAGGTGCTCTGTCGAAACACAAGATCGCCAGAAAAGAAGAGCTTTTGAAGACACCTTTTCCGGTATAATCTGAACATGAGCTAATTTCCAAGAGTCTGGATAACTCCAATGAAGTATGATAGGCAGAGAGTTTGCGCAGAGGTTCAACTTTGTACCCACTTGTTGTAAACCGGCGTATCGATCTTTAAATTTTTTTCTAAAAAATTTGCAATGCTCCGTATCAAAATGTGCGAAAAGATACAGCACGAACCTGATCTCTCATTTAGCGGTTTTTATCCGTCACATCAAAGGAATGATACGATACGCTTTAGGATGTAGTGTGGACGGGCATGCGCGCATCCCGTTGCCTCGTTGCCGTTGCATCTTCCTCCACTATTTAGTGATCTTTGTTAATAACGTGCGCACATGCAAATTTAAAGAATTATTTAAAAAAAAAGGTTTTTTCTTGATAATACGTAATTAATGAAAATATACGCGGCTGCTGCCACTAGGGAACGCAATCCCGGGATCCCGTATCCCGGGATTCCGTGATCCCGGCTATTTTTGCGGTCTCGAAAACCCGGGATTGATACGGCCTAATCCCGGGATCCCGGAAACGTTTTTTAAACAAAAAACGTGATTTATTTAAAAAAAAATTTCGGTGGACAAATATTTTGAATATGAAACTTATAATCTTCAAATTTAATGTTGCAATTATTTTTTAACCGCAGTATACGAAACACGCAACGAAAAATCCAATTCCTTTTT
Organism: Thereva nobilitata; assembly: GCA_963855945.1. Classification (NCBI taxonomy): domain Eukaryota; kingdom Metazoa; phylum Arthropoda; class Insecta; order Diptera; family Therevidae; genus Thereva; species Thereva nobilitata. The sequence continues at coordinate 129,279,879 of OY979696.1, forward strand.
GCAGCTTCTAATTTGCTCGGCTGTGGAGACCGTTGCTCTCTGTATTTTCTCGTGTGTGCCGAATTCAACCGAGCTGCAAGCGACTCCAATATGCGCAAAATTGGCAGCATCACTCAGATTGCGTATACGTCAACGTGTTTGCACAGAACTCTCTGGAATCTTGCAATATCTCCACAACCTTTGTGCTCCGGAAGATGACGATCTTTTCGAAATATGTACCCTCGAAAGCTACGATACGTAAGAGTATACATAATCTTCTAAAAAGACTGTCAGTTATAAATCCTGATCAAGATCAGAGCGCTGAGGTAACTGACCCACCCGGAACTGAATTAGAATCCATTTCAATGGAAGACCAATTGCAAATGGCGATTGTGCAAGAGTTTGCCAAATCAGCCATTCCGACCGCATCGGTAGCGAATTTCAATTTAGTGATAAAAAGAGAAATGCCACTATTTGAGAGCGGTGGAGCGCGTGGCTTCCATATGCAGAAGGTATATGACTTTCTTTTGACCATTCCACCAACAAGCCTGAATACTGAAAGGGCCTATTCCGCAGCCGGAATTTTATTTACGAAGTTTCGGTCAAGACTGAATGACAAAACATTGGATGCACGGTATACAGAAACGAGGGGCTGTTTCACACGAGACGACGGCCAACCAACAAAATCTGCTGTCATCGTCCATTCCCTTTTGAAAATTGAGGAAAAGTCGTACGGGCTTTCACACGGGCCAATTTTTTCAACCAACTGTACGTCAAAACCCTTTAGCTTATTGTTGTTGCTTTAATTTTAATTCTCTTTTGCGTACTTTCCGAGTGAAACAAAAGTCATCTCCCTTTCTTTTCTTCTTCCAGCAAAAGGAACAAAAAACAACAACAACCACATCGCTGTCAAAAAGTCGTAACGAAAATCGTGTGAGAAAGTTGGATGGGAAAATCTTCCCTCCCCATCGTCCTCTCTCACCCTCTTCTCTAAAAAAAATGAATATCGTACGATTTCTGTTGGTTGGCCGTCGCGTCGTCCCGCGTGCAACAGGCCAAAGTAATGAAAAAGAGACTGATAGCTTCGAATACCGTAGAAAAAGGGAACCAAGTGACGTCAGCACTAAAATACCGTCTTACAATATACAGTCTTTTTCATTACCTTGTTTCTGTATACCGTGATTGATTGGATGCACTTTGCTTCCTTCAAAGCTATTTTGAGCTACAGGCTAAGCAGGCCTAATTTTTCCTTTATAAATAATGAATTGTTTTTTGTTTTTAATTCACGAATAAAAATTTAAGTTTGAAAACTACATACAATGTTTGTAAGTTGCATTAAACTTCTTTGTTATAAGTTATATGTTTTGTTTGTAATTATTTTTTTTACTAGAAAAACAACCATACCATCCTTATGTTCCTCAAACCCCTCGAATGCTCGATAGCGAAAAAAATTAATTTTTGGCAACAGGCAGAATCCCGGGGTATCCCGGGATCCCGGGATTGATGAAAATGAATGCCGCAATCCCGGGTTTGGGAAAAACATCCGGGATTGCGTTCCCTAGCTGCCACTTGCTGCTGTTTTCTCATCGTCACTTGAAATCAGACACTGACCAGATGACCGTATCACGGTCCCGTATCAATCATGATACAGGCTGGATGATTCGGAACGCAGTGATGATACTCGAAAAATTTGGGTTCCTGTTTTATTCGTATCAATCAAAAATTGAAACGATACGGGGATACTATACGCTGCTTTGCAACAAGTGGGTACCGGGCTTTAGGCTGGCTCCACACGTTGGCACCAAGGTTAGCCCCAATGCTACTTGTCCAACGTGTGGATCGAGAAATTTGCATTTGCTAAGCATTTGGGATTGGGGGTTATCAATGCTATGTAATTCATTCACGCCAAGCTCTTTACATATTTACTTCGCGAGTGCTTAAGGAAATCCCGTTCATTGAGTGGATGGTATAATCGGAGACGAGCAGTGCTATAGTAATGCCCAATAAATAAGAAATGGAGACGAACGGATGGTAATAAGTCGGCTTTGGTTGTATCGCCTGCCTTGTTAATAAAAAAACGGTTTGTGAACGGCATGAAATTCTTCTTGATTGAAGTTACCAAGGACAATTTTAGGATAGAATTGAAGATCTCTATCGCATCCCATATTCCCCATATATAGAAGCGTTTCACGCAAGGGTCAACCGAATTTGTTTCTCCTTACTGCATGTACAAATTTTGAGTGAGGTCTCGTAGATCTCGTTATTCTAGAGTCTCCAAACTCGCCTTCCCTCACACACCTCCTGTAATAGCATACACAGAGTAGAACTCTACAAAACCATAAGCAACACGATTATGTAAATTGATAATTTGGCAAGCCAACTAATTATATCTAGAACACCAGCCAGTCCAATTAACATATGTATGTAGGGATTCTTAGGACCGAGCTTAAAGGTAAAGAACAATTCCTCTAATTAGTTAAATTATTTAATCGTTTATTGTACAACTTCTACAACTTCGACTTGTTTTTAATAAATTAATTTTGATAATTCATAATTTATTAAAAGGAAAAACGTCCCTACTTCTATTTGTTTTTATTTTAATTATCCTTTTTTATATTGACGTCCAACGGCCTACTTTCGACTTCTACCTATTCAGTTCCTTGAGTGCCAAGGTTCCTGTGGTGTGTCTCTATCATCGGTTCCTACATGTATATAATAAACTCCAGAGGAGGAGCGGACAGGGAGACGATATGGTATATTTCTTCATTTCTTTGTTCCTGGTCCTCCTCTAAGTATTTCGACCAGTTTCGTGGTTCTGAGTTGCTTGTTTCCAGTTACGGTTTCCTAGGATCGCACCTGCCTCTCCTATTACTGAGTCCTTTCATGTCTTTCTTGGTCTACCTACTGTTCTATCACATTGTCAACTTCCAAATACATATTTTTTTAGTATAGAACCTATTATACATAATCTTAAGACTTTGCTTTCAAACCTGCTAATTCTGTTCGTTCGTTTATCACTTCCATAAAAGAACTTTCAGATCTACCAAATAAACGCATACAAATGTTCAAACAATATTTGGCCTCCATCCTTCAGTAGATCTGCGATTTATTGTTTATATGCTTTTAAAGGGCAGGTTCTATTTTCAGCCGTGATGATAACTTTATATCTATTTCATCCTCCGATATAACTAAGAGTTATTTTCACCGCGCTCTGATCCCCCACATATGTCATGTTTTCCGTGAAATTTGCACTTTATTCCCTGATACGCACTTCTTGTTCCTCCTCCTTCAAAGTCATCTTGACAAGTTTCCACTTCAACTATCTTCTCTGCTAACCAAAAATTACGTAAGCGGCAAAAAAAGTTATTCAAGGTCAAATGTCGCGATAATCGTTTTTTGCAAATATCTCGAATAGTTAATGCAAGTAGATTATGCGATTCTCTACATAAAGGTCTTTACACTTTTTTCTCTACGAGTGACCGTTTGGGAAATATCGCGATTTCAAACATGTTCCATACAAAAAAATTACTGGTCTGCCAGAGGTTAAGCCACAGACAGAGCTCGGCACAGTTTTAGTGTTAATATAAGAGCTGTTTTAGACGGTGCGCTTCAGCGCATGTGCCTCACGAACGTTTGGCGATGAAGGGAGGAGTGGGAATGAGGAGAGGTACCACCCCACTTCTCCCTTTATCCACAAAGTTCGTGAGGCACATGCGCTGGAGCGCACCGTCTAAACCGGCTCTAAAGTTCAAATAAAAAAATCATCCTTCTTTTCGATAACATACAGTTATTCAAAAAACACTAAAATTACCTAACCTAATTTATCACCTCAGGCCACACTTTAGTTCAGGCACACCTCGTCTAAAGCGTTCTCATATCTCTAATGTTACTTACAATATGTTTTGTTTTCTTCTTCCCGATAACATAGGATTTTCACCGGTCGGCTCTCCGCCTATGAGATGATTCTGACCCCTGTGCTGAAAGTCGAGTCGTGTTTCGTGACAAATCGTTTGAGATGAAGAAAGTGCAATTCCAGTCGACATTCAGCACAGGGGCCTAGAGTGGAAGTGCTAAGTTGAGTTTAGGGCCCTATGCCGAAAGTCGTAATTCGTGGCACAGGGGCCTCTACCATAGATTCAATCGATTTCATTTCAGTTCATTTATATTTCAACGTTTATATTTGTTGAAATTTAAGGGACCAGAATTCCAGTTAACCTAATAGCTATAACCTCCTAATAAAGTCCATAGAAACCACTTAAATTTACATAAATAGATAAGCAATTTATAATATCAAAGCCAAGAACGCTTGTTCGTAGAGATTGTGATAAGCATAAAAATATTTGTTAGAGAATGATAAAAGGTATTAGTAAATAAATAAATTCCACACCAATTTTCTCATCATTTCTTTTTCCAAATATTTTTTTTTTCTTAAATTCTAAATGAGAATAATGAACACTAATCAGATGATGAGTGGAAGAAATTGAAATAGAATTTGCTATTACATACGAGATAGCTGAAAATAATTGCTAATATAATACAAAAATAATTAAATTAATAAAAAAATTAATAGTGTTAGAACAAAAGTGTAAATTATTGTGCCATTTATCTTTTATTTTTTGTTAAAGTGCCAACTATTGACGTGCAGGCGTGCGGAAAAAACTGTAACTGTTAACAAAAGAAAAAAAAGAAACAAAGTAATAAAAATTAATAGCAAAAAAAGCAAATAAAAATACTTAAAGAAAAAATTAATTTAAGTAAATCCATACTTCTCCAAAACACGATATACATACCTAGACAATGTTGAGCTATTCGATCTACTAAAGTTTGGCCTCGGAATATCTTCAAGACCGCGATGTACAGAAACAGTCTCTGATCCTAATGTTTGCCCAGAACTTACTAATTGTAAATATTCTGGCGTTTGCAAAGATTTTGCAGTTGGTTTTTTATACAATTTAATAAGAAGCGATGAGCACACCACAGAAACAGAACTGGCGGCCATAGCAGCGGATGCCATCCATGGTTGAAGTATAAAACCAAATGGACTAAAAACACCAGCCGCTAGAGGTATACCTAGGAGATTATACATACTAGCAAACAGGAAATTAAGACGTATTCGCTTAACTGTACGGCGTGATAGATCAAGACATGCAACTACGTCTAGAAGATCATTCTAGAAATATTGAAATAATTAAAGTAAACTTAATAAGAAATTTTATTAATTATATAAAATACCCTCATTAAAACTACATCAGCTGCTTCAGCTGCAACATCTGTTCCAGCTGCTATAGCAATACCAACATCAGCTTGAGCCAATGCTGGGCTATCGTTGATACCATCACCCACCATAGCAACTCTAACTCCACCTTCTTGCAGCCTTTGTATTTTTGCTACTTTGTGCGATGGCAGAACTTCTGCAAAAACCCTATTTATTCCAACTTGTCTAGCAATACTGGCAGCGGTATTTTTATTATCTCCAGTTAGTAAAATAACATCAATTCCCATTTTTTTAAGTGTATAAACTGCTAAATGTGCCTCCGGTTTTACCATATCCGACACAGACATCATGCAAATTAGTTGACTGTTTAAAGCGCACAAAACTGCAGTATGTCCCATCGATTCCTCTTCAGTCATTTTGTTGTGAATTTCTGATGAAACTAAAATTCCATTACGATGCATCCATTCTCGATTGCCAATTAGCACGGTAAATTCATTAACACCTTCAAATTCTTCTTTTGATGTATTTATAATGGAATTTTCATCGTCTAGATGTAAAAGTTGTTGAAGATCGCGATTCGTTTTGTGTGTTGGTGACACGGTAGCAACTATTTCTTCAACAGCTATTCCATTTAGAAAATTTACAGACGAAGGATTTGTCCTATATGAATTTTCGTAGTTGGCGATTTTTTCAGCATTTTTACCCTGTTTTAGGGATTCTTCAAAATTTGATACTGAACATTTGATACCACATCCAGGAACGGATTGGAAATTTGAACATGTACCAAAACTTTCAACATCTAGGACTTCTCGAACGAATTTTACAACAGCTGCAAATAGAAAAAATGTTTTAAGTTTAAAATGCGTACAATTTTATAATTAATATTTTTAACGAAATGGATGTTTTGTTATATTTAAAAAAGCTGCAACAAGCACTCTCTTCAATTGGCACTTTCAAAAGAGAGTTTACAGGCAAAAAAACAGTCAACAAAAGTTTTTATTAGTCATAAATTATCGGACCACGTTTCCTACAAAAAGTCATGACCTCGCACTTGCTAATATTCAGAACCAGGTTGATATTGGAACACGAAGTGAAGATATTTCGCGGTCTGGGTACCGTTACAAGGTTGGTACAGGTTACCGAAGACCCAGTAACCCAAGTGTCCGAGGGTCCAGCAATATTATAAGAGGAGTTAGATGTCGGATCAGACTCTCGGATAGAGTTAGAGTCGGTGAGAAGTGAAGAGGCCGGCCATGTCCAACGAATGGATGACTCAAGGATACCAAAGAAAGCCCTATATTTACTACCAGACGGCAAAAGACCAGTTGGCAAACCACGGTATAGGTGGGAAGACAGTGTTAAGGCTGATGCAGCAAAACTCCTCAACATCAGAAACTGGAGGCAAGCTGCGCAACAGAGAGAGGTCTGGAGGAAGAAGCTGATGGAGGCCAAGGCTCGAATTGGGCTGTAGAGCCATCGAAGAAGAAGAAGTGAAGGGGCGGAGACCGACAAGCTACAATAATAGAGGAGTTCATAGCGACAGCCTCTGTAATAGCACTAAGCATATAACACATAGAGGAGTCACGTAGAACAAAAATTTGTGCGCGGCGTTTATCTTCTTCTTCCCTGGGGACCCAGCACGCCCGCTACTATACACCAGAATCTACTTCAGATCGCTAAGTTCTTCCCTCGGGGACCCAGCGCCCCTGCTACTATACACCAGACTCTGCTTCAGAGGGCTAAGTGTGAAAAATCTCCACCTTGAAATAAAAACATCTATGTCATATTTTGTATCGCAATAGCCAACGAGTTTTTTATTGTTTTGTTCATTCTAATATTTGTCAGTTCCTTGTTAATCACTAAAATAAACGGACTTATAGAACGTTATTATTTCATATTAAAAGCTTTTCGACAATTTGGTGCCGAAACCCGGGATCGGTGGATCCTTAACTACTTAAAGGAATTAACGTTGAACGGATTATTTAAAAAAAAAAACTATGGATATCGCCAAACGTGCTACGTACCGCGGGCAACTTACAAAATTAGTTAATCGTATTGTCGATTATTTGAAAGCGCCCGAATCTCAATTAAATAAGAAGAACGAATTGGATGAAATAGAAGAAGAGCTAACGGTTTACCTAGCACGATTAACTACGGTTCAAACAAGTTTAGAAAAATTAAATGGTAAAGACACAGAAATGTCAAAACCTGAAGAATGCCAAAAGGAAACCGATTCAATTGCTGAGTATGAAGATAAGGCCGTCTCGACTATAAGTCGCTTGAATCAACGATTGGCGAAGTTACGCCAAATACAGAATAAGAGTTCGAGCAACTCTATAAATCTGCTGACCCCCCCCAATAACATGTCATCAGCCGCAAAATTGCCAAAATTATCGTTAAAAATATTTTCTGGAGAGTTCAAAGAATGGCTACCTTTTTGGGAAATATTTAAGACGGCTATACACGAACGGTCAAATCTTAGTGGGGCGGATAAATTCAATTATCTGCAGCTGCATTTAACGGGTAAAGCTGCAGATTCTATCGCTGGATTCATTCCTTCAGAAGAAAACTATAATGTAGCAATATCTCTACTACAAGAGCAATTCGGAGATAATGAAAAACTAATCGACCACAGCATGCAGCAATTAATGTCTTTGCCGAATATAACTTCCCGCCGAGACGTTCATGGATTAAGAAAACTGTATAATAGCGTAACATCGAGCACCAGGTTGCTTACAATTCTTAGTGTGCCACTTACCCAATACTCGGTTATGCTAAAATCACTTTTAATGAGATGTCTGCCTGACGATCTTGTGGTGGATTTTTATCGTACACGTCAAGAATCAGTTGCAGACAAATCAGAGGGTGATGTTGCTGATGTATCTTCCTTAGTCGGTAATGAAAATTCTTCCCCTTACTTTGAAGGTGATAAGCAAGTACGCGACATTTTAAAATTTTTGAAATCAGAAGTTGAATCTTTGGAAAGGTCTGCTCTTATGCAAAACAGACGGGCATCTCCATCCGTACAAACTACCCAAAATTTCAAAACTGCGGCAGGACTTTTAACGTCTGATGAACTTTCAAAATGTTGCTTTTGTAAAAAGGAATCGCATTACTCTCAACGATGTCTGACGCCTATGGAACTTCACCAGCGTAAGGAAATATTACTCAATGAAGGGCGTTGTTTCAGATGTACTCGAAAAGGTCACAATTCTCGTAATTGTTACAACAAATTGATTCGTTGCGACCATTGTAAAGGTAGACATTCAACTTCAATGTGTGATCCTTCTTATGTTGCAACATCTAACAATCAAGCTTCTAAGGAGACAGATATCTTACCCGCTACCAGTTTATGTTCGACCAACTATCCATCTTCAGATGTATACCTGCAAACGGCTTATGTAATTGCGTCAACCCCCATGTCCCTCATCAACTCAAGGCCGATTCGTTTAATTTTAGATGGAGGGAGCCAGCGCTCATATATAACACAGAACACTGTATCCCAACTTGGTTTAAAAATGTACGACAGAGTTAGACTTCGTATATTGTCCTTTGGATCTAAGGACAGAGTTCCAGTTGAACAATTCGATCGAGTGCAAATTAAATTGAAGAGTCGCTTTGACGATAAATTTGTTTTAGTTTTAGCCATAGTAGTACCTTGTATTTGTGTTGATATTTTACCGGTACCTAGTGGAAATTGTCCTATGTTTGCCGGTTTGGATTTAGCTGATAGTGTTGAAATCAAAGAAAGAGGTCTTCATATCCTAATAGGAGCGGACTATTATTGGGAAATTGTGTCAGACGAGTCAAAACGAATATCGAACAATTTAGTGGCTATTAATTCAATTTTCGGGTGGACAATTCAAGGACCTGTGATTAATCTCTGTAATAAAGAAAACTTAATACTTGCAAACGTATCTTCTACGTTAAATATTTGTACACTAGACGGTGAAAGTTTAAAACGGTTTTGGGATTTGGAAAGTATTGGAATAACGGGTGATAAATTTCAAGAAAATTTTAGTGATTTTGATAACTTTATAAAAATAGGTGGCGATAGATACGAAGCTTCCTTATTGTGGCGAAAAGATAATGTGCTATTAAATGATAACCGTGATAACGCGTTTGTTCGTTTTAAGAAATTAGTAGCTAAATTATCCAAAGAAGAAGCTAAACTTTTGGAATATGATGCCGCTATGCAAGAGTTAATTTCAACCGGAATAGCTGAAGAAGTAAATTATGATGCCACAGCTAAACGTATTTTTTATCTACCGCATAGGCCTGTGTACAAATATGACAGAACAACAACAAAAATGCGTATTGTTTTTGATGCGTCAGCTCAAGTAGGTTCTAATTTATCATTAAATCAAAATTTAACCGCAGGACCCAACTTGTTACCGGATCTGTTATCAGTGATATTAAATTTCCGACTGGGTATCATTGGACTAGTAGCGGATATAGAAAAGGCATTTCTACAGGTATCTTTGGCAGTGCAAGATCAAGATTGCCATAGATTTTTTTGGTTTCGGACGAAGATAACAGATACAGCCCAACTTCCACCTCCAGCAGTATATCGGATGACAAGGGTAACATTTGGTGTTACATGTAGCCCCTTTATTTTATGCGCTACTTTAAGAAAACATTTCATTAACGAATCTATAGCTTTCCCAGAAACTTGTAACATACTACAACGCTCTTTCTATATGGACGATTTGGTTACTAGTGTCAACGATGTCAAAACAGCCATTAACGTTTATAAGGAAGCCTGTGAGATTTTAGCTCGAGCACATATGAGAATCAGAAAATGGAATAGCAACTGTTATAAACTGCGAGGGATATTTAACGATAAACCACCTGAGATTCAAAAAGTTTTAGGTCTAATTTGGGTCTGTAACAACGATGAGCTTGCTATTGACTTACGTCAGTTATCCAGCATTACATACTGCGCTCCAACGAAAAGGAATGTACTGCAATTAATTGCTAAAATATTTGATCCTGTCGGTATTCTAGGACCATTCGTTGTCAAGCTTAAGCTATTATTCCAAACACTTTGGCGCTTACATATTGATTGGGACGAGCCAATGCCTTCATCACTACAGACAACGTGGAATAATAGTCTTTCCCAAATATCTATGCTAAAGAAAGTTACACTACCTCGTTGTGTTTTTACTACCAATGCTAGAATAATTCAAGAACTTCATGTCTTTGCGGATGCAAGTATATCGGCGTATGGAACAGTAGCCTATATCAGAAGCGTGAACGAAGATAAAACTACTAATGTTGTGTATCTATGTTCGAAGAATCGAGTAGCACCTTTGAAGAACGACGTTTCTGTGGAATTAACCCTTCCAAAATTAGAGTTGACAGCTGCCCTCATAGCTGCTAGATTGGCCGCATTTCTCATCGAACATCTAAATACGAAATTTGACAAGATATATCTTTGGTCAGATTCTAAGATCGCCCTTCACTGGATACATAATAAAAGTCAGAAATTCAAACCTTATATCTTAAATCGTGTTCAGGAAATTAAACGACTAACTGTGGCAGCGAATTGGAGACATTGCCCCGGAATTGAAAATCCTGCAGATTTACTAACGCGTGGACTATCTGGAAGCCAACTGATAAATGCTGCATCCTGGATTCGTGGGCCATCATGGTTATCAAGCGACCCAGACCATTGGCCAGAAAATATTTTCAAATCTCCCAAATCAATCTCTTTATTTCATTTGCAGGTTGTGGAAGAGACGCCTTCCTCCTGCAATACCTTGCCTTTGTTCTCGATTGAAAATTTTAGCAGGTATAGAAAAGTTATTCGTATAACTGCATATATACTACGCTTTATCGACAATATAAAACGCAAACATCTGTATGGAAAATTCATCACTAGCGACGAAATGCAACGAGCGGAATCATATTGGATTAAATATATCCAATACACGTTCTTCTCTGTCGAACTTATGGCTCTAAAAGATGGTAAGCCCTTAACGAAATCATCTTCTGTCCTTATGCTTAATCCTATGATGGATACAAACGGAATATTACGAATCCAGACACGACTACAAGAGTCCAGTCTAGATTATAATGCTATATATCCTATATTGCTTCCCAAATCGTCTTATTTTACATCGTTGCTAGTCCTTGATGCACATGAACGTGTTTTACATGGAGGAGTGAATCTTGTCTTAACTCGCCTAAGAGAGAAGTATTGGATTATCAAGGCTCGACAATTAATTAAAAGTCTTTTAAAGGGATGTAGAATCTGTCGCCGTCTTAAAGGCCCCCCAGCCTCACAACCATTTGCGCCTTTACCTAGTGAACGGTTGCAAACAGCTAGGCCTTTCGAAACAACTGGTGTGGACTTTGCAGGGCCTCTATACGTGAAAACTTCCAAGGACAACAAGGATACTTCCAAAGTATATATAATGTTGCTTACTTGCGCTGTGGTGCGCGCAGTCCATCTGGAACTTGTTCCAAGTTTAACTTCTGAGAGTTGCCTGCTAGCTTTAAGGCGTTTTTTTGCACGTCGTGGTATTCCCAAATGCATGTACTCGGACAATGCTCGAACATTCAAAAGGGCTTCACTAGAACTCCGGCAAGTCGGATTTGTTATCGAGTCTGAAGAATGGCAAGGATTTGTCAGCAATGAGGGAGTTTCTTGGAAATTTATCGTAGAACGCGCTGCGTGGTGGGGTGGTTTCTGGGAACGCCTTGTAAAAGTAGTAAAAGATATCCTGAAGATAACTATTAGCCGATCAGTACTTACGACGGAGCAACTTCATACCTTGCTAATAGAAGCCGAATCATCAATAAACTCGAGGCCTCTAACATATGTCAGCGATGATCCCTTAGACCTTTCGCCACTAACACCTAATCAATTTTTACAGGGTTTTCACTCTTCAACCCTCTCTTCTACAAGTAGCACTACTGACGTCAAACTGAGATTAAAATGGAAGTCTCGACTACATCTTTCTAATCTATTTATGAAACGCTTCAGAATGGAATATATACAACAACTCAGATCGGCTCATTTCTCAAAAAATCAATTTTCAACCAAACTAGAAACCGGAGACGTTGTCATTGTTTACGAGCCTTCTAAACCGAGGTTATTCTGGAAGCTTGCCATTGTCAACAACGTATTCCCTGGACGTGACGGAAAAATTAGAGCCTGTGAATTGAGATTTTCCAATGGAACAACGTTAAGAAGATCAATTCAGCACTTATACCCACTGGAAGTGGAATCAAGAATTCAACGGCCGGCCGGAGGATGTGAAAAATCTCCACCTTGAAATAAAAACATCTATGTCATATTTTGTATCGCAATAGCCAACGAGTTTTTTATTGTTTTGTTCATTCTAATATTTGTCAGTTCCTTGTTAATCACTAAAATAAACGGACTTATAGAACGTTATTATTTCATATTAAAAGCTTTTCGACACTAAGGTGGTAGCAGATTATTGTAAAGGGAGTTGAAAGAGTATTCCGGTGAGGTAAGGGAATCTGGGGGGAAGTTTGTTCTGGAACCCAGACGTCTGAGATAGAGTTTTTCCTTTTATGCGCATTCGAAGAAAAAATCAAAGTCGTCTGCCCATGAACAAAATTAAATTTTGGTGGATAGCAGAAGAAATGTACTTTTTTGTTTCAGCTTAGGAATATTCTTTGGGATATTGAATTTTTTTTTGTTGCAATCATTGTTTTAAAATATGAGATTACAGATTTTATTTAATTTTGTAAGTAATGCTGATTTTAAGGTAAGCTGAGTATACCCTAAATTTCACCCTATGAGGGTTTTTAGGGGGGTTGAAAGGAGGAAAATTTAGTTTTTCTTGATCATCCATTGATTTGTTGATATAAATAGTTATTACAAAAATTGTTCATTAGGTTTAAAAATAGTTGTAAAAAAGTTCGTTAAATTTTGGAAAACAATATATTTTGTCTTTTTTGGTACAGATAGTCATAAAACGTGCGATGAAGTTTGAATGTCCCTTGAAAGTTAGTATTTTTGTTTAAAATGAATACTCCTTTCCACACCACTGCGGGGGTAGAGTATAAGGTGCGTTTTTTTATAAGTACATATGTGGTGTTTCCCAGTAGGCCTAATCCACATTTAGAGATATGTTACTCGACGGCTTTTTCCAAGTGACACAGACAAAATCTGGATGAAGTTTGAAGCAGGGCTGTGAGTCGGCCCTTAAAATTTCCGACTCCGACTCCAATGTTTTGAAATTTTAAATCCGACTCCGACTGCTACATATAATGGGAAATATTTAAATTTGTACCGAAGAACAAAAAAGAACTAATTTTATTGTGCATTTCGGAAGCAAGGGCGCAATTAAAAATTTTCATGAAGGTTTAGGGCGCAACCGGACTATAAGGAGCTCTTGTCAGTTAAAAGTTTCTCTCATCACAAGGAATGGATTACATAATAAGACATATGACATCAATGGTGGTTCATTGCTCTTGTCAATCTACAGGAATAGCCTTAGCCTGCACTACTGGAGAAGGGTCAAAGTGATGTAACGGACGCCCTATGGGACTTAGGCCACCCACGCACTCTGAATACAATTCCTAGCACGAAGCAGCTGCTTAAAGTTTTATTAAGCCTGCTTTTAAGTATGCATAGGAAAGAAAAACATGAGTCCTGACCTCCTCTAGAATTTTTCTTCCCTCATTATGAAAACAGACCCTGCCTTGAGTATCGTAATATATGTTTTGAGTACTACCTAAAAACAAAAGTAAACAACATATTTCATAAAACTCCTAATTTCCTAAGTTGAAAATCTTTTACCACGCTGGCAACCCCAATTATACGTAAAGCCCCCACCCATACAGAGCCCCAACGGCGATTCTTTTGTGCAGCGATAGATGCGCGCCACCCCGGCTCGAGAAAATTTTCATGGCCCGAAAAAAACACAGGAGAATACGCAAACGGCACACGCCTGGAATTTTTGTCTGGCGGGAGAAAAATTTTTGTTGGATAAAAAGGCAGTTGATTTTAGATTTCGAGACGGTTAAGAGTGAAGTTTTTTTTTGAGTAGTGAGAGTGGGAAAAGCAGTAAGTTATATTGAGGAAAAACAAAAAAAAAACAAGAAAAAGGAAAATTTGCTGGAAGAAAAAGGAAAAATAACGGCGACGAGGAGGAGTTCTTCTTGGTTCCGGATTTGGGAAACACCCAGCAGCAGGGCAGTACCTGTCTTATCCTTTATTATTCTTCTTTTATTTCTTTGTAGTGACCTGAAGAAAGAAAAACATAAAGTTGGAGAAAAAAGGGAAAATAAGAATTGGATTAGAGACTGGGGAACATAGTAGATTTTATGAACAGGAGAGATAAGGTGATAGCGAAATAATATAAGAATGTAGATAGAATAGAAAATCATTGGGTGAGTCGTTTTGATTTAATTTTACTTACACACAAAACAAAAAAAAAAGAGGAGAACAAAGGGTGAATAACGGTTAGTAGTAGTATAAGTTTTTTTTTGGTTACGGGATTCTGTAAAGAACCGCTACTTTGAATTTTTATTAAGGAAAATTGATGAATTCCATAGGATAAGTTTCTCTTCTTTTTGCGAAGCGACATAATTCATATTATATTTATCGAATAAGGAAAAGTGACGAATTCCATATGATATTTTTTTTTTTTTTTTGCGAATCGGCATAATTTGTATTATAAGTATCGGGAAAAAGTGGATCTAAACGATTAGCGGTAATAGAGTTAAGGATTACCAATTGTTTTTTTTCCGTGCGGAATCTGTATAGAACCGCTAATTTGAATTTTTATTAAGGGAAATTTGATGAATTCCATAGGATAAGTTTCTCTTCTTTTTGCGAAGCGACATAATTCATATTATATTTATCGAATAAGGAAAAGTGACGAATTCCATATGATAATTTTTTTATTTTTTTGCGAATCGGCATAATTTGTATTATAAGTATCGGGAAAAGGTGGATCTACTAAACGATTAGCGGTAATAGAGTTAAGGATTACCAATTGTTTTTTTCTGTGCGGAATCTGTATAGAACCGCTAATTTGAATTTTTATTAAGGAAACTTGATGAATTCCATAGGATAAGTTTCTCTTCTTTTTGCGAAGCGACATAATTTATCGTATATTTATCGAATAAGGAAAAGTGACGAATTCCATATGATAATTTTTTTATTTTTTTGCGAATCGGCATAATTTGTATTATAAGTATCGGGAAAAAGTGGATCTACTAAACGATTAGCGGTAATTGAGTTAAGGATTACCAATTGTTTTTTTTCCGTGCGGAATCTGTATAGAACCGCTAATTTGAATTTTTATTAAGGAAAATTGATGAATTCCATAGAGTAAGTTTCTCTTCTTTTGCGAAGCGACATAATTTATCGTATATTTACCGAATAAGGAAAAGTGCCTTTTATTTACTTTTGCGAAGCGGCATGATTTATATTATACTTACCAAAAAGGTGGATATAAACGATTAGCGGTAATAGAGTTAAGGAATAACAATAGTTTTTTTTTGGGGCGGAATCTGTATAGAACCGCAAATTTGAATTGTTAATAAGGAACTCCATATGAGAAGTTTCTTTATTTTTGCGAAGCGGCATAATCCCTAATATACATAGAGAGAAACGGAAAGAAAGGTGAAGAAATAATGGTTATCGGTAGAAGGGTTGAATAGTATTTGCTTTCGCGGGATTCTGCATATAATCGCTGATTCGACTTCGATAGGGAAGAAAAGAGAATGCAGTCCATATGAATAGTTAACGACTAGCGGGAATAAAGTTACGCGTAGAAAAAAAAAAAAAAAAAAAAAAAAAAAAAACAAAAAAAAAAAAAAAAAAAAAAAAAAAAAAATTTGTACATAAATAAGCAAAAAGGAGTAAGGAAAGGAATGTTAGTGGATAAGTATTGGAGTTTAGTATCATAATTTTATAAATTTTTTTCCTCCTTTATTAGTAGTACGAAAAAGGAGATTAGGTTAACGACGTCCCTCGTCGCGAGCTCTCCTTAGTCCTATGTTTTCTTTCCTATAGGTATAGTCTGTGTTCGCCTAGCGGCCAGTTGATGAAGGCCGGGGTAGACCTTATATTTAAACCCATGAAAGTTAACCTAAGAAGTTTTGGTATCCGCGGGCTTAATCTTACCGACGATGGGTCAAATGATGAATGGAGTGCTAAATAATTGAAAGTTACTTAACTTGATTTTGAGGCACGTATCGATCCTGATGACCCTTGGCGAGTTTTGCTAGTCTCTGAGGGGTATTTAGAAGGGTATTTGTCGTACTATGAGTGGTTAGGACACCACAAATCTTTCAATAATGGATCCTAAAGCAGCTTAAAATTAGGAAAGTATAGGTAGTATGGGACGCAGTGGTTGTTGGCTCGCGTAGTAGATTTTTGTCGATTCTTTCTTGTGGAATAATGGAAATGAAGCATTCAAGTATGTTTTTGAATTTTTTTTGAAAGAAGGCTTCCTCGAGCGATTTTTTTTTGTACCTATCGGATGTATTTGCTTGTCTGAATCTTCTCATTTTTCTGTATAATCATTAATAAAGGAATAAATATCGTATGAAAAGCATATACTAAATAAATCAGGAATAAGGGAAATAAAAGTAACCGTATAGACTAAAGAAATAAGAAGTATACCCTGAGGTAAACGCAGGTATAACTAATGAGTGACTCTATGATTAATCAAAACATCGATCATAAATACGTGATGGAGTAAGACACCCCCCGTAGGTGTGGCCCCGGATTGAGGATGTCCCAATCCAGGTAGTGCCACCAAATTAAATTTTAACGTCTGACATCAGGTAGCCCCTACCACGATGATGGATCAGTGACCTCCCTTCGCTCTCTTCTTCCCCTATTAGCCCCTCTCGTTGGCCCTGGACGTTGTTCCACCCCCTTATCGCCCTTAGTTATTTCCTTGTTGTGTAGGCACGATTTCTTGTTTTGTTAAACTGTCACTCCTTCGGCACCCATGTACTGTGAACCCCACCCCATCCGGCGAGCTAGCTAGCGCATCGCTAGTCGTGCCGACAACCGGTGCATGGGATGCATTTTTTTTGGCGATACTCTCCCGGCGGCTGAACCGTCCGAGCCACCTCTGCTTCGATCCCCTTCCCCAATTTTGTAAATCTAGTCGTTTTGGCCTTATGGCAATTCTCACTTCGTCGTGCCTCGGCACAAATCTTATCCCGACAGTTACAAATGGCGCCCAACGAAGGCTAGTGAATTGAATTTTCTTTTGATTCTCTAGTCTCGTAAACCTAGCTCGGAAAGTCTGTTGTTTTAGTCAATTTCCCCGTCCGAAGCTAGGATTTCCTCTAGTATTTCTTTCCATTTTAGTAGTTTATCTTTTAAATATTGTGGCTCAGGTCAGCGAGAGTAGCCAGGAGTGGACTTCTTTTTTTCCTTTATCCCGTTCTCAGTCCAAGTCCCTCCGGCTATTGGTTCCAGTGGCGAAGGTACTTACCGCGGTGCCCTAGCCCTCATCACTTCTTCTTCTTCCTCTTTCCTATCTTTCTTCTTCTTCACTCATTTGATCTTTAATATCTTTCTGCGGTAGCCTCCGCATTCAATTATTTCCTGTCAGGCAGGCTCGGAATCTGGCTAACAGGCGTCATATCGCCTGGCACTGTGCGAGTCTGTACTGACAACGGAACCTGCTCCTTTTCTCTTTTCCATTTGTAGCATGGTCGGTCGGACACCTTGGTATCGGGTCTGCACTATCTAGGTTGACAGGCGTTATATCGCCTGACCTTGCGACAGGCCCGATGCCAAAGGTTAATTTGAAGTGTGTTTTCGGTGGGGTCTGGCTGCAGGTGGCTGATGTTCACCTGGCCAGATCGCTTGATTTGCCTGGTGGCTCTTGTGATTGTCCCTTAAGGTCCGGCCGACTCCGTTAAGGGACCCTTGTCATCCACCTTCCTGGCATAGTAAGACCAGTCGTGGTGGAACGGCAATACGGTCCCTCATCATATCTATCGGAGGCTTCTATCTCTTCCTTCCCTCTTCCTACGAATGGTCACTGGGATCCGGTCTTCGTTTTTGGGTTGCCGGATGTCAGCCATATGGAATCAGTGGTGTGAGTGGTGTCAGACAATAGTCTGTCACCACGATCAGCACTGATCCCGCGAGTGGAGGCACTTGGTGCTTCTGGTGACGCGGATGCCACTCAGTCCTGTGAGCATGCTGACTGTCATCGGCGTCATCAGCCACCGTAGTCTTGGCGGGAACATCCTTTCCCTGGGGCGCGTTTTAATACAATTTCTAGAAGCAATGTTAACTCCGAGTAGCCCTAATAAGGCATCTCGCCGGCCTAACCGGTTATCAATAGGGTACCCATCGAGGTCCGCTTGGGTAGCTTCCCCAGCGGATGGTACACCTGCTTGTTATACTTGGCTGTCTGGAGCCAAGCTTTAATGTCAGTAACTTCAGGGGTTGCCAGGCCAACCCCCCATACACATAGAGGGGACTCACGTTTATAGAAAGACACTACCGAGACGCCTAGGTTGCCAGTAGGGAGGAGACCGCCCTCGTGCGCAAACAGTATACAGGCAGAACATAACGACAATCTCCGCTGCCCGCGCAGGTACGGCTATAGATATAGACATAAAATCTCATCAGGTCCTGACGACCCTATAAGACGTCCGCCTAAGATTTTGGTTCGAAAAGGACAAGATAACCTAGCTTCGTCCCAGCTGGACCAGGATCCGCTGGTAGATGAAGCAGCAGGGGACGCATGGTGTAACCCACTTTTGAACGAAAATGACCGAGGACGAGACGATTGCCTTTAAAGTTGTGATGCGCCGGTAAAAACACCAGGTAGAGCAGAGATTGTTCTAGAACATTTAACACCAAAGAGTATACGATGGCGGTCATTGGAAATCAATGCCTAATAGCGCCAAAAAAACAAGCAATTTCAGACAGGTCGAATGCCTAAGTACCTGTTTGCGCGCGCGGACGGCCTCTTCCATTACCCAGGTATAGCCCGGCTAGCTTAGTCGATAGAGCATGAGACTAGGTCTCAGGGGTGATCGAGCCACACGTTGGGCTAGTGATACGACAAAGCCTCCGTTTGTTTTTTTTCGCGCCACCTCTCTCCTGGCGGATTCCAAATGGCGCGCGTTGTAACGGACGCCCTATGGGACTTAGGCCACCCACGCACTCTGAATACAATTCCTAGCACGAAGCAGCTGCTTAAAGTTTTATTAAGCCTGCTTTTAAGTATGCATAGGAAAGAAAAACATGAGTCCTGACCTCCTCTAGAATTTTTCTTCCCTCATTATGAAAACAGACCCTGCCTTGAGTATCGTAATATATGTTTTGAGTACTACCTAAAAACAAAAGTAAACAACATATTTCATAAAACTCCTAATTTCCTAAGTTGAAAATCTTTTACCACGCTGGCAACCCCAATTATACGTAAAGCCCCCACCCATACAGAGCCCCAACGGCGATTCTTTTGTGCAGCGATAGATGCGCGCCACCCCGGCTCGAGAAAATTTTCATGGCCCGAAAAAAACACAGGAGAATACGCAAACGGCACACGCCTGGAATTTTTGTCTGGCGGGAGAAAAATTTTTGTTGGATAAAAAGGCAGTTGATTTTAGATTTCGAGACGGTTAAGAGTGAAGTTTTTTTTTGAGTAGTGAGAGTGGGAAAAGCAGTAAGTTATATTGAGGAAAAACAAAAAAAAAACAAGAAAAAGGAAAATTTGCTGGAAGAAAAAGGAAAAATAACGGCGACGAGGAGGAGTTCTTCTTGGTTCCGGATTTGGGAAACACCCAGCAGCAGGGCAGTACCTGTCTTATCCTTTATTATTCTTCTTTTATTTCTTTGTAGTGACCTGAAGAAAGAAAAACATAAAGTTGGAGAAAAAAGGGAAAATAAGAATTGGATTAGAGACTGGGGAACATAGTAGATTTTATGAACAGGAGAGATAAGGTGATAGCGAAATAATATAAGAATGTAGATAGAATAGAAAATCATTGGGTGAGTCGTTTTGATTTAATTTTACTTACACACAAAACAAAAAAAAAAGAGGAGAACAAAGGGTGAATAACGGTTAGTAGTAGTATAAGTTTTTTTTTGGTTACGGGATTCTGTAAAGAACCGCTACTTTGAATTTTTATTAAGGAAAATTGATGAATTCCATAGGATAAGTTTCTCTTCTTTTTGCGAAGCGACATAATTCATATTATATTTATCGAATAAGGAAAAGTGACGAATTCCATATGATATTTTTTTTTTTTTTTTGCGAATCGGCATAATTTGTATTATAAGTATCGGGAAAAAGTGGATCTAAACGATTAGCGGTAATAGAGTTAAGGATTACCAATTGTTTTTTTTCCGTGCGGAATCTGTATAGAACCGCTAATTTGAATTTTTATTAAGGGAAATTTGATGAATTCCATAGGATAAGTTTCTCTTCTTTTTGCGAAGCGACATAATTCATATTATATTTATCGAATAAGGAAAAGTGACGAATTCCATATGATAATTTTTTTATTTTTTTGCGAATCGGCATAATTTGTATTATAAGTATCGGGAAAAGGTGGATCTACTAAACGATTAGCGGTAATAGAGTTAAGGATTACCAATTGTTTTTTTCTGTGCGGAATCTGTATAGAACCGCTAATTTGAATTTTTATTAAGGAAACTTGATGAATTCCATAGGATAAGTTTCTCTTCTTTTTGCGAAGCGACATAATTTATCGTATATTTATCGAATAAGGAAAAGTGACGAATTCCATATGATAATTTTTTTATTTTTTTGCGAATCGGCATAATTTGTATTATAAGTATCGGGAAAAAGTGGATCTACTAAACGATTAGCGGTAATTGAGTTAAGGATTACCAATTGTTTTTTTTCCGTGCGGAATCTGTATAGAACCGCTAATTTGAATTTTTATTAAGGAAAATTGATGAATTCCATAGAGTAAGTTTCTCTTCTTTTGCGAAGCGACATAATTTATCGTATATTTACCGAGTAAGGAAAAGTGCCTTTTATTTACTTTTGCGAAGCGGCATGATTTATATTATACTTACCAAAAAGGTGGATATAAACGATTAGCGGTAATAGAGTTAAGGAATAACAATAGTTTTTTTTTGGGGCGGAATCTGTATAGAACCGCAAATTTGAATTGTTAATAAGGAACTCCATATGAGAAGTTTCTTTATTTTTGCGAAGCGGCATAATCCCTAATATACATAGAGAGAAACGGAAAGAAAGGTGAAGAAATAATGGTTATCGGTAGAAGGGTTGAATAGTATTTGCTTTCGCGGGATTCTGCATATAATCGCTGATTCGACTTCGATAGGGAAGAAAAGAGAATGCAGTCCATATGAATAGTTAACGACTAGCGGGAATAAAGTTACGCGTAGAAAAAAAAAAAAAAAAAAAAAAAAAAAAAACAAAAAAAAAAAAAAAAAAAAAAAAAAAAAAATTTGTACATAAATAAGCAAAAAGGAGTAAGGAAAGGAATGTTAGTGGATAAGTATTGGAGTTTAGTATCATAATTTTATAAATTTTTTTCCTCCTTTATTAGTAGTACGAAAAAGGAGATTAGGTTAACGACGTCCCTCGTCGCGAGCTCTCCTTAGTCCTATGTTTTCTTTCCTATAGGTATAGTCTGTGTTCGCCTAGCGGCCAGTTGATGAAGGCCGGGGTAGACCTTATATTTAAACCCATGAAAGTTAACCTAAGAAGTTTTGGTATCCGCGGGCTTAATCTTACCGACGATGGGTCAAATGATGAATGGAGTGCTAAATAATTGAAAGTTACTTAACTTGATTTTGAGGCACGTATCGATCCTGATGACCCTTGGCGAGTTTTGCTAGTCTCTGAGGGGTATTTAGAAGGGTATTTGTCGTACTATGAGTGGTTAGGACACCACAAATCTTTCAATAATGGATCCTAAAGCAGCTTAAAATTAGGAAAGTATAGGTAGTATGGGACGCAGTGGTTGTTGGCTCGCGTAGTAGATTTTTGTCGATTCTTTCTTGTGGAATAATGGAAATGAAGCATTCAAGTATGTTTTTGAATTTTTTTTGAAAGAAGGCTTCCTCGAGCGATTTTTTTTTGTACCTATCGGATGTATTTGCTTGTCTGAATCTTCTCATTTTTCTGTATAATCATTAATAAAGGAATAAATATCGTATGAAAAGCATATACTAAATAAATCAGGAATAAGGGAAATAAAAGTAACCGTATAGACTAAAGAAATAAGAAGTATACCCTGAGGTAAACGCAGGTATAACTAATGAGTGACTCTATGATTAATCAAAACATCGATCATAAATACGTGATGGAGTAAGACACCCCCCGTAGGTGTGGCCCCGGATTGAGGATGTCCCAATCCAGGTAGTGCCACCAAATTAAATTTTAACGTCTGACATCAGGTAGCCCCTACCACGATGATGGATCAGTGACCTCCCTTCGCTCTCTTCTTCCCCTATTAGCCCCTCTCGTTGGCCCTGGACGTTGTTCCACCCCCTTATCGCCCTTAGTTATTTCCTTGTTGTGTAGGCACGATTTCTTGTTTTGTTAAACTGTCACTCCTTCGGCACCCATGTACTGTGAACCCCACCCCATCCGGCGAGCTAGCTAGCGCATCGCTAGTCGTGCCGACAACCGGTGCATGGGATGCATTTTTTTTGGCGATACTCTCCCGGCGGCTGAACCGTCCGAGCCACCTCTGCTTCGATCCCCTTCCCCAATTTTGTAAATCTAGTCGTTTTGGCCTTATGGCAATTCTCACTTCGTCGTGCCTCGGCACAAATCTTATCCCGACAGTTACAGTGATATTTATTTCGAAGGTAGGTAGACGAAACGGCAAAGGATGATATGGGTCGTCAACACGGAAGCTTAAAGTGAGAGGTACGATCGGATATCTGAATATGACGGGCTGGATTTAAAGTCACTCCAAACTCACCGACATGCCCTTATGTAAAGGCTTTTTACGAGTACGGTTACAAAACTTTGGTCTTTAAGCGGTAATTATGTCTACATCCTGGGTTCCCTGTAATTTTTATTTTATCGTGTTCTGCATCTGATTCGAATCAGTTTTCATTTCAAGATCCCTTGTTACTCCTCCAACTTCTTAATTACTTTAATTAATCGGGAATCGTGCCGTGGGAGTATAATAAATCGCTTACTGGCGTACTTGCGACCGCGGGGCGGGGTTTTCCAACCCTTGTAGCGTATTCTTTTACCACGTTCTGCTTCTTTTCCTCCAGTTTTCTCGATTTCTGGTCGAAGTTCTCCAGTTCGGTATGTGGAGTAATGTCTCCGCATCTGCAGCAATCGCATCCTTCCACACTTTGGTCGACGTGTCCAGCTTATCACGTTCGCCTTTCTTTATTATTATTTATTTGCAAGCGTATGTACAAAGATAAAAATCTTATTTTAAGTACATTAATTAAAAAAAATGATAAATAAAACTACGGGGACAATGTTAAATAAAAAAAAGCATTAAGATATGAAGTATAAAATAAAAAAAACAAAACTATATATACATATATAAAAAAGAAAGAAAGTTACGTATTAGAAAATTAGCTAATAAAAAAAGAAAAATAAACATAAAAGCAAACATACAACAGTATAATGCAAAACAAAAAAAAGAGTTATGTAAAAAAAGCTACATAAAAAAAAGTTATACAGGGTGTATTGCAAAAAATTAGAAACCGGCCGGCTGTGGATAGGTTTTGAATAGACGAATAGACGATCGTACCGGGGGGTGAAATCCTAACGGTTTAGCCGCTAGGGCGTTTTGAAGTTTTTTGTTTCGAGTTTTACATATCACCCTGTATTTTTGTAACCCTATGACCTATTTTCATGAAGAAGGCATCAGTGTATGCAGAATACTCCCACCTATCAAAAACTGAAAAAATAATGAGTCATCAAAATCAAAATTTCGGTTTTTTTTAACTAAAATTTTTACTAAAACCATCTTTTTCTCCATAAAATACCTAATTAACTATTATTATTTTTTGTAATATTGGAAAGCTTGGACAATTTTCTATGAATAATGTCTGGACAATTTTTATCCTACGCCTTTTATTTTTGGAGTTATTAGCAAGTTTGATTGGACTTAATTGGTACTTTTTGGCAAAGCTTAGGTGAAAAAGTACTAAAAAATAGCCAATTTTAGAATTAAAATTGCTTATACCGTACGATTTCATCCCCCCCCCTCCCCCTCCGATACGATTTTTTGTTCGTCTATTCAAAACCTATCCACAGCCGGCCGTTTTGTAACTTTATGCAATACACCCTGTATATTCATGCTTTAATTCGTCCTATTAGTAATTAAATCAGACGCCTCTTGAAAATGTTCATTGAAACGACACGTTGTAAACCGACTGGCAGGGAGTTCCATAACAGAGCTGCGGTGACAAAGAAAGAACTCTGCCCAATTAGTGTGCAGAAACGCGGAATAATCAAACTGTTGTTTCTGACCGATTGTGATAACTGACCAACTGGTTAAGGTACGCAGGTTTGCGTTGGTGCAGTATACTGTGAAGTAGGCGCAAAAGCCTAAACTCGCGATAATCACTAAGGGAGCAGCCCAAGACGGAATTCGAATAGGGCGAAATGTGGTCGCACCAGCATAAGTTATAAATAAAATGTACACAATCGTTAAAGGCTACTTCGAGCTTTCGAGCGCAAGAGGAATCAAGAGAGGGGAAAGTGGAGAGGCCCTGCATTAAGAGAGGCAAAAGTAAGGCTTTCACCAAATACAAACGGACAGCCCTTTTTAGTAAACCACAGTGGTACCTAAGTTTCGAAAGTAGCCCATATGTTTTGCCAATAATGAAATTGACGTGGTCGCAGCAGGTCATACTACTATTCAGGACAACTCCAAGATTTCTGACTTTAAAAATAGTGGAGTGCCTGGGGGTTTTGGCCTCAGACTTTTGTTACGGTGAATGAATTTACGTGGTCGAGGTGGGATTTTGTTTTTTATACTATAAATTGCAAAGTTTACCAAAAAATTTTTGTGCTTTCACCATGGGGGTGAATGCCACCCCTTTTTGGGGGGTGAATTTTTTTTCATTGAAAATAAGTCCGGGAATAGATAGATTGGCTAATTCTAAGCAACTTTTGTTCTATGAAGTTTTTTCTGAAAGTCAATACTTTTCCAGTTATTCGCGAGTGATTCAACCAAAAAAACTACGTTTTCAGGCGGTTTTTCGCGAATAACTCAAAAATTAAATATTTTAGCGAAAAAATTATTATTGTTAAAAATGTAGCTTATAAAAAACAAAAAAAATGGTGGCTTATGGTGTCTGTAGACCCAATACAAAAATAGTAATAGCTTGTTGAAGGTTGGTTCTTATTTGTCAAACGCCAAAATTGAAAGTTTCAACTTGAAATAAACAAAAAAACAATGCATTTTTCGGGAAAAACTCATAAAACCGTTTTTAAAGTGCTTGAAAAAACCTTTATTCTTGTTTTTTATAAAACTCGATAGCATTAAAACTAAGCGAGTTATGACGAAAATAATGTTGGTCCCTATTTTTTCGGCGACAAAAAAATGTGAAAATCGCCCCTAATTACCACCACCTTTGAAAATAATCGGTGCCACTGCACGATTCACTTTATTAATGTACTTATAATATGCTCTAGAATTTCCCAGCAGGAAATTATCAAATCAATGAGATTTTCATTGATTATATAATAGATGAAAATGATGAAAAAGTAAGCAATGAAAAAGTAATCTAGCTGGTAATGTATAAAGTAAGCGATTGAGATTTTTCTCTTGAGATTTCCTGAAAAATAAAATACATTGCATCATCTTTTTTAGCGGAAAACTGGAGAGTGTGGGGTATATGCGCCCTAATTTTCATTTTAGCAGTGATAAACAGGTGACGTTAATTATTTCATAAGCTTTAGTAAATATGACCATTTCCAACTGCATATAACAAGCAAATCTAATATTACTTATTGCACCGTCTTCCTAATAAAATCAACAGAGTTCGGTTTTCGTTCCCGACTGGGTCGGTCACTTTCTCCAGTGGCTGGCCCCAATATAAATACTTTTTTTCTGTTTTCAAACAGTTAAATACGGTATTAACAACAGAGTGAACAAATCTGTATTCAAACAGTTAATAAGTGACTTTTTACTTTATCATAAGTATTCTGGTATCACATTTTTTATGTGTTCAAGCGAAACATGAACTACTCATAGTGAAACTGTGATCTTGTGTTTTATGTTATCTGTAAATAATACGGAACCAATCAATGTACCAAGAAAAATAAAATGTTCTTATGAAGCATTTTGTAAAGCATAGCAGCATTTTTTAAACAAATTGACCATAGTGGTGACGACCATTGAGATTTTAATGGATTTAACAAACTAGCAAATGAATAATTTCCTAATCAGCATGGACATATCACAACATAACGGACTTCCTCGTGTTCTTCTCATCTTACATGAACAGAAAATAAAAATAAAGCACGAGGAACCAGCATGCATCATAACGGACTTTCTATACAACCAATTGGTCTTATATCCAGCTTTAGTAGCGGGTTTTTTTTTTGTTCTCGGCATATCCCAATATGGATCCTTCCAGCATATAACGGTGGATCAAAAAACAAAAAGCGCTTCCAAGCTTTTTTATCATGGTACCGAAATTGGATATGCTGCGAATCAGCTCAGAACTTCAACCTTTTGGTTTTTGGCGCTATTATCGACACACCTAAGGGGCAATTCGGTTTTTAGGCGTTTGACGAAGAGCCTCTGGTGCGCTTTAATCGTCCACAGGTGAAGCACGTGGAGGAGAGCACGCTGCTCCACTGTGGGCATGTGCTAATCACCATCATATACACCTAGTTAATCAAAATGAGAAACCAGACTAGATTAAAGCACATTCTGAATCAGTAATCATTGAAATAGATTCACACCAGTGAGCAATTCGGTTTTTGGGCATTTCACGAAAAGCCTCTGGGTGTTAAATTGGGCATCAATGAGGCACGTGGTGGGAGCATGTTGCCGCACTGTGAGGACATGTGCTATCACCAACACATTCACCCAATCAATCAAACTCAACACAGACAAAAAATGACGTGCAACCAGCATGAACTGAGCACATTGAAAACCAGTAACCATTTGAACAAATAAATCAGAACGTGCGACTATTGTTTAACTTGTGATCAAAATTATAATAGATAAAACTAGTGACTATATATGAATCTTAACCCTAAGTGTTTGACGAAGCCCCCTTTGTTCGTACTTTATACATGGGGCAAATTAATAAAATCAAAGGAAGACATCTTTAAATAACCAAGCCTTAACAAATTATTCTAAAATCATTAACAACGATGTGGACAACTAAAAAATCAATTGGACAATTGATATAATATCAAAAGCAAACCCTTCTAAACATAACTTTGTATCTGGAAAATCAAAGCAATTGGTTAAAATTAAATCTAATATCTGGTGACATAATGGATGCTTCTGATTGACAGTAGCATTAATCATTGCAAGCTTACCACATCTATGCTGAACTGGCCAACAGTGTAGGAGTTATCAATAGAAGAATAAACAATTATAAGGCCATTATTTTTAACACATCTTTTGTTCCTTGGTCTATATAGCTGCAAGGCTCAGACCAGTAAGAGACCCTCTGGGTACGCTAGCCTAGTGCTAGCAAAAGTTAAAAATATAAAAAAAAAAAAATAATAAAATCAATAACTACCAATAGTTGATGAACTCGTTGATTACTATCGTTAATGACCTCATTGATTACTTTGGTAAACGAAGGTAGTCTTTATCGCTACTGCCCTATGACAACTAAGCAGAAATGTGATGTATGTTGTAATGTAGAAAGTAGTTATGATAACCTACAGTAGTGATTACATCTTCAATGTTGTAATCACTGGTTGTTCTGCTGGGATATTGGCCTTTACAGTTTGCATATGTTCGTAAATAGTAACTTGTTCAAGCCCTTTCAGCTCAAATCCTTTCAAAAATAAGGGTTGAAAGAAGTTTAATTTATATGAGCTTATAGCTCTTGCAAAAACCTACAAAATGCTATTTGGAAGGACTTGATAGCTTAAAAACTAAGCGAGTTATGGGTAAAAAACCAATCACATATTATTTCAGCTATGGGAACACGTATATTGGAGCATCGATGAATACACATTATACCTTCATTTTAGGCACAGACATACTTACACCTATTTACACACGTCACACATAATGATCTTGCAACCGTTGAGGATATTTTACAAGCTGGTCAGTACTGTACTGTCATGTTGTACGGACTTTCAAAGAACACTCAATTGAATATATTGAAAAAGATACTGATTTTCATGAAAATATCCCCCCCCCAGATACTGATTTTCATGAAAATCGGGACACATTTGGCAAATTTGGGTGGCCATTTTGAATTTCGGCCATTCAAATCAAGATCACAATTTTTTAATAGGTAAACTTTTTTATATATATTATTAGCTAAACATTCCATTTTGAATTTTTAAATTTCATTCACCATAATTGAAATCCGAGGTTTTCATGTTTTTAACCCTCCAGGAGCTCCACTAAAACGCGAACAAGAGGAACCCCATTTAAGGAAATTTCTGGGAGGTCGGATTGAGAAATGGCAGAGTGAGTGAAAAAAATACAATGTGACTTCAATGGATTTAGCTGTAGTAATTTAAGTGTTGACCAGCTTGAAACACTGTGCAAGTCAGCCGCAATCTTCCCTACACAATTATGGATTTGATCTTTTGGCGCAGAGAAATAAAGCTGCACATTATCTTTATTGCAGGAATTCCAGTAATTTTTCAAAATGAATTTTTAAGTTGACCAGCATTAAGGCCTAACCACAATGAGATACTCACATTAATGCCCGGTTTCACAGTGTCGATTTGAGCTTTCGCTCAGCTGAACCTGAGCAGTAATTTTGAGCTTTAGCTCAAGTCAAAACTGTTTCACAGTCTGTTTTTGTGCTTAGTTCAGCTGAACTTAATTCACTGGATTTTGCAGGCCACTGTGGTTGAATCAGTTTGGGGAATTTTTTGCTTTTGGTTGATAATTTGTGTGATTTTTCTAGTTTTTAATCTTTAGTTGTAAGGATTTTTGAAAAGGATATGGCCCCTTATTACTATAAGAACGAGTACGACGAAAGTAGACACCCTTATCGTACTTCTGAGCTCACCTCAAAGTTTCGGATAATTTTCCATTGTGGGGAACTCTGCATTTTGAATTGTTATATGGAGCGTTTATCATACTATTATTTTGTCAGGCAATCCTCGTTGCCGTAGTGCCTGCCATATAAAGCTCCTATTAACCGAGTCGAACGCTTTCTCATAGTCTATGAAAGCAAGGTAAAAGGGGATCGACACCCAGTAAACTGGTTTCAAGGTGTTAATATGGTATATGCAAGAGCGGCCCTTCTGAATCCTGCTTGCTGTATTCTAAGTGTTCGGTCTACTGCCTCTCTTATCTTTGATAATAATATGTGGGACAAAATTTTGCCCACAGTAGATAATAGACAAATGCTTCTCCAGTCGTTGCATATTGTTAGGTCCCCTTTTTTGGTTTTTTGACTATGATACCTTTCGTCCAATCATCCGGAAAGGTGCAGGTGTTCCGTGCTAGTTCCACGCTTGGACGTCTGCGTGAGCTATTAGCAGTAGTTTTCAGCAATTCTGGCAGGATGCCATCTTTTCCAGCAGCTTTACCATTGGCTATTGCATGAATCGCGGTTGCTATTTCTGTCTTAGATGGTGCACGAGGGATGATTCTTATTTGCTCTGCATTGTTTAGTTTTCTTCAGGTTCCTGTGAAAATGAAGCATTCAGAGCGGCAAATAAATAATCTCTCCATTTATTCGCACTCTCTACGGCATGCTTTGTAATAGAACGCTCTCTTCTTTTTACAATTGAAAAATCCAATTAAATGAAATAATAATTAAACACAAGTTCACTGTGATTTCTCTAAAATTAATGACATTTCTCTCACTTATATCCTGAGCTTTGGCTTAAGTGCTCAAATTTAGTCGCTCAGTTCAAATCAATTTTGAACCAAGTTCAACACTTGAACCACTACTGTGAAACAGTGAAATAAGTTGAACGAAAGCTCAAGGCTGAGCGAAAGCTTAAGTGAATACTGTGAAACCGGGCATAAGTGTAGTTCATTTTAAAATATGTACTTAATTCAATAATTAATGATTATTATAATTTATAGTTATGGTATTTCGTATTTTACAGATTCGACAAATTTTTTGTTTGTTCTTCCGGCTCCGACTCCAGTAACTGGAGAATTCCTTCCGACTCCTACTCCAACTCCGCAGCCCTGGTTTAAGGAAGCGCTCAGCCTAACTGTATATACCGCCTACTTGAAGAATGCAACAATCACAAGTATTGACACGCACCTGGGCCTCAATATTTGATAGTAAAAGGGCTCATACACTTCACCTGCGCTTATAAATTCACGAGCCAGTGGTACAGGCCAACTTCCTTGAATTTCCGCCTTGGTTTCTTACGTTGTCGTTGCGTTACTTCATGTAAAACATATCTCTAAATGTGGATTAGGCCTACTGGGGAACACCACATATAAAAAATGGCCAATGGCTTGCCTTAAAGTCATCATTACTTACAAAATTAAATAAAATCTGTAATCTCAT
This sequence comes from Thereva nobilitata, assembly GCA_963855945.1. Taxonomy (NCBI): domain Eukaryota; kingdom Metazoa; phylum Arthropoda; class Insecta; order Diptera; family Therevidae; genus Thereva; species Thereva nobilitata. Next base: position 129,310,685 of record OY979696.1, read on the forward strand.
ATTTTAAATTTTGCAATGATTCCAACAAAAAAAAATTCAATATCCCAAAGAATATTCCTAAGCTGAAACAAAAAAGTACATTTCTTCTGCTATCCACCAAAATTTAATTTTGTTCATGGGCAGACGACTTTGACTCTATCCACGCATCTCAGACGTCTGGGATCCAGAACAAACTTACCCCCGGATTCCCTTACCTCACCGGAATGCTCTATCAATTTAGTAATTATACTTGTGCATTCATTGTGTTTGTGTTTTGTTGTACATATTTAATTTGTTTCAAGATCACAAGAGAAGTCGAGCTCGTTGAAAAAGAAGGCAGTGTGTTAGAAAACTGGTCAAGCCGGACCTTCACGGATTGGATATCGTCGGACAGCGCTTGAATATGTGAGGTGCGAAAGCGAAATTAACCGATCAATAACATTTGCATGATCAGTTTCAATCACCTCGGAGATACCTTTCATCAACCTTAACACATGGCAGGGCTTAATGTCAGAACACTCATTGCAAGTAGATCCTCTAGGAGCTGAGGACTTGCATCTGACACGACTAGGCAGTCCGGGTGAAAAATACCTCCACAGACTCCATCACAAGCAATGCCATCTCGAACGATCTCTGAGGAGCAGTATTTGCAGGAATGGTGACCCTCCATTAAAATGCAAAAAAAAGAGTCCCCATCAAGGCTGATTCAGAGCCTAATGCTGCAATCACAGTAAGCGGGATACAGCCTCGTCGGAGTGTTATGCCTCCTCAAACAAGAGAATCCCCCTAAACAGCCAAAAGAGGCAGGCAGTACCAGACTCAGTGAACCAGACGCACCGTCCGCTAGGTGAAGACCCGACCTAAGCGGCGCTTTGGTGTCCTATTTTTAACAGGTTAATCCGGCGGGATGCCTTATTAGGGCTACCTATGATTATGGTCTCCATGATATTGTAAAGAAAAAAAAAACAACTTCGAAGAATTATGGAGCGAAGAGTTTGCCTGAAGGGTTTACCTCCTTCGGCATGAAGCTCTTTGACACCTGTACACTTCGCCAGTCCTGAAGAAAATTCCGGCCGTTGAAGGTAATGACGAAATAAAAATATCAAAAAGAGGTTGTGAATGAAGGAAAAATCTTCTTGATAGAAAATTTTATTTCTCACCGTGTGATCAAATGATAATTTCACTTTACTGATGATGGAATAACAAGAATTTTTAAACTAAATATTTTCAGGAGGAAGTGACTCATTTGCAGTATCTCTGTACTATAGGCGACTTCCAAGTTTCAATTTTGTTGGTACATTCATCTATTCAGCCTGAACTGCAAAAACGCAAATCTCAGTCGTTGGCTTAGAAAAAGCCTGTAACGTCAGAGACTCTCGTACAATTTGATATAAATTTTTAATCTTTGCTCAGAGCTCAGCGTCTTCCAAGAAACAATGGCGTTATTTGACTCATTTAGCCATTTTACATTATAAACATTGAAATCACTACGACATTAATTTCACACTCTGGTTGGAAAGATAAGAATCCGTAGATCCGTTAAGCAATAGCATGTAGCGGTAAAGTGCAGGCTTCTTTGCTAATGGCCTCGATTCCCAGTTCTGGCGGATCGGACACTCCCGCTGCAACCGCGGATTTGTGAATTTGCCTAAGCAAATCCGATATCGCGTATTTCATAATCGAGTGAGTGTTCACCCGGAATTTTTAGGTAACTAAATCCGCATTCAATCCGCGATCGCAGTTTTGAATTCGCAACTGCGGATTTGAAAATCGCAAAGTGTCGAATCCGCACTCATTTCCGATCCGCCGGATCTGGGAATCGAGGCCAATATTAGGGTTTTTGTGTAGAAAAGTAGAAAGATGACGTGGCGACGAAGAATCAATATAATCCAAAGATGATATATTAAGAATGACTATTCTCCTATGGATAGAGAAGGTATACTCACTTATATGATATCGAGCTAAGTCAGTATCAAGTGAGACCTGGGGTTTACTTAGTATAAGAATGGCGGCACTGAGGAGCAGATGCCTGGGAAGAGAAGAAATTTACATGAATATTACAAAAACCAAAACAGAAATTTTTGTATCTGCAGTTCACTTCCATAAGAATTATGATCTCGGTTTGTGTCGTTCCTTGGCCGCAGTTGATTCATTGAAATCCAGTTCTTCTTCCAAAATGCCTGTCGTTTCTTTTAAGAGACGGTTACGCCAGGATGGAAGGTGAATATTAAAAATTAGCCACGACTAGACAATGGTGCGAATTACCGATAGGAGACTCAGGGGGTCGCGTAGGAGGATCAAAGGTTTGGCCCAGATTATTTACAAATTTAAGGTCTTTATCGGAAATTCTGACGCCATATGAGCACCTCAGTCGTCATGAACTTTCAAAATCAATAATAATAGTTTTACACTCGGGCAAATCCGGAGATCTTTTTGGAAATGTTATGCGGCTTCACTTAAAGTTCATTGCAATCGGACTTGTCGAACTGTTGCCACTCGAAACGAGAAAAGATTCAGCGGATATAGGCTCTTGTGCGGCAAAGCTAAGTAAAGGTAAAGGGGTGAAGAAGGGAGAAATAGGAGGCTTTGCACACAACATATGGAACAGTTTTGTATTATTTTATTTATGTTGTTTTTTGTGTTTAATTTTTAAATATGTTAGATTCAGCAAATGTTTTAATTTAATTATTTTTTTCCTTGTTAATATTATTAAAAAATGCTTATTCATTGGTTAGCGTACATTCTTCTTCTTCTTCTTAAATGGCGCTGCAGTCTTTGCAGGACTCGGGCCTCTTGAAGTTATTTCTTCCAGTCGTCTCTACGTCTTGCTAGCTCTCTCCAATTTGTTATATGAAGTTTCCGTTTATCTACTAGCACGTCAACCATCCACCTATTTCTTGGTTGTCCTACTCTTCTCCTTCCTGATGGACTAATATTAAAAGTCCTGGGTAGCATTCTATCTTCTGAAGCTCGTACAACGTGTTTGAGTCATCGCAGTCTATTCACTCTTATGTATGTAGCTATATGTATTTATTTCGTCATACATTTCTTGAAGTTCTTCGTTTGTGCTAATGCGCCATTCATTTTGGTTAACCCTTACAGGACCAAATATTCTTCTTAAGATCTTCCTTTCGAAAATTTTAAGATGATTTTCTGTTTGTTGGGTCAATGTCCAAGCCTCAGACCCGTAGCGTAGGACTGGGCGGGTTAATGTTTTTTTTAGTCTGACTTTGCATTGTCTTGAAATTTCTTTGTTTTTTAAGACCGCCGACTAGTGCAAAATAGGTTTTATTTGCGGCTAGGACGCGTCTATTAATGTCGTCCTTTATCTTAGCATTGTCCCTAAATAGATAAAATTTTCTACGATACGATCATATACTTTGTTTTTGTGTCATTTACTCGTAGATTGAACTTTGCTGAGCTTTCTACAATTTTGGAAAAGGTTTCCTTTACATCTTGCGCTTTGCGTCCAATTATGACTGTCATCTGCGAAGGCTAGTATCTGAATGTTCCTAGTGATGATGCTATTTTCTCCATTAAGCTATGTTTCCCTCATTATTGCTTGCAGAGCAATGTTAAAAAGTATTGGTGACATCGCATCTCCTTGTCACAGACCCGATTCTTGAGGGAAGTTCATCGAGTTACATCCTCGTATCCTCACTTGTGTTTTACAACCTTTGGTCGTCATTCTGCATAGTTCTATTAATTTTTTCAGGAAACCCATTTCACTCATCTTGCTCCACAACTCTCTTTTATTTAGCAGGTCGTAAGCATTTCTATAGTCTACAAAAAGAAGATGCTTTCTTCCCAGTATTTTTCAAGTATTTGTCTCATTATGAAAATCTGGTATGTTGTTGATCCATTCTTTCTAAATCCTGCTTGGTAATCACCTACTTTGTTTTCCAAATGTGGTTTCAGTCTATTTAATAAAATATGTGAAAGCACTTTGTAAGCTGTGTTCAATAAAAATATTGGCATTTGCAACTTCTTCTATTGTAGGATCTGGCGTATCGTTTTCTGGGTCATCTCTGTACTACGCTTGTCTGCTTCTCCCTGTGTTAAGTTTATGTTCTCTTTGAAGAAGTCTCAAAAGTATTTCTCCCACACCTCGAGTATGTCATCGATACTACTAGCTATAGTACCATCTTCTTTCTTCCCATGGTGCAGGTGGGCTTGTATCCTTTCTTAATCATGTTGACTTCTTTGTAGAAACTCCTAGCATCTTTATTACTGCAACCCGCCCAATTTCTTATCTATATGAAACTAATAAGACGTTTTGTGCAACTGTTAATAAGCCGAAACCAAAAATGCCTCAAATTTCAAAATTATCCTATCAAGGGACACAATATTAACTTTTATGATACGAAACTCATTGTCCTACTTGCGCAATAAACTTTGATTTGTAGAAAAAATATTTTTTATAAAAACAACAAACCTGTAGCTATAGGATGTTCACTATTACTTTCTGCAGCTCCCAAAACCGTAAGAAGCCGGGCTATTGAACAAACTTGCGGCATAACAAACATACAAATTCTCGAAGTCATCGGTGTACCATGTGTAATTGTGCCAGTCTTATCAAAAACAATAGTCTTGACCTGTAAATACTCACATTACGGATAATCTAAAAAAAAAATAACCAAACATTACCTTATGAGCATTTTCTAAAGGTCCTGCTCCCTTTACTAAAACACCATTTTGAGCTCCAACACCTGTTGCCACCATTACGGCGGTTGGTGTTGCTAATCCAAGAGCGCATGGACAAGCAATAGCTAAGACACTCAGTGCACACCGAAAGGCATAACTAAATATAATCTCTTCTCGATTTAGACCAATTTTGCTTTCTTCAGACATTGGTAAATGACTTATGTCAACATATCCACTGATAGTCCATCCGATTAAAGTAATTGTAGAGACTAGAACTACAAATGGTACAAAATATCCCGCGATTTTATCTGCTAGTTGTTGAATAGGTGCTTTCGATGTTTGAGCCTCCTCAACAAGACGAACAATTTGTGCGAGGGTTGTGTTTTCACCTAAATGCAAAATGTCGGTAATAATATTTTTATTTAATTAGTACATTACCTGTATGAGTTGCAATCATAAGAAGTGCACCATTTTGATTAATAGATCCACCAATAACAACAGAACCTGTTTTCTTCGGAACAGGCATAGATTCACCAGTTATTAAGCTTTCATCACAAGTTGAATGTCCGAAAATAATTTTCCCATCAACAGGCACCTTTGAGCCAGGCACCACTCTAAGAGTATCACCCCTTTGGACGTAATCAACCGAAATAACTTTTTCTGAGAGGACTTCGAAATTTTCAGAAATCGTTACTAAAACAGCATCAGTGGCCTTCAGAGACAGAAGTTTCGATAACGCCTCTGATGTTTTTCCCTTTGCGATATGTTCTAACCATCGTCCCAATGAAATAAATATAAGGAGCATTGGTGGAGTATCGAAGAAAGTTACTGGTGATGTATATTGCTCTAGAATCATTGCAGCTGTTAATACAGCTACAGAGTAAATGTAGCTGATGCATGTAGCCATTGTTATTAGTACATCCATATTTGTTGATCCATGGCGTATAGCTTTGTATGCTTGAACATAGAAGTGCCATCCACCGAAAAACATCACAGGCGTTGATAGGGCAAACATTACCAAATTTTCCATTGAAAGTCCTGGTAGAACGCAGCACATACCTTCATGACCATGAGCTTCCATTTCTGCCATGAAATAAATCATTGCAACCATACAGGGACCACCGAAAACAAGAGATATCAAGAATGCGTTTCTCCATTTTCGAATTTCTTCTCTGTAAAATTAAGCAAAAATTATTAAATCTTTATATAGTCGAGTCAATAAAGACATAAAACAGACGATCTTCGGAAGTCCTCAGAAACAGTTCCGATTTTGATGATTTTTTTTTTAAAAATTTTTTTTTATATTATTTAAAATCAGAAACCTTTTGAAGTGGGGAAATAATTATTTATATTGTTTAAACATTATTTATGATATTTGTACAGGGTGTATTGCATAAAGTTACACAGCGGACGGCTGTGGATAGGTTTTGGATAGACGAACAAGAAATTGTATGGCTGGGTGGGTCAAAATCGTAACGGTTTAGCCGCTAGGGCGTCTTGAAATTTCTTTTCTAGAGTTTTACATATCACCCTGTTTTTTTGTAACCTTACAAACCTATTTTCATGAGTAAGGTATCAGTGTACGCAGAATACTCCCACCTATCTAAAACTGTAAAAGTCAAGGCTCTACCCTATCAACTTCCAGAGCCATGAGTCATCAAAGTCAAAAATTTGGTTTTTTTTAACTAAAATTTCAATTAAAACCACCTTTTTCTCCAAAAAATACCTAGTTAACTAATTTTTTTTTTGCAAAATTGGAAAGTTTGGACAATTTCCTATGAATAATGTCTAGAGAATTTTTATCCTACGGCTTTTTGGAATTATAAGCAATTTTAATGCTAAAATTGGCTCTATTTCGTCTTTTTAGTACTTTTTCACCTAAGCTTGGCAATTTTAACATCGAAATTGCTTATAACATCTCTATATAATTCATTAAAAAAACGCTGTACGGGACAGTTATCCCCAGTTCTACCAGTCAGACGCCTGCAAAGATGATTTTCGGGAAACAGATTACGCTGCCAAGTGATTTAAATTTGGGAATCGCCCAACAAGATGAAGACCCACTACGACCTAAGGGCGAACGGATCTAGATTTAAGGAAGGCGATCGAGTCTAAGCTATATAATCCCCTACGAATAAAAGGTAAATCGCCAAAACTACAAAGGAAATGGAACGGCCGCTCCACGGTCATCACCAGGTTAAACGATGTGATCTATCGCATCTAAAAACGTTCGATCGGTAAGAACGGGACCTATAGGAAGCTGTGTTTGGGACGAACACTAAGTAAGAAGTGGGCAGTGTAACGGCTAACCGAAAAGAGAAAGTTATAATTCCAATTCACCGAGAAGTTTCATGTTCAGAGGCACCTACTTGAATACATACATAACGCAGTGTCACATCTCATCAATTTAGTACGGTTGTTCTAACTGAACAGCCAAAAAGAGGAAGGAGGAGTACATGTGTGCAAGAATTTTTGTTTTGAATTTAAATTAAGTTGTTAAAAGGAAACAAATCGTTCCAATTAATCCCTGACGAATCCGAAAACGCTCGAGAAGAAATATTACAATATTTTTTATAGGTAACTCTAAATTTCTGTATGGTATCCAAAATCATTTTTTCCAGATTTTTTGTTGTTTTCATTATACTTTTTTCTTACCGCGGACAGTGCACAAATAAACTTTTTTTTATTGCAACGCACGAGTTACTTACGTTGGTTATCTATTTCCACTTTTGAAACAAAATAAATAAAAAGGAGAAAGTAAAATACTTTTACTGATTAACTTTATTTAAAAAAAAAAGGAAAAAAAGATATATTTTACAACGATTAAACTTCTTAGGAAGTATTATTAATTAATTCTCTTGAGAGGAGTCGTCACGTTCCCGATCGGTTAATTAGACTGACTTTTAATTTAGTTGCGATAAAAAGCTTTGTCGCATTATTGTTATTTTTCTAACACAAAATTGTTTGTTTTGCATTCTCTGGATGAAGTATGAAATCGTGTTTCATATTTCATTCAGACTAATTTTTGAAGCATTTAAGCTTTCCACGAATTTTATTATTTGTGGTCTGACCATCCGGTTATGTGACAACTCGGTGTCATGTTCTTTATTGTTTGGGTTTACTGACTGTGGGAACGTAACTCACGCGGGTTTTTTACTAGTTAATGTATAAAGTGAGACAATAAGTAGCATAGCAATTATTTTTAAAATATTTCAACGACGTATAGAAATCTAATCAATCTATAATCTCGATTTTGTAGCATAACTAATAAAAGTGGTATAGGAAAAATTTAGTAAAGTTGAGCAAATACGAATGATTATAAAGATTTTTCAAATACATCTTAGGCTCCAATGATTCGTAGATTGCAGCTAAAGAGAAAAGTTAGGTGAAGATGCTATAGGTACTAGGTATTCTAAAAACGCTCACTGCGACCTGTTTTATTTGATCTATTGTGCCAACTCCGTCGTTAAAAACCTTCCAGGTTAAGGCTTTTGATATAGCCTAAAACTGATTTGGGATTCATATCCCAAACCTCCCTGGGAGCAAGTACATAAGTCACGATTGAGAGGACTTAATCTCCTCCTCGCTGTAATCTCACAGTCACACAGAACACGCTTCGCAGTTTCAGGAGCTGCCCGCAGAAACCACAGTTACAATCAACTACCCGTATGCCAGTTAGATGATAATTGAGCGAACAGGGGCCCGTCATGAGCTCTGTTATTTTTTTTAGCTCCCATCTCTTGAAATTTAAAAGTTTGGCCGCTTTAGCTTTGCCAATTTGAATGAATCTTTTAGCTTGACCAGCAGCTTGGGTCCTTGTCCAGCGATGACGAAATAGCTGGTCGAACCCATTCCTGATGGCCGATCTTACGTGGCAGCTGGCTAAACTGCAGAAAGGTGCCGGACCAAAAAGTGATGAGTTTGTCCCTACTTGAGCACTTTCATTACCAAATGCGACCTTCGTGGCTCGGAAGCCACATCAGCGTAACATTTTTGTTCTTACTAAGAGATTTTAGAGATAGGAGACAATCAAGGGCCGTCTTTAAAGACACTTCGTGCGATAAAATGGCCAACAGGACAGCTTCATTGCCGCAGAAAATGACGATATTAGAGCTATTTGGAATCCGAGTTGGCGAGTACCTCAGCTTGAGAAACAGTGGGCCAAGAGCCATGGATATTTTAAGAGTTCGTGAATACTGACTGGGGAAGGTTTTTTTATTACCGTGGAACAGCCGCTCGGATAATACCGGCAAAATTTGATGAGGGCTACTACATCCCTACGCTAGTTCAATAAGTTAATTGTCGATCAAATGTTGTAATCTGCAATTAATTTGAGAGCGCGGTTTTACACCTTGCCGAGTCTTGCTATGGTGATTTCAGAGGCTTCGGCTTAAATAAAAGACTTGATTTCAACTAATTTTCGGTTAATTATCGACTGTCTACTGTAACGAGAGGAAGAGTATGGCAGATTTTATTAGAGCTGAAACAGAACTTCTTTTCTGATGTGTTAAATTCAACTTGGGTTGAATTTTTAAAGTGGGTGCGAGTTTACTGATAGACTCTAGAAATAGGCAGGTGAGCTGTTTACGATATGAGTTGAAAACATGACCGAGTTTCCAAGAGCCTGGGTAAAACCCGGAGAAGTACGACAAAGCAGAGAGTTTACGCGGGGTTTAGCCAAAGGTAAGGCACATGTCTAAAGGGAATCAATTTTCTAGGCTAAGCCTAACAAATAATATTAAATAATAGTAATTTATTGTCACTTACTTGTGCTCTAAATAACTATGTGCCATTTTATCCTTATTAGATAAGAGATTAGCCTCAAAACCAATTGCTGAGATTGCCTCACAAATATTTCTTGGTCCAGTTTGTTCAGTATTAAATTTAAATTTTCCACGTTTCGTTGTTAAAGCTACAGCGGCATATGTAACACCGGGTATACGTAATGCAGTTTGTTCGATTTTATTAACGCATGAGGAACATGTCATTCCATTTATTTCTATTTCAATTTCTCCTTCACCAGTGCCAGGTTCATCAATAATTTCTGATGGAAAGCCTAATTCTGTAATTGATTGAGCGATATCTTCGGGTGTTATTACGCTCGCATTATATTTGACCTCTGCTTTGGCAGCAAGAAGTGCTACTAATATACTATCAACTCCTGAAATGAAAAAAATGTGATTTGTGTTAAATCAATAGATCAAGTGATTGATTGAAGAATTGTTACCATAAAGCTTTTTACAATGCTTCTCAATTGCTGCAACACAACTAGCACATGTCATTCCTTTTATGTGTAAGAAACACTTGCTAAGTTGATCACCAACAATTATGGAAGCATCACCGTTTAGTCCCTTGCAGCCATCGCCGCCAATCATTACTAAACTTTCAGTAATAGACCGTTTGTAATTTTTATCCTTTTCTATATCTTTTCTTTTATTCGCTTGATCAGTCTTATAATTTTTTAATGGTGTTTCCGCACTCGTCTTTTCACTTTCCGCAACACTTGCCTCAAATCCCATATCGTCAATCATTTCTGCAATCTCGGACGGTACAACAAGATTTTTGTCATATTCTACTGTTGCCAGCTTCCCTTCTAAATCCACTTTAATGGATATAATTCCTGGTTTTTTGGATATGTTTCCTTCGATATTACGAACACAACTGTTGCAAGTCATCCCTTCAACTCGTATCCGTGTTATTAATGGGCTATTTGTTGACTTGTATGGACTTTGATGTGATGATCCACTTGTGTAGGGGCAATCGAATCCCATTTCCTCAATTTCGAATGCTATTCGTTCGGGATTTGTTTGTGTAGAATCGTAATCGATATATCCAGCATTTTCACTAAGGATTACTTTAATAGTCAGAACTCCAGGCTTTTGTAAGATTGTTTCTTGGATATTTCGAACGCATGATTGACATGTCATGCCAACTATTGGCAATCGTACGGAAGATATTGTTGCGTCAAGAAGGGCCTTTGAATCGCTGGAATCACCCATTGTTTTTCTGTAATTATAAAAAAATATTTTTGATTAATAGAAAAATTATGGATTTTCAATGAAAATTCTGTACCAGTAAAAATATATTTAAAAAAGCCTATTTCTAAGAGTAAGGATGGTTAGTTATTAGTTTAGTTTTAGCTGAATATGTTTTCATATGCAAGTAAGTTGTTTGGTACAGGTGGAAGCCGACGAAAGAACGTAAACGGAGACACCGAAAGGGTACAGTTTCGCAACCGCATTCGTAAAAAACCTGTATCTAACTCTATGACAGTGTGCTTGGAGTGGCTTAAGATCTAGCGTATCATATTCGGATCATATCTCCTAGTTTAAGCTTCGAAACTTCTACTAAGTCCTGTAAGAAAAGGTGAGAAATGCACGTGGTCTGATCCTACCTAGAGCTGGAGAACCGGAATTAGAATAAGTTCACTTGATTCTTTAGCTTCTTCCTACCCACAGATCTGGCAGCGGGTGTTGTATGGAATTCTCATTCTAGCCGCATGTTCCCCCATTAGTCAGTGTGATGATCGGCATAATTCTGACGTTGTTCTTGCACATTCATTAGGAGTACGCGTGATTTCTTCTTGTTGTAGTCAGGCGAAGCCTTTCTGGTTTTGACGAATGATGTTAAACTCCTTCATCTGGAGCTCGTTGAGAAATGAAATTTATGGTGATATCTCTCTTCGTTACATATTTTGGCTTCTGTTCATGTCGCCTGGTATGTCTACAATAATTGCTCATTAATCTAACCAAGTTATGTTCCTTCTCGTTCCACTCGATAATCTAGTGACTCGGTATACACTGAAGAATGGACCCTGTAATTAGCCAAGGAAGAGACTTCCTTTTGAGAGCTTTCGATCAGCTTGGACGTTATATAGACCCCACCACCCTTCATAGCCGCTCGGATATTACATATTAGTAGGCAGGCTTTGAGGATTATTATTATTAGTTTCGCCTGGATAACGCCGCGCCGGCAGAATTCGATAAAGAGCTATAATTTTTGTAGGTTAAGCCCGGCGGCCTACATTCGGTTTGGCAATCTGTTTATAGAACTACATATGTCATGGTTCATGACAGACTGAAAGTTGTCCCACTCCTCTCTTGTAGTGATTTGGTCAGAGAAACCTTAGCTGTAGCTGAGTTTCAAGTAGACAGGTCAGTATATTGCTGCGTCCATACGCCTTTTACACCCAACAGCTCGTGGACCGTGTAGGCTGATAACAGTCTGATTTGTAGAACAGGAGACATCAGATCGAAAATCACTTTCATTGTCTCAGTAGCGATTGTACACAACGCTGCCGTTACTCCGAGGCATGCTATTCTTTGAACATGGGCTAGTTTGGTTTGAATTTAATATATTCGTTGGTAAGAGCGAGTCACCATACTGCAGAGCTGTATGTCAGCATTAGACTAGCACCAAAAGAAGGTCTGCTTACTGGCATAGAAAGTTTTACTCGCTTTCCTTACCATCTCCTCGATGTTGAACCTCCAATTCAGCTTTGGGTGTAAAATGAGACCCCCATACTAAAGTTGATTGAATTGCCTCAGGAATAGTCCATTAATTGTAGGTGGAATGAAAACTGGTTTGTCATTGTCGGTTTAACGGATACCCGTTGGACCACTCGCCAAACCTTCCAAGAGTGTATGACGGAGAAGTTTATGAAAGGACAAATAATTTGTGCAGTGGTTTAGCCAAAGGTGAGGCCCATTTTTTAAGGACCATACAGGGTATATTAGCAGGGCTAGCGGATTTATTGGTGTCAGGCTCTTTGAGACGGGGGTTGAAGACTGATAAGAAAAAAAATCCGAAGAAGAAAAGGACGAGTTTTATAAAAATAATATAGCCCCGAATGATATTAAAATGAAGTCGGGAAGAAGGTTCAGCATATGGGCACAATAGGCAACCATAGCCTTCACGCAACTACGATAATGGTGGCAGGCTTATCGACCATGCTAGTAACAAAGGACCTGGACGCCACCGGATGGAAGGACTAGCAACCAGATCGATCTTTGAAAAGAGACCAGCAACAAGAATGTATATCACATGTGAGATCCTACAGAGGTATTTGCTGCGGCTCTGATAACCACATGGTAAGAGCAAGGTTTAGAGAACGTTTATCAGTTCAGAGGTTACAAAGAACTCCCAGGGAACAAAAACCTTATAAGTTAAAATTCCCTAAAACAGAACAACGATACAGAGAGCTGACAAAAACGAAAATTATCTCTGAAAGAATGTCCAACGATATTGACGGCATGGGGACATCTATTAGGCGTGTCTTGAAAGTCGTTGCTGAATAGACAGTAGAAGAAAGAAGAGTGAGAAATGATTGGTTTGATGTAGATTGCAGGACAGCTATAGCAATGAGAAATTGAAGCCTTCGCGAATACTTATCGAGACCAACAAGAGCGAAACTAGAAGCATACAGAACAAAAATTCGAACCGCAAATAAAGTATGCAAAAAAAATATAAGAGAATATCTAACAAGCAAATCCAGGATATTCATGACAACTTCCAGAACAATAACACCACGAAGGCCTACAGCGAAATCAAAACAATCAGTAGTGAGGTTAAACCAAGGACAACCCTATTCAAGGGTAATAATGATGGTATTGTAGCAGAGCCTGGTGTAATCCAAGAAAGATGGAAAGAACATTTTGAACGGTTCTTCAATGATAATACAGGCACCACGTATACCAACGAACGTGCGGGCATACCAGACGATGGTATTAACAGGGAGCCCCCGACGCGACGCATGAAGAAGTAAAGGCTTAATAAAAAGCTTGACCTCCATAAAGAATAGGCTGGAAGCTATCCAAGAAAGTTTACTAGGGGAATCCCAAGCCGGCTTCTGGACAGTAAGGTCAACCAGCGACCAACTCTTCACACTAAAACAACTTCTAGACAAATGCGGGGGGGAGGAATGTTAACATATACCAGATCTTTGTGCACTTCAAGCAGGCATACGACTCCATCCAGAGAAAGATTAAGTGTTCCAGCAAGACTAGTCCGTCTGATACAATTAACCCACCTCGACACAAAGGCCCGAGTAAGACTTCAGAACACTCTTACAGATGCCTTCCAAGTTAATCAAGGGCTGAAACAAGCGGATGCGCTGGCGCCTATGCTGTTTAACCTAGCCTTGGAAGCAGTCATTAGAGAGACATCAATTCAATGTTATTGCTGGTGGGTAAACAATTCGCTCAGGTGATCGGGTATGCCGATGACATAAACATAGTGGCCAGGTCAGTCAGAGCAGTTAAGGAGTGCTGCTCACAAATTAAACAAGCAGCAAAGAAGTAGACTTGCTCAGGTCTACTTCTTTGCTGCTTGTTTAATTTGTGAGCGAGAGAACCAACGATAGATAGCAACTTGACGATAGATGAACATAAATTAGAAATAGTTGACGATTTCGCCTACTTATGCTCAACTGTGACGAATAAAAACGAAGAGCTAGAAGAAATCAGTAGAAGAACTTTACGCGAAAACAAAACCTTTGTCGCGCATCGTAAATGGCTGAAATCTCGAGCAATATATAGAAAGACGAAGGTTACGCTATATAAGACACTAATTCGCCCTGTTATATGCTACGGATTTCTTTGAAGGGAAGATTTTGAGAAGCAAAATAGGCCCAATTTGTCAGGAAGGGACATGGAGACTCAGATATAATAGCGAGTTACTCGTATATCAAATCTATGACGACATAGACTTAGTGACGTTCGTAAAACTAAATAGACTTCACTAGGCTGGACACGTCAGAGAACAGGGCAGCAAAGAAGGTCTTTACTGGCATCATCGAAGGAGAAAGAGCAGTAAGCAGGCCGAGGAAAAATGGACGGATGCGGTTGTAGCAGATTAGGAGCCACTTTTGCACATATCGAACTGGAGAAATTTCGGCCAGAAATCGAGACGACTAGAGGAAAAGATTAGAGGATGGCAAGGCTCGAGTTGGGCTGTAGCGCCATTGGAAGAAGAAGAATAAGGCTCCTCGAGTCTTGGCGAAAACTTCGTTAATTGAGTTGAGGGAATACTCGGCGGCGGCAGGTAGCATGGGGGTGGAGATACAAGTCAGCCTTGGCCTGTTATAACCTCCTCTTTGAAAATAAAAGAAGAGGTTGTGGATCAAGTAGAATTCTTCCTGATAAAGGTTACCATATGCAGGCCCGCCGCTAGCCGCTTCAGCGCCCGCGTGCAAAACAGATAATGCCCCCCCCCCCCCCTTATCATGTTTTTTCTGACTGAGCTTGCTGCAAGGTGTTTTAGTTTGGTTACTTATAGGAATGTATAAAAAAACAACTTTTATAGTAGGTATAGTCAAACAATTCTCTCTTCTCTCTTGTTCTAATTTTTTTAAGATTATCTTAAGGAAGATCGATTGAGCATATTCCAAATAAAAATCTGAAATTTGAATACGTTATTTATTGGTATTATAAAAAACATTGGCCGTCTTGCATTTGAGTAATTAATATTAAAAATTCAAGTAAAGGTTGAGTAACAATGATATTAAACGTGGGAATTTATTGCACATAAAAATGTATAGATATAACTAGACGTCAAAATGCTTTAAAATTTTGTAAATAATCAGATTAGAATGTCAATTTTTATTTACAGAATAAATTTGACTTCTTTCTTGGGAATTTAATTTTACATTTTGTGCCCTTCCCTTATACTATACTATTTCCAGAGATCGATCCTTCTTAAGTGGTTTGAACCTGCACACGTTTTCGGTTTATCGGTTTATTTTTTAAGGAGATCAATACATGGAATTGTTATGGCATTATAAAAAGAACCTAGGTGCAAAAGATGAAAATGAGTTCGATGACGAGATTGTTGTGTTTGCCGCCCCCTGAAAGTGCCGCCCGCGTGCGGTGCACACTCTGCACGCCCGCTCCCAGCGGGCCTGACCATATGGACCAGAAGATTTTACTTCCAACAGTTGCATTGATGACTTTACCTCTTAACCTGTCACCGAACAATGATTCGACTTGCCTGATGATGGACTTACGGGAGTTTCTTAATTTGATGTACTCACGACAAAAGTAATTCACGCGGGGCCAACGTATAGTGCTTTACTAGAGTGTTATGCTTCCTTAAACGAGGTGAATCCCGTCAACCGACAGATAAAGGCTGTGACGCTGGCGAGGCGAGTTATTAATATAACACTTTTTACTCCGTCGAATGAAATGCCTATTTTCCTACACTACATAATTATTTGAAAAGATATCTTCTAGTGATATAATAGTCAACAGAAACACACACGTGAAATGAAAAACTTTCTTGATTTATGATGAGAATATAATTTTCTACAGTTAACTACAAATTTACACTCCGGCAGTTACCAATAAATAGAAAAATCACATAAAATAGATGTTTATCAATCATAAAAAATAAAATTCATTCACAATCACCCAACAAGCTGCCCCATAAATACTCCACCAGCAAAAATAAATATGTTCGCACGACACTACACCTTTTCATCACTACACCGGAATATCTGAGCAGCAAACAAGTAATCCATTCCCTTTTATTTCCAATCAACACCTTCCCACGAACCCCTTACAAAGAATTTAATAAAGCTCCCCAAGGAGCAAAAAGGAGTCTCTAATGAATCCCAGATCCTTTACCGTATAAGTAATCTTCGTGCGTCCTCAACTATAAAGACCTGTTGAATTGTACTCTCTGCATCCTCCTCAGCATGCCGGCCCTGCCTTTCGGGCACTGTTGCCCCAATTCCTGGCATTCCTGCACGATATTATGGGGGTTGTGACGCAAGCGGTTGATATCCTTGCGTGGGATGATGCTATATGATGGTGGTGGGACGCGAAATGTTTTGGCTGGATTTCTTCTTTGCTTACTGAGCTTTAGCTTCAACTTCACGGAGCACAAGTCTTGTTGCGAATGATATGGGGAGTTTACGGTGCAGAAAAATTCTTCTATTGTGTTAAAAGATTGTAACCCACTTCTTCTTTATCTGAAGGACCGCGCTTAGATTAGATTAGAATCAGTCTCTTTAGCACTGTGATAAGCTCCCAAAAGACGGAGGAAACATGTTGCACATAGGTGATAGTGGTTGACTGTAATCTTTAAAAATTCTGGGATTTCTAAATGATAATCTTCACAACAAGAGGATTATTTACTTAGTTTGAAAATGCATCTCATACGTTAATAGAGAAAGTTTATAGTAAAGGTTTTTGATGTCAGGTCAGGATACGGTAGGTAAAGTCCGGACAAAATTCCAGAATTCTCACAACAAGCCAGATGCTAAACTCCATTGGTACAGAGCCATCGATAACCTGACGAGCAGGACCGCATATGTTTGTGGACTTGTCGCAAAACTTCTAGATCCGCATGGGCACGGTATACAGAAACAAGGTAATGTAAAAGAGAAATGTCATTTGAATGCTGACGTCACTCGGCAAGTCTTCCCCATACAAAATCGAAATTGTTGTTGTTGTTTTCTGTATTAACTTGCCGGGTGACGTCGGCTTTTTCTACGATATTCGTACGATATTCGAGCTGTCAGTCTCTTTTAAGTGGCCCCTAGACTATCAATAATATTTTGCAATAATATTGAGCTAAATATTCAAGGTTTCCTTCTTTGCCCCAGACTATCAATATTATTGTACAATAAATCTAATTCTAATTAAAGTATAAAAATTTACAAATTAAAGTTATGTACATAATTTAAATTCAAGAATGAAAATTAGTTACATAATTTCAATTTAAAACTTTTAGTTCAAGAATTTTAATTTAGATGTCTTAATTCTTGCCATAACAATGCGAGTTCGATTTTTTAATCTATCGAACAACGATGTTTACGGCACGACATCTAATTAAAAAATAAAAATAGTGCGCAATATTAACTACAGGCTGCAGAATTCTTATATTGCACAAAAAATATCAAATCCATTTTGATCCGCTCAATATATTGTACAATCTTTCAATATCACCCACAGACCGTCAATAATATTGAGTAAATCTAAATATTGCACAATATTATTGATAGTCTAGGCGCCCCTTTACACTACCTTGTTTCTGTATACCGTGCGCATGGGGTTTACCACTAAACCGACACGGTAGCGCTGGAGACTGCATTCAATTTGGTACCGTTGCAATTTGGGAACGCTGCACGGTATACAGGAACAAGGTAATGTAAAAGACGAAATATCGTATCGTAAGTGCGAATATCGTAGAAAAAGGTGACGTCGCCCGGCAAGGTTAATACAGAAAACAACAACAACAATTTCGATTTTGTATGGGGAAGACTTGCCGAGTGACGTCGCACTAATACGATATTCTACGACATTCAGTCTTTTACATTACCTTGTTTCTGTATACCGTGGGAACGCTGTACAATAATTGTCAGATTGTATGCCCGCGAGGATCTCGAAGTTTAAGTCTTCTCCAGTTTTCCCCAGAAATACCACAAGATAGGCTCATATAGTACAAGGATAGCTCCAAGCAGTGTCTCCATGTACACCGTAATTACCCTAGATGCACCGTAATCTGGTCTTTATCTACCGTCAAGGTAATAATGTATTACCGTGTCATATATCACCGTATTACCATTACGAATTACGTTGTTGTAAATATTTCATCATTTACTGCGTAAACCAAATCTCAGTCAGTCAACTTAACAAATTTTGTAATGGCATGCATGAAGAAGCTATCCTTGTGCATCTTAGAAGTGCTTCCCTTCCGTATCCCTAGCCATATCTTTTTTACCATTGCAAGTCATTAGCAAGAAGCAGTTTGTTCGATTCTCTTCTAATTAGCTTCCTGGGAAGCTATTTTGAAGTTTTAAGTTTTGCAGGCAGAGATCCAGAGAATCTCTCAAAACAAAAAAATTTACCAACAAAATTGAGAATGACTTATTTGTAGCCATATGCACAGGAAAATCTTCCAAAATGCTTCTGAAGCGGGACCAGGAAGCACTTCTAATTTGATTTCAGAGGAAGCTGCTTCCACTTTTCCCGCTGGGTTTCTTCTAGTTACGACGCGTTACAAATACGTAGTAAACATTTAAATCTAAGAACTGTTTCAAGTTCCAGCTTTTACCTTAGAATAATCGTAATTTTAAAGTTATAGAGAGAGATTTTTGGTTATACTTTGAGATATTTGGTTCGTAATGCTGTTTTTTCCTTTGAAAAATTACACGGTAATTTACACGGTACACTTTTAGCAGATTCACCGTAATTGTGACTAAAAACACCGTATTTTTACCCTTGTAACAAGGTAACTCTCGATTTACATATGGAGACACTGGCTCCAAGAGACAGGCGTGGGTGTGGTTATTTGGAGCGGGAGCCTCAGATTTAATAGAACGTTTAGCTTGGGGTACTGCCTTTTAAGCAGAGGTGTATGCTATTATGGCATGCACCTATAAACGCATTTTGTGTTCATTTAAAACCTAAAGGGCCCCATTCACGCTCAGTTTATAACACAGTTTGAACGGCGCAAACCATAACTGCACGGTTAAATCGGAGCGTGTGTGTAAAATCCGGAGTACCGTTAAGTTCAAATTTATGGACTGTATAGAATCTGTGAGCCGTAGATTTTGAACTGCCCAAACTAGAACTGTGCAGATAAAACTGAGCGTGAGTGTGGTTATTGTGTATTTGCTCAGTCCATTTCAGTTTTGAGCATTGAATATATCCAATCGGAACTTGAACCAAACTGAACTAAAACTGTGTAAAAACTGTGTAGTGAGTGTGATGAAATGAGTAAGCTTAAAACTGCATAGATTTCCTTACAATTTAACTGCGCAAACCAGAACTGTGCGATAAACTGAGCGTGAATGGGGCGCTTAAGGGGACATCCATAAATTACGTGAGGTGATTTTGGCGATTTTTCGACCCCCCCTCCCCCCTTGGTGAGATGTCGTGAGATTTGGCTCGACCCCCTCCCCCCCATCAATCTCACGTGAGATTTTTAAAATTTTAAAAAAAATGTAGGATTTACACTATTATGCGTATTTTTAGTGTAAATACCTTAATCTGTGCTTGATTGCATTTAGAAATCATAATTTGTGTTGAAGAACAGTACCACAAAATCATAACAGCACCAACTCGGCATGCACCCAATATAAACTACAATACCTGTGGATTACCATTTAGCAGGTGATTCTGCCTACCCTTTGGAAACCAACCTCAGGGTGCCTTACAGGGATAATGATTTCTTAACAAGAGAACAGAAAACTCGTGTATTTGTAGAGCAAGCATATGGAATATAAAAAAAATTTAGAATTTTACAATATATTGACATACGAAGGTTGGCTTTGGCATCCACTGATTCGTTTTTAGAGAGTAACGACTTGACTGTTTGAATAGTAATGGTAGAGCCATTTATGACTATGGAGATATACAAACTTCGGAGCATTCTTCTATATATGTCATCGTTAGGTAAAAAACCTGTGACTGAAAGACCCAGGGGGGTTATCCTGCAATCCGATTCGAAAGTCATGAAATTCGAAAGTCATGAAAATGGTATCCTCCACCAATGCGAATTCGTCCGCCTATTATCGGATTTCAGTACGCGAGTAAAGACATTGCCGCATGCGCTGCATTTATTTGTTTGTTTTAAAATATTCTAAAAACTCTTTAAATATTCTTGAAACAATTTATTGTTCCCATCAAAATGTCAAATTAAGTTAATAAATGAAGTTGGTTGGCTGAACATAATTTCTTTTCCAAGATTTATCAGGCATCGCTACTAGCTTCCGTTTGCTTCCTACTTTCGTATCGCCTTAGAAAAGCGGAGTCTGAAGTCACAGCCAGCTTTTCAAATTGACGTTTGAGCCGCCTGTACATCAGGATACAGATTCAAGAAGTGCGGATCTGTTAGACTTCCATTCTTCACAACTCTCGATAATGATAACAAAAGGTTTTCAAAATCTCCTCTAGTAGGTATGTCAGAGCAGATGGTCGTCGATTCAAAATTCGAGTCCTGTAAGATGCTTAGATAACTAATTATGTCGCCTGGTGCAAATGTCTGCTTTTTGTAGTGACAATGCACCGCAGATAGCATGTATTCTGACTGATGTGAAAAGAGCCGATTCTTAATATAATCTCTATGATTGCAGTAGGATTGGGTTCATTATGCACTTGAGATTCTTAGGAGCGCATAAGGTTCCAGGTTTTCAATTGGGCTTCTAGGCCTTTCTGTTTTGTTTAAGCTTAGACCCCCACACTAGTTCATCGTAGGGTCGCAATCTGTCCAAAAATGGTCGTATAAGTCAATGCATACATTACTTTCGCAGTTTTTCCCAGACCATTGTATAAAATGATAAGAATTTTTCATCACGTCATACACTCTTCATTCCCAGATATTTAAATTATTTTAATCTTATCTTTTTTTTGGATGTTCCAGTTGGATGGTATTTAAAACAGTGAACAAATACAGTGTAAACGGCAGTGCAAAATTTTTATACCCAATTGCTATTGAGTCGAAATATAGTAATAGTATCACGTTCACGTATACTTTTTATGTAATGGATTCATTATTCCTTCTCTATTTGCAATATGTATTGATAAAACCTTTCACCATGTTCATCTGATACTGCACCAAGATTTTCGTGAATGAAATCTAAGTGCGGGTCCAAAAAGACGATTTTAAAGATTTTCTCATTTACAGATATTGTACTTAAAATTGAAAAAAACAAAAACAATATTAAAAAATTTTGCAAAAAAAATTACAGAAAAATCGAAAAATACCCATTTTAAGGGCTAAAACCCCCTGAAAAGTGGGCTTCTCGGGGTAGAAAATCGGTATACTTTATAACCCCCCTCTGTACCTAATTATTTCCGCTATATCGCTTTTTTCGGCTTAATTTACCTGTACTATTAATTTAACCCAGTTTTCTCGCGATTTTACACTGTTTCTTGCGGAAAAAAATTACGTGAGATTTGCGGAGACCCTCCCCCTCCCCCACGTGAGATTTGGTGAGATTCGGCTCGACCCCCTCCCCCCCTAAACACCTCACGTAATTTATGGACGCCCCCTAACATAGAAAAGCTTTAACAGCAGTAGACAATCGTGCGACACCGTTCCGCAGGTATTAGATGAGACGACCATGAAGAAAACAATGAACAAGAAAATGATATGAAAATAAGCTAATTTCTAATGACGAAATTAATAAATTAGAAAGCGCTGGGCCAACACCGTCGAAAGAAAGTAAAAGAAAATAAAAAAAAATTGGGTTTGTGGATCGGGCCCGAACCTATAACTCTTAGGGGTCTGGAAAAGACTTCGAGTATGAGCAATTGCATGTATTAGTAATTATATTAGTAATTAATGACTGGCGCCATAAATCGTAAACTATTAATCCTATAATAAAAAATGTTGAATGAAATTTTTAGATAATTTTACGCTTGATAATAACTTTTCTTTCATAAAATTAACAATTTGTAAAAAGAAAAAAAACATTAGTACGAGGGATAGAATAGGGTTTAGGAGTAGAGAAGCTCCAAAAGCATTGCCTTCAAAGGATTGAATCAAGCTTCTGTCCAACAACCCCTCCAACGGAGTGGGGTTCCTTAAAAATGAGGACGGCTCATACACCTTTAACCAGGAAGAAACTTTCCAGGGTCAAACCTCCAGACCGCTTATCCCCTGGATGGTGGGAACAGACATAAGACCCTCTGGCAACATCTTCGACCGAAACAAGGTTAAATGGACAGTGGCCTTTTTTCAACCCTACAAATCTCCGGGGGAGATGGAATGTTCTAGGCACTTCTTCATTGACATTTCTTCTACCCTGGGTGTCTCCACCATTAGGGCTGCCCTCAAGGTGGAGTTCTGTCCCCGTTACTCTGGTACTGGTTGTTGATAAATTTAGACCAAACTGCATGAATCTGGTTTCGATGTCATCGGCTATGCAGTTGACCTTGCAATCATTGTCTAAGGCAAGTTTGACTTGACCATTACAGAGGTCATGAGAACAGCACTCCCTTGAAGTTCAAAGATAATCTACCACAGAGGGCCTATGAATCAACTCAAATAAAGTCGTCCTCGTGCCTTTTTCCAAACGTTACCAATTGGACTTAGGTCACGATATTTGAGTACTTAGACTCAGTCAAATATCTGCAAGTAATGCTGGATAAGAAACTGAACTGGAACGTTCAACTGGACTACGCCATCAGTAGAGCTGCTAGAGCTTTATGGGCCTGTTAAAGGCTTCACCACAAATGATGTACTGGATGTATAACACGACACGATCATTAAACTTCTTGCTACTTATGCCGCTATAGTCTGGTGACCCAAGACCAAACAAGTCACGGCGATCTTCAACTGCTTGCTTGCTTCTCCATTACTGCAGCTATGCGGACCTGTCCCACAGTTGCGATGAAGACAATTATTGGATAAATAGGGTCTCGCTCTGCTGGGTCCCCGGGGACTGGGGTATCGAGGGCAATGAGGCTGAGGACAAACTCGCGAGGAAGGAATCTGAAACGCTGGTCCAGGGCTCAGAACCCTTCGGTGTCATGTTATGGTCCACTTCCAAATCCCTGAAAGAGGACAGGTTTAGGGATTGATTCTAGCCTATTGGGTACCAGTGTTAGGGCTTTGACAGGCTATAAATATAATAAGGCCATTTGCCTTAAAGGGCGTTATCACTCTAAACAGGTGGGATATCTGACTGGCCTTGTGGGGTTACCACTGTCTCAGGAGACAGAATGCCACCTCTGCATGGAAGGCGACGAGATTTCCACACATGTTCTCTGCGAATAGGCTTAACTACAATGGTCTTAAGTTGTCAAATCCACACTACCCCACGCCCAAAGAATAACAACCTCATTGAAGCAATACCCGTAACCTGATCTACACAAAAGACCCGTGCCCTTACAGCGTCAATTGAGACCCCGTTCCCAGTCATTGGATGGTTCTTCCGCCTGTACCTAGCTTCTACAAAGACATGGTCTTACCAGTATTCACACATCGATCTAGACTTGGGTGCTTACCAAAAACCACTCAGACTCAGCAGCGTTTGCGAGGAAAATATTTTGAAGAATAGTTGACTTCGGATGTGAGGCCCTCCGCACACGAGTCGACTGACTTGCAATCCTAGTTGCGTACAAAACAGTTTCGTGACCTTGTCCGTGTTCGGAAGTGGGAATTAGCACACGGCTCGACAGAAACGAGATCGATTTGAAATGAGTTTGCAACTGGTCGTGTGAGACTGTTCTTGCCGGTCGGAAGCGATTTCAGTTGTGCGGGTGCACTTGTGCGTAGGGATATAGAGCTCTAATTGTGTTTCCACTTTACGTTTGAGATGTAAACGGGTCTTTATAGGTTTGAATTTATATCCCAAATAAGCTACATAAGTATTTGCAATCTGTCTCATCCGGAAATCGAGTAATGCATACGCTAAGTCAGGTCACAGGTAGAAGACAACCCTCAGTTGAAAGGTGTCAAGCAGAGTTGGGCAAAATTAAATTGTGGGACAATTAAAAATTAACAATTAATTAATTGTTAATCACGTCTATTGCAATTAACAATTAATTAATTGTAATTGTGAAAACTCGCAATTAACAATTAATTAGTTGTTAGTCGTGAGTTTCCAAATTAACAATTAATCAATTGTCAATCTTTTTAATGGATTTGATTAAAATCTAACAATTAAAACTTATTATTGTATGAAAAGCGTAATGTCGCCAAAAAAAAGTGTGATGTAAGTCTATATTAGTAACAGAAAGTAAGTATGTATGCGTGTATGTTTGCGCTATAGCGGGCGCACCAGTCATCGCAGAGCTTTAAAATTTTGCACGAACGTCTGTGGGGGTCTACCATGATGCACCTCGAAGCCTGATTTTCAAAATTCAAAATGGCCGCCGAAATATGACGGAAATTCAAAATGGCCACTTAAATATGAATTTGCCAATTGTGTTCCGATTGCCATGAAAATCTGTGTCTGGGTTTTTTAAGGTAGAATATCGAATTTATGATCAAAACTTATAAATTCAAAATAGCCGCGCCAATTTGGTGGAAGAATTTGGCCAATTGTGTTCCGGAACAGCCTTATTTACCAAATTTGTTAACGTGTGGCCAAGGACAATTTGTTGGTCTCGATATTATTAAACGGTGTTTCTCCCAACGTCAGCTATATGTAGGTTGTCCAAGAGTTGGAAAATCTGAAATTCTTCACATCCCAGCTCAAAATGGAAGAACATTGAACATAGTATCCTGAAGCTGTCTAAGCAATCGGGTCAAAATTTATCAACAAGGTTTTTGCGAAAGATTCTCCTATACCGGAAGAGGCTGGCATCTGGGTAAACAAATAAAACCTGGGTCAATGACATTGAAGAAGAGAACCATGGACAATATCCATCTGAAGTCACACTCCTCAGTACGTGACTTCAAGCGTATAATGTCCATCACCGTCAAAATCCCATTTTCAAATCTTGAATTAGTATAATCCTTTAATTTTTTTCTTTCAAAATGTAATATAGCCCAGTCACTTTATACAAAAAAGGGCCAAACCTGTAAAAAAAATCCAACTGGAGATTTTACAGCGGGGTTCTCTTTATTTTGGTGTCACAAACAATTTCCCAAAAGTCCAGAAAGCAAACTGTCCGGCCACTCAAGTTACGGAGGTTCAATGGTCGCGAAAAACAGTTTTTCTCAAATATCTCGTAAATTATCCGTTTTACGTAAATTTTGGCTAAGTAAAATTTGTTCGTGAGATAAATCTGCATAAAATTGTCCTATAAAAAATTTACGTAGAACCAATAGTTTGCGGATTTGACACAGAAATTGAGAAGTAAAACTGTCAGTTAGCGTTACAATTTTAAAAATCGACTATAAATAAAAAAAATTGTAAACATTTTTTCTGCTGTTTGCTTGAATTTTGGTTGAATAGGTATTATCAGCCAAAAATAAATTATTTTCAACCCTTAAGGGGGTAAAAAATTGAATTTGAAAAAATATTGATTTTTTTTTCATTTAAATTTTATTTGCATCTACGAAAAGAATTTTTTTTTCAATGTAAATTTTATTCTGTTTCGATTTAGGGTTTAGAATAAATTTCCCAATTTTTTAAATAATATTTAATAAAAAAAAAGAAAGAAAAAGACTGGAGTTTAGACCTGAAAAACGATTGTCTTAAAATATCCTATATTGTCATATCCTTTCATTTGATACCCATAGGGAGGGGTTGTGAAGAAAAAGGTAAGCCGAAATTTTGAATTTGGAATGACGCTGCGCCGCTTATTGTATTCTACTTGTCATGCCCTTTCATTTGATACCAATGTCGGGGGTCGGGAACACAAATACAAAAATCGGCCGTCATTTTGGAACCGCCATCTTGATTTTTTTTTCAAAATTGTCAGATTGTCAAGACGCGTATGTGGAAAATTTGAAGCTGATCGGTTATATTTTCTACTTTTTAGCCTATTATATGTCTTCCGCCATTTTGAGTTGGCAGCCATTTTGAATTTGGAATGACGCTAATTGTATTCTACCTGTCAAGCACCTTCATTTGATACTCATGTCGGAGGTCGGGAAACACAAATGGAAAATCGGCCGCCATCTTTGAACCGCCATCTTGATCTTTTTACAAAACGGTCAGATTGCATTTCCACGCGCGCTATACATATGTGCAAAATTTGAAGTTGATCAGTTATATGAAAGTGGATCAAAATCAAGTTGCAGTTTTTCTGTTGTTGTTTTTTTATTAACGGTTGATTTTACTACCCGTTTATTTTGCACACCGTGCTCTATATATGAAACGATTCTTAAGGAGTAAACTCCAATAAAATCCAATAAACTCCAATAAAATTGAAATGCAAAAAAAAATTTGGCAGGTTCACATAAAATTGAAGAGGATTCATTGTTAGTTTTAATTGTCTTTTAGAACAATTGATAAAATTAATTGCAATTGATTTAGTTGCAATATACAATTAATACAGATTAATCCATTGCGTAGTGCAATTAAAAGTTCAATTGCAATTAATTTTAACTGCAATTAAATTAATCGCAATTATTTGTTTAATCAATTAATTAATGGATTGAAAATTTAATTGATTAATGCCCAACACTGGTGCCAAGTAATGCCAAAGCAATGAATGGCAAATTTTCCGAAATTTTTGTTCTATGTACGCGAAACAAATTCTATGCTTAGAGAATAGGTATATATCAAAAAAGTACTTATCGATTCTCAAGGAATGGAGTACTTTTAATCATGTAAAAACTACTCATTGAGTAATTTTCTTCCGATTCTACTCATGAGTATTTATTCGAGTACTTGCCATCGATTCCGTATCCTTATTTGTGCTTGTACATTTTTATGTATTGACATATTGTCAAATCTTCGTGACTAAAAACTATGTGGGCACAGAACACCACTTGATCCAAAACTAGTTGCTCTCGTGTGTGGGCAAAGGTTTCATTTTGATTTCAAACTGGTTGTACGCGTGCTTATTGTGAAACCAGTTTGAAACTGGGATCGCAGATCTGTCGACTCGTGTGTGGAGGGCCTTAGGGAGAACGATTCCAGAGTCTGCAATAACGATATCTAAGAGGTCAATAGATTTCGGTGTGCAGGATATCTAGGACGTACGAGAGAAGGGATGCTGTTGATACTGAAAGTACTTTGCGGTAGGCTGTTGGGATCGGGAAGCGTAGTGGAAAAATGATCTGCAACGCAATATGGTATAGATCAGAATGTCTACTAGAGCTTAAATGGCCATTACCCAATTAAATGATTTTTCCAAAAGACAAAAATATGAAAACTCATCATCGACCCCTGAATTGTAAGAGTTTAAATTTTTCTTGATTACGAGGTTTTTCCAAAACAAAGTTTTTATGAACTTTTGTTATGATCATTTTCAATGAGAGCTGATAACTTTTTTCCTAGAGAGCAGTATTCAAGTTTTTTTTTGTGATATTAAGATTCTTATCTCTGTTATTATATATTTTGTTTTGTTTTATTATTTTAAGATTCGTCTTATCACAATTGACAAAAAAATACGTGATACTCGTAGTAATGACAATATATTTTATATACTTGCTTTTTGTTGTTCGACAAGCGTATCCGCACTTTTTCGTTCGAGTGAAGTTAGAAGGAGTGCAAACTTTGCTGATTAGAAATAATAAATATGTAGTCTCGGGCGCATATATATGATTGTTTAATAAAAAATTATTTTTAAATAGCTAAATTATTTCAATTTTAAATTTCTGTCGCGTAAACAGATACTAAAGAAAAAAATTGTTTGCTGCAATATCGTTTTTTTCCCATTTCCCTTTTTGCTTAATATCAGGGTTCAAAATATTGTACAAATTCGGTAATACTGACTGCTTCACAACGTTTGTTCACAAACGAAGCCCTATACCTGTCCAGGCAGCATTGCGTGTGCACCTTGTGGATGCACGATTAGGGGGTAGCGGAGGAGTCAGCCCAGATAAACGAGTTATATTTAAGGCGGGATCGAATAGTAGGAGTTGTAGATTGCAACCTAGGTTGCTGGCTGATGGAGAAATTTGAATATCTTAAGAAATCCTAGACCTTGGGATGCTTGTTTGGCGCTCAGAAATATATGATCATAGATTCTATGTTAGGGTTCCGCTTAGGACGTAAGAAAAGGGTCACCAGTTAATTCAGACCACCCGCTGAGATAGAAGAATGGTCGATGCAGACTTTATTAAAGATGAGACAGCTTTTCGTTTTCAATGCGTTGAGTTCGGCACGGTTCTTGCTTCCCTACGTAAGAATGAGCTAGATGTCCCTTTTGATAAGGTTGGACATGTTTTTTTATGTGAAAGAGTTTAAGCTTAGATGTGACCCTTTATACTACCAGTTCGTCATGTCGTTTTCGTCTTGCATTATCGAAAGACTCTTACTAGACCACCGCCATCAGTGAAGCTATGAAGTAGGGTTGAAGGAGATGAGAAAAGGCATTTCAAATTGCCTTCTAATAAAAACGAATTAACCCCTGGAGAACACCAGCAAATATGATTTAAGGTAAGGTGACCAATTTTTTTACAGTGGAAAGGAGGACGAAAAAATTTAAGAAAAATATACATTACATAACATTTTATTAATTCAAACAAAAATACACTAACTATGCTTACATCTCTTTTAATTGTTTAATTAAACGAGTATTTTTCCATTGAATGAATATTTTTCGTCAATATATCATTTTCTAACAATATATTGGAAAATCCGGAACAAGAAAGTGAAGTGCACAATGTAGTACAGGTAAATTAAGCCGAAAAAAGCGAAATAGCGGAAATGATTGGGTACAGGCTGAAATTTGGCAGAGAGCTTCCTTTTAGGGTTCTTAATAAGGGGTTATAAAGTCTACCCCGGGAACCTGTCTTTTTAGGGAGTTTTAGGGTCAAAATATCAGTTTTTTGCAAATATATCTTAAACGGTAGGTCTTTTCATAAAATAGTGTTTACAAAGTTTGTAGATTGGGCGATTATCTACAAAAAAAGATATTACACATTTTACCGTACGAATTGCCATTAATGAGATATCGCCGTTTTAAAGATTTAAAATACCCGTATTAGTACAGGTACAATAGTTAATATAGCGCAAATGATTGGGTACTGGCTGAAATTTGGCAGAGAGCTTCCTTTTAGGGTTCTTAATAAGGCGTTAAAAAGTCTACTGATTTTGTACCCCGGGAACCCGTCTTTTTAGGGAGTTTTAGGGTCAAAATATCAGTTTTTTGCAAATACATCTTAAACGGTAGGTCTTTTCATAAAGTAGTGTTTACAAATTTTGTGGATTGTGCGATTAGCTACAAAAAAAGATATTACATATTTTACCGTACGAATTGCCATTCATGAGATATCGCCGTTTTAAAGATTAAAATTCTCATATTAGTACAGATACAATAGTTAATATAGCGGAAATGATTGGGTACAGGCTGAAATTTGCCAGAGAGCTTCATTTTAGGATTCTTAATAAGGCGTTAAAAAGTCTACTGATTTTCTACCCCGGGAACCCGTCTGTTTAGGGGGTTTTAGCCTTCAAAATGGGTATTTTTCGATTTTTCTCCAATTTTTTTTGCAATATTTCTTAATATCTTTATGTTTTCTTCAATTTTAAGTACAATCGACCATAAATCGCAGTAAACGTGTTTGAATTTGAGGAGGTTTATTATAGTCAATCATTAATTTTCACATTAGAGCAGAGATTTACATACGCACTTGTACGTCTATTATAGTAATTTGGAATTGTCCATTAATTTTTAACTTTGAAAGAAGAAATAAAAATAATATTTTTTAACAATATATGTATTATATAACTCAAGTAAGTACAATTTTTCTAACAAAAGGCATCATTTTGACGTAATTTTGTATTTTTGCTCCAATTTGGTCAAAAAAAAAGAAAATCTTTGTTTTATTATTTCACCTGTACTATAGACTAACTATCGTAAAGCAACATACTTAGGCTCATCTTTCAGGTAGATGTGTATTCTTTTATTTAGTAAAAGAGCAAAAACTTGAGAGACCCCATTTAGAAGAAATGTAGGTTCAAAGTGTGAGCAAAATCCCAATATTCTTCATTTTTTAGCATTTTGCTCATGCTTTGGAACTATATTTCTTTTAAATGGGGCCACTCAAATTTTTGCTTTTTTACTAAATAAAAGAATACACATCTACCTGAAAGATGAGCCGAAGTATGTTGCTTTACGATAATTAGTCTGGGGGAATTCAACTTGAAGTAAATTACGAAAAAAAACATTTTCTTTTTTTGAAACACCCTGTATCTTAGTGGATAGTGGGGATAGCCCCCCTCTCTAAAACAATTTTTTTCTCCAAATATGTCCAGGAATGACCCTTGAAAATATTAGCTAAGTTCTCCAACAAAGGACTTATTTAACGTGTGATAACGTATTCAAGTCGAAAATAAGTGAATATGAGAATTTTAAATCTTTAAAACGGCGATATCTCATGAATGGCAATTCGTACGGGAAAATGTATAATATATCTTTTTGTAGATAATCGCATAATCTACAAACTTTGTAAAAATTATTTTATGATAAGACTTACCGTTTAAGATATATTTGCAAAAAAACTGATATTTTGACCCTAAAACCCCATAAAAAGACAGGTTCCCGGGGTAGAAAATCGGTAGACTTTATAACCCCTTATTAAGAACCTTAAAAGGAAGCTCTCTGCGAAATTTCAGCCTGTACCCGAACATTTCCGCTATTTTTACTATTTTACCTGTACTAATGGTGCGAGACATGTACGAGACACGCGAAAATCTCTTATGCGCATGCGTTTAATAGTGCCGGTTTAAACGGTTCGCTTTGTCGCTCCTTTTGTGACCCCTCAAAGCGAACGTGTGTTTAGACTTTTCGCTTCGAGTCCAGTCGTTTTTATGACAGGTGAAACAAACGCACAGTATACAGAAAGAAGGTAATGTAAAAGAGATTGACAGCTTCGAATATCGTAGAAAAATTTGACCTCACCCAGTGAACTAATGCAAAAAAAACAACAACAACAATTTCGATTTTATATGGGAAGAGGTCACTGATCATATGCTCTACAAAAAAGGTCCTTATAATGATTTCGTTAAACTCAATAGTTTACATGTTATACGCAATCAAAATTCATTTCTTTTAACTTTAAACGTAGTTTTTTAATGTATTACTTTTATTTTAAATATTGGTTTTTTTAGCCCACCTTAGAGAACAAATGTCAAAAAATTTTCCTTCCTAGTAAAAGACACGCGTGCTCATCATTGCGGCTGAAACAAAAATAAAATGGAACACGATGGTGATACAAAAAGAAATTGAAACAGTCAGCTGATCAGAAAAAGCGAACGCGAGTCACCTTAAAAAGATTAGTTTTAAAATATCGAAAGGAGGACAGGAAGGAGGACACTTTTCGAGGAAGGACAGAACCTACAAAAGAAGGACTGTCCTCCCTAAAGGACGACGATTGGTCACCTTATTTAAGGTGAAGATTTGACTCCATCCAAGAAATGAAATTAGTAATTTGGTCCTCTAGCACTTTTTCGACACGCATGCAGTTTAATAAACAGGGGAGAGTTCCATACTCTGTCAAAAGTCTTAAATACATTTATGAGTGGGGAATTTTGAATGAAAGATGCTTTATTGGGGTAAATTAGACTACACGGTCCTCAACTCAAACAGGTTTGTGTATGATGTAATGTAGGTATTACACTAAGTATTCATTTTTCTGGCTCTTTTTCGGGTAACGATTGTGATGCCTTTGTACTATAAACGTGAATGAGAAGGAGAGTTACTCCCGTTTAGACGATTCGCTTCCACGAACGCTCTGGTACCTCTCATCATCAACACTTCCTCCTTCATCGACAAAGTTCGTGAGAAACCAACGTTCCTGGGAGCGTAGCGTCTAAAGAGACCCATAGTTTTCACAGACTCCCGAGTTCGACGTTAGATTTGCATAAGAGTGATGTATGGGTGAGGGAGAGTCTGACCAATTTTCTGAGCCATTAGTGAACAAAAAACACACACTTCGCTGCGACCCCTTGTCCATTAGTCACCAGTTTTATCACCAAACTTAAATTTTGTTAAATTTCGTGTTATGAGTTCAGGCCATTCAGAAATAAAATCAGATAGTCCAAAATTGAAAAAATGAAATTTGACATTCAAAAACTGCCCACTTTTCCTTTTTACACTTTTTCTTTTTTACTCTCCACTTTCAATAAACTACAAAATACAACAACTTTTTTACCTTTGCAGTAAAAGAAAAAGGTAAATTAAATTCTGAGATTATTTTAAGCCCAATTTAAAAAAAACCGCCACAACGGTTGCACGGTATTAAAGATGCCATAACTGATTTAATTGTTTTCCTTTGAAATAATTGGTGTGTTCCAATAGAGAATGCGGAATCCCGCGGCACCAGGACATCATCCAATTTCTGTTCCAATAGAATCTCATGCTCGGAAAAGCGGGGACATTTTTACTTCCCCTCGAGCAAGAAATCGCAGTGGATTTTTAGGTGTAGTGAAATCTTTCGACATTTTCAACATGTCCAAAACAGCTGTTACTTGTCATGTCAACCCAAAACGATTACGACGTGCTGAAAATAATGTCCTCTTTTGGTGCCTTACTACAAGAACAATTTCATAAATAATTTATTAATTTCAATAGTTTTATGTCATTATTTTGAAGACACAAGCGATTTTTAGGTTATGGTCTTCTTGATTTGCACCAAACATCCCAGAAAGCGTTCCTTCATTTTTCGGTATTTTGACTAAATTTTCCCCCACCAATCAGGTAACTTTTCGCAGGCAACAGAACCAGTTTTCTATTGAAACAGACCTAATGTCAGAATATTTACAAAATAAAATAGAAGGGTATAGTGACTTTTTACTTCTTTCTCTTTCCCTCATAAGCTGGGGAATTTGTTGAAACAGGGGTAGAAAACCTTGAATTTTTTGATATAAACATTTGTAATTGATGAAAAAAAGCATTTTAAATCATCGAAATTTTATTTGTTATTTTTATACGCTTTATATTAGCTTGGCATGTATGTTGTATGTTGTATGCTGTATGTTGTATGTTTCATGTAAACAAATCTTGCAACTTGATTTTGACATTCTGCATTCTGACCATTTTGTAAAAAAAATCAAGATGGCGGTTCCAATGTGGCGGCCAAATTTTGCAATTGTGCTCCCCGACCCCCGACATGGGTATCAAATGAAAGGGTATGACAAGTAGAATATAATTAGCTATGTGGCGTCATTCAAAATTCAAAATGGCGGCCAACCCAAAATGGCGGATTCTGTACAACCCATTCGGTATTGGTATTAAATGAAAAGGTGTGACAATTAGAATACAATGAATTGCGTGGCGTCATTCCAAATTCAAAATTTCGGCCAACACAAAATGGCGGTTTATCTTTTTCTTTACAACGCCCGCGGCATGAGTATTAAATGAAAGTGTATGACGAGTATAGTACAGTAAGCTGTGTGGCGTAATTTTAAATCTAATATGGCTGTCATTGCAAAATGGCGGAAGACATATAATAGACTAAAAAATAGTAAAATTTATTTATTTGCAATTTTTCAAATACGAAAATAAAAAATTTTATTTACAAAAGTGTACATCAGTGAAAAAATGTTTGCCACCTATAGAACGAATTGGTCCCATGAAAATTTTCTGATGAGCAGTCCATTCTATACATGTCATTCACTCAATTTCCATGCAGAGTTTACACTGAGTTTACTCAGATTAAGCGCCTATGGAAACTGCGGTTGAGTAAAGTTTCGTTAAATCCAAGTAAATTAAAGGAAGCCAGTCTGGTTAAGCCGGGTTTTGCATATGTATGTGTTTCAGCATCCTTTACTGCACATATACTAAGGGCGACATAATGCAGAATTATTTATCTGTCAGTTCAACCCAGAAATGCCATGGAAACGGCATCGAGTGATCTTGAGAGAAAAATCTTTCTGTTTACCTAACGAAAACTCTACAATGGCTCATGGAAACACAGTAATTGAAGCAAATGCTTCGCCTAACTTGGTTTCAAGCTTCATCTTGATCTTTTAGACTTGCTATGTTGAATTTTGGTGTGCGTGTTAGTCTTTCTTTTGTAAGAAAGTCTTGCTTTGATCCTGCATTTGACCATGAAGTGATCTGAGTAAACTTTGGCCCCTCTCTGCGTTCTGACATTTAATATGTTCGAACTATGCATAATGTCAACGAGAACACGATCGATCTGGTTGCAAGTTCGATTTATCTGGTGAGAGTCATGTCATTTTAAGCGTCGCGAGGTTGCTGACGTTATATTCGTTCATCGGCTACTGAATGGCAAGATTGACTCAGGTTTCTTACAAAGAAGTACGTCTTTTAGAGTGAGTAATTGGAGTGAGGGTGAACCTCTCTTGCATACTAACTCCTCTAACACCAATTACGGCATGTACGAACTTGTGAATCGCATGCTTATAAATGTAAACAAAAATATGAGCGTTTTCAGCATGCCTACAAGTGAAGTTGTCCTTAAAAAGAATCTCTTTAATGTAGCGTAACACCTTGTGTGCCCCAATCCTTCTTTGTTTGTTGCATTTTTTATATTTGTTATCTTTTTATTGTTTACGTGTCTTAGCTGAGCCACAGAGCAAAGTAGTGTCCTAAGTGCTCCTGCCCTATACAGAGATCTTACGTTCCAGGTACATAATATCAAATCGTTAGCTTTTTTCATATGCCAGGTCGTTGCCGAGTTAAGCTGCGTTCCATGGGCTGCATGCAGCACGGCAAAAGCTCGAACTTGACAGTTCCGTGATTTTGCCGCATGGATAAGAGATTTCGTCTTTGCATGATTTTTGCAGCAATGCTGTGCAAGAGAGAAAGCATGTGTCGAGACAGATATTTTTTCCTAGCCAATCAGAGAAGATTAAGAGATTTTGCCGTGCGGCATGCAGCCCATGGGAACGCGGCCTTATCCGTCCGGTTTCTTCCTCTTGAGTTTCCATGGCTAACGCAGAACAGACGGCATCTCCGCGGAGCAGGTTAAAAATGGAAGGCCTACACGCCAAGCGATTCACGAATTAATTGTGGATGTATGGGAGCAGGAGGCGTTTCCACAAGAGAGGAAAAAAGGCGTCCTTGCCTGGGACATAAAAAAGGAATCACAACGTGCAACTTTTGTCGCGGTATAACGTTGCTGAGTACCGCGTATAATATATTCTCCGCTATCCTACAACTTATGATGGCCCCATACGCTAGAGGCTAGAAACATCATAGTTCAATACCAGTGCGGCGTCGTCCAGGCAAATCAACAACAGATTAGATTTTCATCTTGGAATTGTTGGCCCGCTATGTGAGGAAGGGCGATTCCGGAGACTATATAACGTTGTGAAGAAAATAACGCTCCGTGGACTCCGGTGGGTAAGGCAGCTATGAGTGAGGAGGAATCTGCTCGGAAAGTTCTCTGCGGTAAGATCTATGAGGTACTATACCAAGAGAGAGACCCAACCTCCGTTGGGAGGATAGCGTAGATCAGGACACCCAGAGCTGAGGGATGCCAAACTGAATGACATCGGCTCAGAATCGGGATTGGTGTAGAGAACAGTTGCGAGACGCCAACACCAGATGCCGGCCGTGGAACCGTTAAAGAAGAATAAGAAGTGAAAGCCAGGACGGAACCAATTATGTGATAGTGGAAACTTGTCGCATACCACGCAATGTCATGCAATGCATGCACGCTTGTATCTGTCACCTGCTTTAGTCCTACGCTGTCGCACTAGCTAGAGGGCTGGTCATGATTTTCAATAGTAGACCAACAGGAAAAAGAAGCATAGAATAATCAAAAAATAGTTGGATGGATGATGTGAGTGGATGAAGATATAAGAAAAATGGTGAGAGCTACCAAGACGTAGAGACCGGAAGAAGAGGCTTAAAGAGGCCCGAGTGCAACAAGGACTGTAGAGCCATTTAAGAAGAAGGAATAATTGAAGCATTATTCATGAAGTTTCTTCCATCATTTTCCCACATTAGCAGCACTTACCACCTAATCTCAGTCTGCCGAACAAATCTTTATGGATTTTACCAACCGACATTAATAAATTAATTAAGCTTATTTCCCCTCCCCCTAAACTCAACAACTCGAAATGGGGAATGTTTTTTTACCCATACCCAGCGAAATGAAATCTGTTCATCGATCACACACTCTGACTAACTTAAGAGTTAATAATCACCAACACTTCAGTCACAAGCGAATGCTCACCTGAATTCTGCTAAGTGTAAAGTAAACAACAACAACAATAAAACTGATTTTAAACAAAACAAAAGTTAACGACTCCTGGCTAAAAACAATGCAATAATTAATTAATCAGATTTTGTGAATTTTTCACCGGAATATGGTAAAATTCAATAATAAATAAACTCACAGCAAACAATCGAAGTATTTTCCGCTGTTATATAAAAATGAAGACTGAATGGGAGGCGATCTGCCACAATTTCACTTGTTTTCACTCTTTCCACACACGATTTTATTTGTATTTTTTTAAATATACACAAGATTTTTTTTTAATATTATGAATAAAAACAATTAAACAAATATTGTTATTTTATCACAGAATGGTGCAAAGCGATTTTGTGCGGTCATGTTTCGAGGAAAGAAGTTGTGGAAAGAAATCGACTTTAGAAAATCCGTAGCCGAACAGACCAACTTGAAAGACGACTGCGTTGAAACTAAGTCAGTAGAGATTGGCGTAAACACATAACTGGTTTGTGAGCCACAAGCAAGAGCCAAAGTGCTTTTGGGAGTTTTTTTTATTTTCGTAGACATACACATACCTGTTGCCTCTATGTTCACCCTGTACACATTTATTTACACCTGAGCAATTTTCGTATATCAAGAATTAATTTTGAGTCAACAACATCGATTTAAATTGAACTTGAGAAAGTGAACGGAGAGGGAAAGGCTGTGGTTTCTGGCCAATTCATTAGAGGGTAATAAGGGAATTGGGTCTGAGTATGCAAGTACTATTATGTGTCGATAATGGCCGAATAAAATTCATTAGAGTCCGTCATGTGGATAGATTTATTGATGACCGGTGTACAAGGTGTAGTAACTACCTGCGTCTAACTACCAAACACAGAAAAAACACACCAAATTAAAACACGAAACAGAATTTCGTGACATTGAAGAACGTTTTTATTGCGCATAGGGGTTTCCTTGACTTATGCACGTCAAGCTTTCCCGTTGCAAAAACAAAAAAACCTGCGATAGTAACATATGAAATAAAAATTCAATCACCAACTGATTAAACATCGGCACGCGAAACTCAATAGAAGCAGCCACAGTTTTAGGTCATACTAATCCGAATGATATGAAAAGCGCAATTTATAATTGTGAACGACATTTCATTTGGAAAACAGCACTAGAAGATTTTCTAGACAAAAAATTGTGATTTGTAATCGATGCTGCAATTTAAAATGAGCTCATCATCTGATGATAGGGTATAAACATTGCTTATTAAAGTGATAAAGACCGGCAAATAGAACTAGATTGTTTTTTTAGCATAAATTCCGATCTAGGAAAGTGTGATATAATTGCGATAAGAGTTTTTTTGCATATACCAAGATAATTGTGATAGAAACTATTATAGCACTTATTGCTGTAGTTCCATTCAATGGTGCTACAGCTCAAATTGAGCCTTGGCCTCCTTTAGGGAATTTCTGCAAATTTGTTCAGAATTGCCTCTACTTCAGCCCTCACAGAGTCTATCTATCTCCTCCTGGGTCTACCTACTGGTCTATTTCCCGAAATTTCTGCCACCATAAGCCGTTTTGGGATACGGTTGCCTTTCTCCCTGATGGCGTGGCCGGCTAGTCTTAGTCTTGTTCCTGCGCCACCAGGACTGCGAAATCATTGTCGCGGGTGATTTCAACGTCCACAATTCAAATTGGCTTACTTACTCAAATGGCACCAGTGTTTCTGGCAAAGATGCTGTGCTCTTCGCAGACATCGACAACTTACATCAGATGGTTCAGCGTCCAACTAGAGTCCCTGAAGTTGCAGGCCAAGGATCCCATTTCCTTGACCTATTTCTTACCTCCCACCCTGCACGATATTGACACTCCTCTGGGCAACTCGGATCACAACCTAGTAAGTGCTCATGTCCCATATCCATCGTCTGCCCCAGCTATACCAGGAGCAGGACTCATTCGCTTCTTTCAAGCCACCAACTGGAAGTAGTGTTTCCGTCACGCCCACGTCAACTCTGTCGCTGTTTGTATCACGAAAGTCATACAGGCGAGAATGCGTTTATTCATTCCCCATTCAACCAAGTCTATAAAGCCACGTCGGAATAGGTGGTTTAATGGGGAATGTATGAACGCGGTAAAAGCAAAAGAAGCCGCCTGCAGTGCGTACAGGCGTTCCCTGAGCGAGTCACTTCGACGCGAGTTAATAGGTCAAGAAACTCCTGTAACTCCATCATCAGGAGAGTCAAATCGTCATTTGATGACAGATTGAGAAGTTAGCTACTCAATACTACCGCTGGCAGTAACAATTTCTGGTCCTTGGTAACTTCCATCAAGAAGAATTTTACCTCATCCACAACACCTAACTGCATTCATAATGACGAGGTGATAACAGATAGCAATTCCAAGGCCGATCTATTAGTATCTCTGTTCACCTCAAATTCTTTTTACCCGATGCTGCTATGCAACCTCCCTCCCTCGAGCGAACTGCTCATTCAATGGACGGAGTGTTTTCAGGACTCGAGATGAATATTGATGTCTCAAAGAGCTTGACGTTAATAAATCCACTGGCCCTGATAAAATGGTTCTCAATAAATGTGTTTCACCTTTGGCGAAACCACTGCGCAAACATTTTACCCTGTCATATTTCTCCTGAGTCTATCCTGACTCCTGGAAACTGGCTCACGTTCAGCCTATACCCAAAAAGGTGACTCTAGCGATCCATTAAACTACCGCACAATAACAATTACTTCTGTTCTCTCCAAAGTCATGGAGATATTAATCAACAAAAAACTAATTACTAATATCTGGAAACCAACAAAATTCTACATGACAGACAGTACGGCTTTCGATCCAAAAGATCTACTGGCGACCTCCTTGTATGTCTAACAGGGCACCTCCACCAAAACATCCGTCGCTTTGGTGAGTCTGCTCTGGTTGCTCTGGATATGTCCAAAGCTTTTGACCGAGTAGGACACCCTGCTCTGTTGTCAAAACTCCAAGCTATTGGTATCTACTCAGTTCTAAGGAAATGGATTAAGAGCTTCCTTTCTGGCCATTCAATAAAGGTAGTATTGGATGGCGTCGAATCTAATCCCCACACCATCTCGCTCGGTGTTCCTCAAGGATCAATCCTTTCACCCGCTCTTTTCCTAATACTCATAAATGATCTGCTCTCAATCCCTTCCAACCCACTTCTCAGTTTCGCTGACGACAGTACTCTGTGTTATTCCTACGCTTTCGACAATATAAGACAAGCACGTGCCAGGCCTTGTCTTCACCATCGTGAACTCATGTCGAACTCCATCAAAAGGGACATCAAACACATTTTTGATTGGGGCCGCAAGAATCGTGTTGAGTTCAACACCTCCAAAACGAAGTTACTTATAAAACCTGTACCGACCTTCCTTCTGTATCAGTTGGCAAAACAAACCTAACAGCTGATCCTTCTCTTAATATCTTGAGTGTAACTCTATCTGGGGACTTGCGATGGAATGATCACATATTCCAAATCGCTAAACAAGCCTAGGATTTCTTAAAAGATGCAAATTTCTTCTTCCACAAGCATCCAGAGCTACAATCTACAAATCCTACATTGGGCCCCGCCTTGAATATAACTAATTTATCTGGGCTGGCGCCTCAAAAACCGTCTTAGCGTGGCTGGGCAAGGTGCAAAGCTGCGCCATCCAAATCATCGAAGATGACAGCCTTTGCACCTCCATAGACTCTCTGAGCCCCCGTAGGAATTTAGCAGCCCTGTCAAAGTTATATCGCTATTACCATAGGGACTGCTCCACTGAAATTTCTACCCTCCTGCCTGCACGGCAATATTTCTCCCGCAACACCAGACTAGCCCACTCGGCTCATTATCACACCCTGCAAACTCCTTTTTCGCGCACACTAACGTCTAAAAGTTCCTTTATAAATAGAACAATTTGGCTGTGGAATAATCTCCCACAATCAGTTTTCCCGTAGTCATACAACACCCAAGAGCTCAAACGTAAGGTTCATCGCCAGCTGGCTCCTATACCCCCAGACCTTCCCTAATTTTTCATATAGTACAGTACAACTGGACTGGAAAATCGGGGTATGCGCCCAAAAATTCTTGGAAGGATGATTTTTCATAAATCGTTAATGGAGCATAAAAGAAGCTTAATTCTAAATTTGAGGGAAATTTCGAGTGGACGTTTTTTGGAAAACTCAAAAAAAATTTGAAAAGCGTTTTTCTCTGAATCTACGCATTTTAGAGAAAAGTTGTTTAAACAAAAAATGTAGAGGACATTGTTACCTACAATTTGTTTCATAGAGGTCAGGCTGTACAACTTCAAATACAGAAGCTAGGTGGCGCCAAAGTTTCCAAAAAAGTGTTTTTTCGGTTTTTGTCCCAGAATAAATGGTTTTTTTACAAAAGTGTAAATCAGTAAATTGTTCCTCTTAAAAATGTCTACAACATTTATTTAAACTTTTTTTCCCTCCGACTTACCGTTCCAAAGTTATAGGCAGTAAATGCTACGCTGTGTAGTTAACGGTGCTATTGTTGCTAAGAAGCGTCCATTTTTCAGTTGCTATGCGAGTTTTCGAGAGTGTAAGCGTCAAAACTTTGCTCTTGTAAAATGAGTGTGTGTTTTTTTTGTAAAAAGATTGTGGACGGTACATCGCGTTAATCAGTTAAAACAATCATAGCTCATTCAATCGCAACGTACCAATTATAACTGTACTCAAATTAACCTGTGTGCCATCTTCAGAGCACAATTCTCACACTTCAGCACGCTATAACTTTGGAACGGTAAGTCGGAGGGAAAAAAAGTTTAAATAAATGTTGTAGACAATTTTAAGAGGAACAATTTACTGATTTACACTTTTGTAAAAAAACTATTTATTCTGAGACAAAAACCGAAAAAACACTTTTTTGGAAACTTTGGCGCCACCTAGCTTCTGTATTTGAAGTTGTACAGCCTGACCTCTATGAAACAAATTGTAGGTAACAATGTCCTATACATTTTTTGTTTAAACAACTTTTCTCTAAAATGCGTAGATTCAGAGAAAAACGCTTTTCAAAATTTTTTTGAGTTTTCCAAAAAACGTCCACTCGAAATTTCCCTCAAATTTAGAATTAAGCTTCTTTTATGCTCCATTAACGATTTATGAAAAATCATCCTTCCAAGAATTTTTGGCGCATCAATATTACATCTGTACTGTACTAATATTCTCTTCTATCTTTCAAACCAAGCTTGCTACTAGACATTGCACCATGACCTGAACGACATGACATACTGGTAGTACAAAGGGTGATTCCTAAGCATGCTTTTCCCACATTGCATCCTCTTTCGTTGGACTTATTATGCATCTGAGAACTTTTCTCTCAAACCTGTTGACTCGTTCCTTTACATATATGTATCTTGAACCATAGTCCAAGTCTTGCTACCATAGCACAGTACTAGTCGTATTACTGTTTTGTAGAGTGAAAGTTCCGTTCAGGCCTATGTGCTTTGCCGCCTCTTTTAATTCGACAGAAACTTCTTTTGCTACCAAAAAAGACCTTGCCACGATATTCACGTCCTCCGC
Source organism: Thereva nobilitata (assembly GCA_963855945.1). Classification (NCBI taxonomy): domain Eukaryota; kingdom Metazoa; phylum Arthropoda; class Insecta; order Diptera; family Therevidae; genus Thereva; species Thereva nobilitata. Next base: position 129,352,525 of record OY979696.1, read on the forward strand.
ATATCCAAGTAATTGCACAGACTGTGTTGCTATTGATTGCCCTTCTCTGAACTGGCGTTTTCCCTATCTCCCATTCTATAGCGAGGTTGAAAAGCATAGGGGCAGTACATCCCCTTGTCTAAGTGCACGGCCACAACGCAGCCTGCCTAGCCTAGCACTGCACATAACTCCATATAGGTTTAGTGTGCAATGGTCAAATTTTGTTCTTGCTAGGTGCGATGTGCTAGGTGCGATGGCTGCGTTGTGGCCGTGCACTAAGTCTTTGCATTTCTGTTACTGCATTTTGGATCCTTACTTTCGCCCGTGAGTTATTCGTTGCGCACTTGATCAGTCGTATAAGCTTTGAGGGCACTCCTAGTTCTGATATGCCTGTTGAAAGTCGACAAATCTATATCAATTTCCCTTTCCAGTTTTTCTCCAGAATTTGCTTTAAGGTCAGCAGCTGGTCCGATGTTGACCTGTTTGACCCAAAACCAGCTTGATACTCTCCTATAAGGCATTCCGCTATAGGTTCTAGTTTTTGTTTTACAAGGATTGTGAAGGTTCTGTAGCTGGTGATGAGAAGTGAGATCCACGGAAGTTTTTACAGGTTTATTTATCTCCTTTTTTGTATATTGGACATATCGGTTCCCTCCAGTCATGTCGTATAACTTCTTCCTCCCAGATGTAGCATATGAGTTCGTGTAAGGTTCTTAGGAGTTGCGATCTTCCTTTCTTTAGCAACTCAGCTGCGATTTCAACGACACCTGGCAATTTGTTGCGTTTTTGCCTTTTTATTGCTTCACGCACCTCATCCAGTGTTGGTGGGTCTATTGAAATATTGTCTTGAGGAATTACAAATGCCTCCATCTGTGGATCCTCGTTTACTATGGCGATTGGATTCAATGAGTTTTGAAAATATTCTCTCCGCCTTATCGTAATGGTTTAGCCGCCAGCGCGTTTCGTATTTTTGTAACCCTAAGACCTATTTTCATGAATAATGTAGCAGTGTACGCGGAATACTGCCACCTATCTAAAACTGTAAAAGTGAAGGTTCCATCCTACCAACTTCCAGAGTAATGAGTCATCAAAATTTCGGTTTTTTTAACTAAAATTTCAACTAAAACCACATTTTTCTCCAAAAAATACTGAGTTAACTAATTTTTTTTGTTCCAAAATTGGAAAGCTTGTGCCTTTTCCTATGAATAATGTCTGGACAATTCTTATGCTACGGCCTTTATTTTTGAAGTTATAAGCAATTTTAATGCTAAAATTGTGTTGTATGTACAAAGGTGTATCGAATAGTCCAAACGAAGCACGGTACATTCACACTTTTTCTCGACTAAAGGAGTATCCACGCATATCAGGGCCGTTCCGGGGACGTCACATGTCCGTGTTCCACACCGTGTGTGTTGTTGTCCCATGGACACGGACATTTGTGAACAAGTTCATATAAAATGTCCCGTGATGACCCGGGCACGTCCCTGATAGGAGTGGATACTCCTTAAAGGAGCAAAATTGGAGCTCTAAGAAATTGTTTAGGACAATTACCTTGGTGACCATACAGGATGCCATTAACCATACTCAGTACACCGGTTTTTGTTCGATTGGCCAGGTCAAGCAGCATTGGACGTGATTAGTACTAAGTGGGGGGACCGCTTGGTAAAACGACACTGGCATTTGGAATGGTCGATTACGAATACATTCATATCTGTAACAGAGGCGGGCATACTTATGGCGGGCTCACTTTTAGATTTTCATGACTGGGGCGTGCATACCCTGTGTGGCAGGCGTTCACTATGCGTGCTAGTTTTCAAAAATTAACCAACTAAATTGTTTTTACTCGGGATATAAGCTGCATAAGTATTTGTAATCTGTCGCAGTCGAAATCGAGTAATGCAAAAATCGCAGAAATGTCGAAAAAAGTACTCATCGATTCTCAATGAATCGAGTACTTTTGAACGAGTAAAAAGTACCCATTGAGTAGTTTTCTTTCGATTCTACTCATGAGTAATTAATCGAGTACTCTTCATCGATTCCGTGTCCCTAATTATGACCCAGCCTCCGTCTTGCATGGGACTGCCGCTGGCTCCTACCTACCATTATAGCGTCTAATTGAAGGGATTAGTGTAAAAAGGATTCAACTCGAAAAATTGGAATTTCGAGTAATTTAGCTTCAAAGATCTATTACAAAAATTTGATGTTTTGCCTGTAATTGATACCAAAATTTTTGCGTTTTTATTTTATAAATTGTATTGTGTTATTATGTAACCCTCTTATAATTTCCATAAGAATGCATTTTTGATATTATTTATGAAAACATAACCCCTTCTTTCACTAATCGTTTTTCATTTGGGCGTACTTGAATCCTTCTTAAATTAAAAATTTTGAAACCATTACAAATTTTTGGCTTTTTAACAAGAGTAAAGGGTAGAGTATTTGGCGACGATTCCAATTTTACCAAAAAAGTATAGTCCCAAAAATTGTCAGTTGAACCCTTTTTACACTAACCCCATTCAATTATGGTCACAACACCAGTTTATCCGGCTCGGCTCTTTCTTTTTGCCTCTATTAGTTCTTTTCCCGTACACATAGGAATTTGTTCCTTAATATAACAACTCGACTGTGGTGCAATATTTCGCAGTCAGTATTTCCGAGCTCCTACAGCATCTAATGCCGGGGTTACACAGTACGAGTTAGCATGCGAGCTGACCTAGTCAGTTACTGCAGTGCAACTACTCGCACCGTGTGACCGCATCATACGAGTTACTGTCATGTGCGTGTGAGGCGGTTCCAAGATGGCGGCCGAATTTTGCAATAGTGCTCTCCGTCCTCCGACATGGGTATCAAATAAAAGAGTATTACAAGTAGAATACAATTAGCTATGTGGCGTTATTCAAAATTCAAAATGGCGGCCAACAAAAAATGACGAACTACCGTTTTCTTTACAACCAACTCGATATGGGTATCAAATGAAAGAAATAGACAAGTAGAATACAATTAGATGTGTAGCGTCATTCAAAATTCAAAATGGCCGCCAACACAAAATGGCGGACTACCTTTTTCTTTACAACACCCTCGGTATGGGGTTTAAATGAAAGGGTGTGACAATTAAAATACTATTAACTGTGTGGCGTGATTCCAAATTCAAAATGGCGGTGAACACAAAATGGCGGTTTACCTTTTTCTTTACAACGACCTCGGTATGGGTATCAAATGAAAGTGTACGACGAGTATAGTACAGTAAACTGTGTGACGTCTTTTTAAATCCAATATGGCGGTCACTACAAAATGGCGGAAGACATATAATAGACTAAAAAATAGAAAATAAAAAATATATAGTTTAAAAAAACTAAAAAATACGCTTTGATTTTAAAATGAACTAAAAAGTAAAAAATAATTTTGAATGTAAAGTTTCTATTGCTCCAGCCAGAATATGAAAACAACCTACTTTTCGAAATGTAAAAAAGCGAAAATTTCCGGTGTTAATAAAATAAGAATATAGGAAGAGAGCCCCACGCTGTTTTACATTTCGAACGGTAGGTTGTTTCCATATTCTGGCTGGAGCAATAGAAACTTTACATTCAAAATTATTTTTTACTTTTTAGTTCATTTTAAAATCAAAGCGTATCTTTTAGTTTTTTTAAACTATATATTTTTTGTTTTTACTCTTCTTTCGCCTTTCCAACACGCCACAAGCAGCAGCTTGCATGCGACTCGGACGTCAACTGGCACGGTATTGGGAAATGGCAGCAGCTCGTAAACCAGGGACTATTCCATTTCCATGGCATTCTTCGATACTTCTGAAATCTTTGAAAGCTACTGACATGCGAGTACACAAGTGCATCCACTGTCAGGCCTGCACCTCGTACTTGTGTGACCGGGCGAGGCGAGTCGAGCTACTGTCATGCGAGTACACAGATGCAGTAGCTGTCCGCTGTCCGGTCAGCAACTCGTATTGTGTATCCACGCTTTAAGATTTCAACGCCGCCTATTGAGGGTATCTACACTGGTATTCCTTTAGCTGTTACTGAACCAGTTTTTTAGGAGAGAGCTGTAGAAAGGACAAGAGGGAAGTATTGCAACATCTTCACCAGACAATATTGGAGTGAAAACTTAACACGTACACAAGTTCTGATTACTTCTTCTTTCTTGGCTTGACTATTAATCTAAAGGTATTTGAGTTGTCTATACATGTTGTCGTCATTTCCTAAATCCTACTTGTTGGTTCTTAGCTGGCAGTCTATTTTGTCTTCAATTCTACAAAGTATTATGGAGGCCAGTACTTTTGCTACCATATTGTAATACCTCTCCAGTTTCCGCATACTTTTAGATATCCTTTTTTTGGCAAGTTAATTATTATTGCCTCCTTCCATTTATTTGGCAATCTTTCTTGGTGCCATAATCTCCGTATAAATACAAGGAAGTTATTCGTGATGGTAGCACTGTTACTGTTTTGGTAACACCTGATACCCACATTGTATCTCCCGGACTAAACTTACTATTGCACCATGACTACCAAACGAAACGATGGAGGACGGAGTGTAAGGGGGATTATTGAGCTAACTGCCGTCACATAAAACTCCGAAAACTCCATTTCACATGTTCTACCCCGCTATATGCCAAGAACAAAGTCGTTCCCTATACAAGCAGTGCCGGCGGATCGTGTTGGGTCAGGCAAACACATCCCTCCTCCGAAACTGTTATTTGATAACAACCTTTCCTAAAATGGAAAGAAGGTAGGTCGCATCATTGCGAATCGGAAGATGGGCCGACGGTGGACAGAACAATATGTGGTGTCCTGGGACCTCTCCTGTGGATCACAATGTTTAAGCTACGCCTCGATGAGATCGAATTATGTGCGAACGAAGCTATCTGAGATATTAAAGCGTGACCTGAAAGCGCTGGTTTGCCGTTTGCTGAGAACAAAAGTTTAACTGTGCTGATCAGCAACCTGGGAAACCAATTGTCCGTAAGGATCAAGGTATGGGAACAAATCATTCACTCACAGTCCTCCCTAAAGTAGATGATTGACCAAAGGCTTAATTTTGAAACACACTTGGAGGGCATGGCGAATAAAGCTTCCACTGTTTCTGCAGCATTTCCAAGAATGCTGCCCAAAGTGGGGGCCCTAGAACGATCAAGGCTGGTTAGCTCAGTCTAGCTTTACGCAGTGCCAATGTGGCCAGCCGCGTTGAACAAGATGGCTAATAGCAGAAAATGGAGGGCCGCATACAGACTACAGCTGGAAACAGACACGTGCGTGCGATGTATGCAGCGAATTATTGCTGACAGACACTTGCGTGCTTGGGTTCCGTCTAGTCTCTTACAAATAACCAAAAAATCTAAGCCACGAGTGCATGTGTCTGTTGTGTATGGGTATTTGAAGCTATGGCGAATGCGACAATGCAGAAAAGTTGGAAGTAGACCAATTTTTGCGTTGCGAACCTTGAACGAGAATCCTATACCGTATTTTAAAATCTGGTTATATGTCCAAAATCTCGCTTTCCTTCGCTTGGAAACAAAGCTTTTTGAATGAAAATTTCTCCGGTAGTACTTGAAATATGCAATGAATAATACGAAAAAAATGAAAAGATATTGACGAAGGGAACAACGAATAATTCTATAGAAAAGGAAATTTTGACCCGAAGGTAATAAATTGTAATTCCCCTTTTATCTTATCAAATTATTTGGAAAGTGGAAATATTCCAGATAAATATAATTTTACAGATATACAACAAAAAAACATTAAATAAATAAAATCGTGAATATCTTACCCATCACCTTCGTAGTCACTGCTATCATCGTAATTATCCAAAAGCTTATCTTTATCATCCGCATTAAGTCGAACATAAGCAGAACGATTTATTTTTTGTTTATGGAACGACATTTTCTTAATTTTATTTATTTTAGCAATTTAACTAATTATTGCAACTTTCGGTCGTTGGGTTATCACAATTGTTGAAATAGACACTCGGTGAACTTTAGGCGTAATTAATTATCATTTTTATTGCAAATTTTTGTAAAGTTATTCTACAAATCTCGAATTGCGGATTTTATGAGGCAAAAATTAATTTTCTGGTATCAAAATTAGTTATAAAAGAAAATTACTGTGAATTTACGAAATTGTTTTGGTGCACGAAAGTCAAAAGGTGTAATAAAACTAAAAAAATATTTTTCAGGAATCACGTCATCTCGATTTTATTTAGTGAATTTATTGTAGATCACGTCCGCACACCTTTTCATCGGCAGGCTACTTCGAAATGTTGAAACTGAAACCGCAAAACATGTCAGTGGAAATCTCAAAAAACATAGAATAAAACGGTCGAGCCCACTAAACGCACAGCTGTAAATCGATATATCCACTTAAGCACCTTAGATAACACTTATCCAGTTTTGACATAAAAACACCGAAACTATATTTAAATAATCCCAACACGGACGGATTAGGTGAGGACTTCAGCTATAGAAAGATCAGTCGATCCCGGTCTATCGATCGCTTTAGCAACACATTGCACGGCTGTACTGGAACTGAACGGGTACCACCGACCAACGGCTCCAACTCCAATTGAAGCAATGTGAAAGGAAAAGGCGATCTCGATCGCTAATTCGTGCGACTGATTCAGAGAGACGGAATCGCCTCGTCTAGAAGCGCTTAAGACATTTTCCCCCGTTCGTAATTTTTATATCAGAAAGACAAAAAAAAATAAGAAGAAAAAGCACAAGTGTAACGCGGATACGGCGCACTCTTACTTGAAGTATAATAATTATACTGGCGCGGTTCCGAATCACTGAATGAAAAAAACGAGAAAAAATATTATCAATCTTCGTGGCGTGGCGGTGACATTTCTGTTAAGGCAGACCAGAGATAAAGTCAAACCTAGGATTATGCCACAGCGTAGGAGAGTTGTGAATCAGTGTTTACGTAAAATGCATGCATGGAACTAAAAAAAACACAGAATTAGATTATTTAACTTTCGGGTTTTGGGAGTTATGTATGTGAGAGTGATATCCAGTCGCAGGCACAGCCAACACTTTCAATGATTTGACCTAGTTCTTGTAGAAGTGAAAACGTGACTTAAACAAATTCTTTTGGGCTCGAACAACAGCTTCAAACCAATCAATTGAAAAACACTAATTAAAGACTTTGTATTCATGGTTTGATTTTGAGTTTTGATTGACTGACTTTAGGGTGTTGCTATTCTGTTATAGACCCCGAATATTACAAGTTCAAATTCATACTATCCTCACCAATCTACCTGCAACTTGCCATGGTAGCTACGTAGGTAGATAGCTAGAAGCGGGAGCGCGTACAAAGACCGTTAGCCGCGATACAATTTATTGTTATTTATTTATTGGGCAGAGTACACAAGATTACAATCTTTTATGCCCGGGATACACGAGGCTAGTTTTTCAAAGCTAGGATAGCAAGCCAGTTATCCTATTCTGTCCCGTATCCTATCCTGCTAAAATATCTTTGACTAAAAAAAGTGGGTGTGTGTACTTATGTACGCGCACTAGAAGTTATACTTCTTTGGCGTTATTTAAGACTAATTTTTAATTCGCATGCAAATAATTTATTGGATTTTTTATTATTTGCGTGCGTTGGCAGGTGGAAGCAGCATGATGCCGACACGCTCCAGCCTGTCGGTTATATCCGATTCTAATTCTAACTAAAATCACCTACCAACCCATTCTCCGGCAGAGAGAGGCCTTTTCAGCAATGCTTCGCCAGCTTTTATCTACCTGCTCATACTACCGATATTTCTAAACCTTACTCTCTTCCTTTTGGTTTCTTTGCGCCTTAACATCTGATGGAGCATATTTAGCGTCTCCTCCACTTTATTCCTTACAACACCCGATGTCACCATCTAGTCTATGATGTTCTCTACTCTTAGTTGTGCCAGAGCTGTCGCTTGCAGTGCAGCAGTTTGCTCGGCTAATATCGGCCATTCCAATAGGACATGCTCTGTGTCTTCTATCACATTTAGGAATGCCGGGGACAGCGAAGACATCTTGTCCGAACCGATGGAGGTATGCTCTGGAACACACATGTCCACTCAAGAACTGTGCGAGGTCGTAACTCATCTCTCCATGCTCTCCCGTGACCCATCAATCCACATTTGTTATGAGCCTGTGGGTTCATCGACCTTGAGTAGATTTACTCCACCTCCTTTCCAGTACGGAAATAAACGTCACTTCTAAATTATGTTCACTTCCCTAGCTAGTTTCTCAATTGAATTGAGCGGCTTTTGGTAACTGAAATATGATACGAAGAGCATTTAAACAATTTTTTTTTGGTGGACTTGGAAACATATTTTTCTAGACAAGTTGTTCTTATTTATACACGTTATACAGGTTTTTATGCGTCCCATGTTTTTAATTTAGTCTGTTAAAAGTCCAAGAATATTGCTTAATTCGCTGACACAGCGACACAAAGTGCCCCTTGGCAAACGACATGAGAAGACAGCATTTTGGTTTTTTAAAATTTTGCCTACAGATTCGTCATTTGTGACCTTAAAAAATCCCCGATACCGATTTTCAATGGATTCGGAACACATTTGCAAAATTCATCCGCCATTTTGAATTTTCAAATTTTGACTACAGAATCGTCATTTGTGGCCCTAGAAACCTCCCGATACCGATTTTCAATGGATTCAGAACACATTTGCAAAATTCATCCGCCATTTTGAATTTTCAAATTTTGACCACAGAATCGTTATTTGTGGCCCTAGTAACCCCGCGATACCGATTTTAAATGGATTCAGAAAACATTTCCAAAATTCATCCGCCATTTTGAATTTTCAAATTTTGACCACAGAATCGTCATTTGTGGCCCTAAAAACCCCCCGATCAGGGCCGTCGTTAGGCATAAGCCGACGAAGCCCAGGCTTGGGGCCTCCGCCTTGAGGGGGCCTCTTCATATTCGATTTTTTTTTTTGAACAAATTTAAACGCAAAATTCAAATTTTCTTATTAGTTATCCAATGATAAAATTAAAAAATCTACTATTAGCATAACTAATAAGTTTTAATTTATTATGGGTTTTACGTTTTATAAAATATACAAAAATATTTTCATCCAATCATACTTAAAATAACATCTTTTATGTTTTATTAAAGTAAAAAATTTACAATAAGGGCGAGTTCAAAAACTAATCACAGCCGCAACACTGCAGCATTCAGCAATTGGAAGTCTGTAGCTGAATTCTGCAGTGTTGCGGCAGTGATTAGTTTTTGAACACACTCTAATTTACAATTTTTTTCTTGATTTTTTTAATGCAAAATCACAGATAATGGTTTCAAAGTCGATGTTGTTACAAAGATCTGATTCAATAAACATTAGTGCCAAACTATTCAGTCTTGTATCTAGCATTTTATTTCTGTGCTCATCTTTAAGAAATTTTAGAGCTGAAAAAGATCTCTCTCCAGTGCAGTTTGTTACCATCATACATAAAAATATTCGGAAACATATTTCAATATTTGGGAAAGTTTATTAATATGATGGGCATCCACACGCCGTATACATCAAAAAACCGAAATAATTAGAACTGCAATATTTAAGGGGAATACCTAATATGAACGCTTGCTCACATTCACAGAATTTATAAAACATATTCTTTCAATTTTTTAATTACATGGTTTACAATAAAGTTTCAGCAAATTAGCATTTAACTAATTTGGGTAACCTACTTTTTCTTTGATTTAAGTGGGTTTTATTATTTGTCAATTGACTTTTAAGCCTCCCAGTAGGAATTCTATGTAGCACTTACCGATGGAGCACTGATATAAGTAGTCATCTGGTAAGGAGTACTCATATTTTCTTAGGTGTTAGAAGAGCCCTTATATAACGCATTGCAATAGAAGGCAGATGGTAAGGGGTAATCCAGAATTAGACCCAGAGAAGTTAGAAATTTACGCGATGACTCAAATACGATTACAAAAATACGAAAACAAATGAGTCATCGGGTAAATTTCTAACTTCGTTGGGTGGAATTCTGGATTACCCCGTACCATCTGCCTTCTCTTGTAATACGTTATATAAGGGCTCATCGTTGAGCAGTTCTGTGCGTACTCAAAGGTAAGTACTTATGTAACTACCCTAAGGAAAGTAAAAAGTAAGGCCTTACCTCCTATGACATCGTGTGTAAAAATAAGTACTTTTGTAAGGGGTGTGGTAAGGCCTACCCCTTACTAGTAAGGGATTATTTCAGAACTTCTGTAAGCTTACAAGTCCTACTGGGCTAATGCTTTATGAATATTTTAGGGGGGCCTCCATCTGTAGTGGCTTAGGGCCTCGCAATCTATAAAGACGGCACTGCCCCCGATACCGATTTTTAATGGATTCAGAACACATTTCCAAAATTCATCCGCCATATTGGCGCCGCCATTTTGAATTTTTAAAATTTGACCACAGCATCGTCATTTGTGGCCCTAAAAACCCCCGATACCGATTTTTAATGGATTCAGAACACATTTCCAAAATTTATCCGCCATATTGGCGCCGCCATTTTTAATTTTCTAATTTTGACCACAGAATCGTCATTTGTGGCCCTAAAACCCCCCCGATACCGGAACACAATTGAAAAATTCGTCCGCCATCTTGGAACCGCCATCTTCATTTTTTTACAAAATTGTCAGATTGCACTGTCACGTTAGCTCAATGTGTGTGCAAAGTTTCATAAGAATCGGTTTAGTAGAAGTAGTTGAAAAAGCTGTCGCAAGATTTGAATCAAACAAATATACGAGGTCAAGGTAAATAAAACCATTAATATCTTATTCATTGTTTTATTTTCCCAAATAATAACTGTAAATATTTTGTATTATATATTCAAACTAATTTCTGATTGAATAATTATATTAAGTTTTAACCATTCAAAATCATTAGTAAAACAGTAAATAATTATCGCTTGTTATTGTACAGTTGCCATATTGCTTTAGCCAGTTTCACACGGGCAGACAAACAACCAAGAAAAATCTTCTGAAAAAGTCGGCCCGTGTAAAACTGGCCCTTAGAAACTCGCGTTTAGGTGATGAATAGAACACAGATCGGATTTCTCTCCCTAGCCTCGCGACAGAACCCCTCACCAAGCAACGTCGTGCACAGTAAAATCGTCTACGAATCTTCATGCCTACAAAAAACCCAAACCTTCGCTTAGCTGATGAATCGTACAAGAAATTTATTTCCCTCCATAGCCTCATGATAAAAACCCCCTCACCCATCGACATCGTGAACAGACATCAGCTAAAGAATGCGAGTTGAAATGCTTGCCGTCCATACCCCTTCGCCTATATTCTCCGTTGCGTCTCGCGTTACGTCTCGATTCCTAAAAATTCACTCTCATAATATATTCAAAACGCGCCTAAAGAAGTATAACTTCAAAAATTGTGGTAACGTGCGAATAAGTTCATTCATGGCATTACCGAACGATAAGTTCTTTATTCGCGGATGAACCTAAAATTACATAGTGCAAGCTAGTATGGAACAGATCTTATGTAGACAGGCCCTTGTGCTTAGCTCTGGGGCTCAGTACTCATCTTTCTTTTGGCAGAATCAATCCAACTATTCCAGAGGGAAAAATTCGAAGCACTACTAAGTGAAGCGAATTCGGAGCGCTGTTAATATGCTCCGATTGGAAGTTTAAGGAATTGTATGGGACGAGGAAAACGGCAAACATAAACATAGACGGCAGCATATTGGACGCGGTTGGTACTTAGTTGGGGGACCGCTTGGTAAAACCGCTGCGCAGTGGGACAGAATCCCAAAAAGCTGGCAAAACCCCTAAAATGAAGATTCTATTTCGGGACTTTCTCTTTGCGGAATTTTAAGTAGGGGCCCCGAGGGTCACAGAACATCTGTCCTCGGGGTACAGGTACGTTTTCTCCCTTTGTAGGATCAGTTCGAAAGTGGTCGTTACACGAGACGCAGCTATCGAAGTTTCTAACACATATTGTGCATTGAAAATAACTATTTGTTAAATAGTGCCAATTAGTGCTTTTGAAAAGTTTAAAAATGGATTCTGTTCATGAAGGTGAGTGGACTTAAATCGAATATGTATAATCGTAAAATATTCATTGCAGAATTATTGATATGAATTTAAATAAATCAACTTTTTTGCAAAACGCAGAGAGAAACTAATTTTTCCAATAACTTAAAGTTTATTAGTCCTCCGCGCTAGTTTTCTAAAATTTTTTTTTCACTTGTCATAGTCTAAAGAAAAAAACAAGAAGTAAATTAAAGTGCGCATTTGTGCGAATTTGGAGATACAATTTTTTTCTGAAATCTCGCAAAAATCGTTGCACAGCAGGGGGTAATGAAACCGACAAAAAGTTCCGAAATGGCAAGGAATCTCTTGAAAACTATATAACAGGGGGTTTTCGAGGTCGCTGATTACGAATATGATATTATTTTTTCGAAAAACAAAATGGCGGATCCAATATGGCGGACGGTCACATGAAAAAATGCATATTCGCGGATGGAATTCGATACCCGGGGGTTTTCGAGGTTGCTGATTACGAATTAAATATTATTTTTAAATTTTTTTTGTATTTTCCGGGGCATATCGAGTATCGGTTTTTTGCTGCGTTTTAATGCTTTTCTTTGTTGTTAAATTGTAGTCGAAGCGACTAAATTTAACGTTTTTTTATGTTTTCAGGAACCCAAAGAGTACTTCAATTAACACGAAAAGAGATCTTCTGCCTAATTAAAGATGCTCTTTATACTGAATCTGCTGACGAATTAGCTCTTACTATTGAGAAGCACATGACGCTCCAATTGGGATTCGCATACTTCATGACTGAAGAAGTGAAGAAAAATTTTAAATACGTCATGTACAAATTGCGTACTTTATGGAAAGAGGCTCGCCGGAAAGAGGAGTGGTTTTTTAACAAGAATGCGGATTGGCTGAGCGGTCAATTGATGCTATCGGAGGACGGATCTTCTCAAAGTACTGCGGAGACAAAGGCAATCGGTGGTCGACCTTCTACAAGTTTTTCGGATAGCAGTGAAAGGTCCAAAAGGCGAAAAACCGAGGAATTGAGAAAAGACCACAGCCTAGAAGAACTCTCTTATGCTACACGGATGAGCCTACGTGCAAGTGGGAAAGTTACCGCTGCGCAGGTATTGAAGAACGTCACAGCGGGGAGTCCGTCTAAGGCATCGTCCTACCTGTCGTCTTCTAACACAATTAAAGAAAGAACAATGACGCCGGAAGAAGCCTTGTCAATTTTGGTAGAAGGTAGAGTTTCCAAAAGTCAGTATTTAGTGGTACGATCAGGCTGTAAATTAGTTCAAAGTAAGGCGTATCCGTCATACAATGTACTGCAAAAAGCCAAAATTGCTTGTTATCCACCGATGAAAACAATTACATGTACAGAAAGACGCGCAGCTATCGATCTTCAACCATTGTTAGATCTCACGGTGAAACGAATCGTTTTCGCAAAAGAAAATGTTCTACAAAATATGTCACCCGGTGATTTGCTTAAAATGAATTTAATTTGTAAATGGAGTTGCGATGGAACTTCAGGTCAGAGTGAATATAAGCAAAAATTTACGAGTGATGATGGCACATTCACAGACGCAAATATTTTTTTTACGTCATTAGTTCCTTTACAACTGTTTTATCTTGATGAGAAAAACGAAAAAATTGTTGTTTGGCAAAATCCTGTGCCTTCTTCTACGCGATATTGTCGACCAATTAAAATAGAATTCCTAAAAGAAACAGCAGATGCAACGAAAGCTGAAGTTAAATATGTGGAAGATCAAATAAAAAATCTAGTTCCATTTTCAGACATGGTTAACGGAAGCTTGCTTGCTTTAACCATGATCGACGGAAAAGTGTGCAATGCATTGGCGGAAAATCCAGCTAATCAACGCTGCTACCTTTGCAAAGCCACGTCAAAAGATTTTAATAATCTTGACAAAATGTTAACGCGGTCAGTCAATGAAGAACCATTTAACTTTGGTCTCTCTTCGTTGCATTCAGAGAAAGAAAAACAAAATGTAAAAGAACGAAAAACAGCCACTCAAGAGTCTTTTAGAAAAAACCTTGGTCTAATTGTTGACAAGCCAAAGCCAGGATTCGGGAGCACGAATGATGGTAACACTGCTCGTCGCTTTTTTGAAAATGCCAAAATTTCATCCGAAATAACTTGAGTAGACCTTCGTTTGATTACCAGATTTCATTCCATTTTACAAGTTGTTTCATCAGGACGCGAAATTAATATTCAAAAATTAGAGATTACGCTTGGGAAACTGCGAAACTATTTGTTGAATTATACCCATGGTTCTTCATGCCACTATCAGTTCATAAACTGCTCATTCATGGCCCAGAAATCATTGCTTCGTCTTTGCTTCCAATCGGTCAGATGTCTGAAGAAGCCCAGGAAAGTTGCATTAAATATATTAAAAAATTTCGTCAGGAATTCTCGCGCAAAAGCAGCCGTTCTTTGACAATGAGAGATGTATTTGGCCGCCTTTTAATTGGTTCTGATCCTTACATTTCAAGCGCAAGAAAACTTCCAAAAACTAAAAGAAAACAAATGTCGTCTGATGCTAAAGATTTAGTTGTACCCGATGACACTGACACTGAAGATGAAACTGATGTGTCTACTTTAGATTCCGACATCGATTTATGTGATAGCGATAGCGAATAGATAGAGCATATGTGTTAAAAATAAAAATGTAAATTATAAACTGAATTATATTTGTACCTATTCCTTGTGTACGATACTATTTTTATGCTTCTGAAATTTTTTTAATACGATGAAATTGTATTAAAACTAAATATATCAATTTTTTATATGACTGTCCGCCATATTGGATCCGCCATCTTGTTTTTTGAAAAAATAATGTCAAATTCGTAATCAGCGACCTCGAAAACCCCCGGGTACAGAATTTCATCCGCGAATATGCTTTTTTTCATGTGGTCGTCCGCGATATTGGATCCGCCATCTTGTTTTTTGAAAAAATAATGTCAAATTCGTAATCAGCGACCTCGAAAACCCCCGGGTACAGAATTTCATCCGCGAATATGCATTTTTTCATGTGGTCGTCCGCCATATTGGATCCGCCATCTTGTTTTTTGAAAAAATAATGTCAAATTCGTAATCAGCGACCTCGAAAACCCCAGGGTACAGAATTTCATCCGCGAATATGCATTTTTTCATGTGGTCGTCCGCCATATTGGACCCGCCATCTTGTTTTTTGAAAAAATAATGTCAAATTCGTAATCAGCGACATCGAAAACCCGCAAGTAAGAAATTTCAAAGCGATTATTGCACGTTTTGAGGTTTTGGCCAGCTTTTTGGAATTCTGTCCCACTGTGCGCTGTCGGCACTAGGTTTTGGAAGGACGAAAAGGCAACTGCACAAGGTGAACAAAAATATAAAGCTTTTCGACACTGCAGTTGTTTCTCATATCCACAGGCCCTATAACATAAATTGGAGGTATATAAAGTTTTTCTACTTTTGTGACTGTTTCAAAAACGCTTTTAAAAGGCAACAGTAAAGGCCGGGCCACACATATCCGCACCGCGTCCGCACCGCATGACGGCCGTGTGTTGGACAACACACGGAGAAAAAGTAAACAAGTGAAATCTTACCAGTCAGTCCCCACATTTCCGCGCCTCCGAGTCCGCACCGCGTCAAATTTTACTTGTTTAATTTCTCTCCGTGTGTTGCCCAACACACGGCCGTCATGCGGTGCGGACGCGGTGCGGATATGTGTGGCCCGGGCTTAAGGAGTGCTCCCCACTGGGAGCGAGAAGGGGAACGCCCCAAGCTTTTTAAGGAGCGTTCTAGCTGTATTTCCCGCTGGGTAACTTTTCTCTTTTTCCTTAATACTCAATTCGAGCTAATACTACTTCAGTGGTAGTAAGCCCAATCTCCCAATCTAATCTTTGATAAAGGTCTTCAATCTGTTTTTCCTCAATTTGCTTACATCCTTTTATTGCGATAATAGGTATCGGTGTTGTAACTGGTGAACGCGGTTTCAGTAAATTAAAAATGATATAAAATTATCTAAGGCGGCCATTACACGTTCATGCAAGCGGCAATCAATTCCACCAGTCATGATTAAAGGAAATCAAGATATACGGAGGATTACGTCAGTCATCACCTTAGACGTTAGGTTTTCCGTCAGTCGTAGGCAAAACTGTGGAAAAACTGACAGCAAAACCTATCGTGTAATGGGCGCCTAAGATCATCTATGGGTCAGTCACGCTTAAATCATTGCATGATATTATCAATAGAACGAGAGCTGGAAAAAATATGTCATATATGACGTGTCATCGACGACTGATGAGTAGAAGAACCCATATCCATACAAACATAACATATATTTTAGAGTGCTGAATGCTTGGGTTTCAGGCTCTAGATTAGTGCTCGCTTGACAATTAGAACGCAGGGATATGGCGGTTTTGACTTTTTGGGTTTCAACATAGTTTCGAGGCCCCTAGGCAATTAGTACGCAGGGATAGGGGTTTTCACTTTTTGGGTTTCAATCTACTCTCGGGGCCCCCTCTGGCCAGGGGCCCTTTGTGGCGGACCTGCCTATCCTGACTTGCTGTCTGGGCTTGGCACAAGCTAGAGTTGTTTACATGATGCTAGGAAATTTGAAGCCAGTATCTTTGCAGTGATTGCGATGACAACACGTCCGATCTGAAAAAGGTTCGTCATTTGTATACCGACCGATTGTCAATAAGTTGCCGCATATGTTTTGTAGTGCTAAACTACGCATAGGCTTGTCTTTATAAGTTGGACTGGTGGCGTTCCATACACATTCCTTCTCACGATACAATTGCACAAACTTGAAGTTAGCTTCGGTATTAAGTTTTGACATGTTTGTCTTGAAAACACGGGTTAGCGGTCAGAACAACAACACGTGTCGTCACTGTACATGTACACTGTACTATGGAAAAAATCCTACCTTACGCCAATCTATAAATCCTGTGATAAACACTCGGTAGACAACTATAGGGGCATTGCCATTTTATCATCAATCCCTAAGCTTTTTGAAAAACTTGTTTTTGACAAGATTGCCTCTCTAATCGACCCATACCTAAATGAGCAGCAACACGGTTTCAGAAAAGGGCGTTCAACTACCTCAAACCTTATGGTCCTAATCTCAGAACTGCTATGTGGTATGGAAAGCGGCAACCAAATCGATGCTGTATACACTGACTTCAGCAAGGCCTTTGATCGAGTGGACCATAACATTCTAATTGGAAAACTGTTAAAATTTGGAATATCAGGTTCTGCCCTTGATTGGTTAAAATCATATCTGAACGGAAGAACATAGGTTATCAGATTCCAAGGATTTCTATCTGATGAAATCGAAGTAACCTCTGGCGTTCCTCAGGGTAGTCATCTCGGTCCTCTTCTTTTTAATATCTTCATCTCCGATCTATCAGAAAAATTAGTTAATATCCCACATCTCTTCTATGCGGATGACCTCAAAATATATAATGTCATTCAGTCCCAAACCGATGTCTCCTACTTGCAATCTAAGCTCAATGCCCTACAAGACTGGTGCAACACGAATAAATTGCAACTTAACACCAGCAAATGTCATGCAATTACCTTCTCCCGTAGAAGAAACCCACATAAGCAGTACTATTATCTCAACGACATGATGTTGAATCAGGTTGATCATATCGTAGATCTGGGTGTAGTCCTAGACAAAAAACTTAATTTCAATCTGCACTACGATAATATTACTGCCAGAGCCAACAAGCTTTTAGGTTTCATAAAGAGGAGGGCCAAGGAATTCGACAATGTATGGGTCACGAAAACACTCTTCTGTTCTCTAGTCCGCCCTATCCTGGAATATGCGTGTCCTATCTGGGATCCTATATTCCAAGTTAGTAGCAGCAGGATTGAATCAGTTCAGAAGAGATTTCTCCTTTTCGCCCTGAGAAATCTACATGACCCTCGCAACTACCAAACCCTACCGCACTACCTGGACAGGCTCAGAGTGCTTGACCTTATGCCGTTAACAAGCAGGAGAAAATTGCTCATATCTTGCGTTGCTTTTGACGTCCTTAGCGGAAAACTTAAAGTGCAGTTTCTGTCGGACAAAATCAAATTCAATGATGAAGTCCGACAGACCAGACACACTAAATTACTTAAAGAATACCCACATCGTACCGATTACGCTAGGAACGAGCCCGTCAACAGATGTTGTATGGTATTCAACAGTCATTCCTCCTGTTTCTCCCCTTCACTCAACAAGGCATCCTATAAGAAAAAACTTAGATCCCTACTAACATAACCCCACCTTTCCTGACAATAGTAGCTTAAGTTTTCAGTAGTTTCAAAGTCATTAAATTAATGTGATTTCATTATTATAAAAAAATCATCCAACAAAAATTGTATCCCTCTTGACATCACAATCACATGATAACCATAGACTTAAGCTGACAAAGTATAATTAACTATACCTTACTGATAATATGGTATTTTGCATTGTATTTTCTGCATTGTAATTTTTGTAGTAGGTTTAAGTATGCCTTGTTTGGCAATAAATAAATAAATAAATACACTAGTTAATCTGATAGAGCTTCACTACTAGCTCAAAAATAGAAACCTATCCTAGTCCTACCTAGAAATGCTAGTTTACTAGCTTTCTCACTACCTTACTAGCCTAGAAATGATGCTAGTTTTGTTTACACGAAGCCGGAACTGCTAGCTTGCTAGCTTACTAGCACTATCTTGCTATCCTAGCTTGAATAACTAGCCTCGTGTATCGCGGGCATTAGAGTACATTACATTACATGGTAGCAAGAGAGAAGTAAGAAAATACGAGGGAGGTAGGTAAAGTAAAGAGAGTAGAGTAGTAGTATAGGAGAAAGCACTGGAGTGAAACTGGAAGAGAAGATAGAAAAATAGATGCTTGCTTTCTGAAAGTCGTGGCTGTGCTGATTTTCTGGATGGATAGAGGAAGGCATCGAAAAGGCAACGTTTTGTAACCGCAATCGTGAAAAACCTAAAAGCAAGTATGTGGTGGTGTGTTTGGACCGACTGTGCCTGTCATATTCAGGTAACGAAGATATGATCTATTTTAAGCTTCGAAACCTCTCCCCAACCCCGTAGGAAAAGCTTTCAAATGCACGATGCCTAATCCTAGTGGGGCAACTAGTGCAGTCATTTGGTAGTTTTACCTGGAAAGATTTCCGGGAGTTTTGAAAATGGGTAATTTTATAGATTTCGATGTGCTCTTTCCGAATTTCGACTTTGTCACCTCGTATCTTTGCCGCTCGCGCCGCCATATTGGAAAATGGCGCCTAAAGGCAGTTTTTTGACGATATCTCCTTTCCGACTTATTTTACGATAAAAATATTTATATACAAAATGAAACTAGAGAAAATTTCCTACAATTTATGTAATGATCTTTTTTTTCGTAAAATCGATAGTTTTGGCGTACAAAGATACGAGATGGCAAAGTTCAAATTCGGAAAGAGCACATCGAAATCTATAAAATTACCCAAGATGGGAAGAGATGATTGTTGCTCCGCACAAGCAGGGCAGTGGAGGTTGTAGGAAATATACTCAATTGGCCAGTGTCATGGGATGATCGACACGATTCTAGCAATTTCATTCCAGCAGGAGCTTTATGATCTCTGTTTGCTGCAGTCAGGCGAAGTCTTTCTTGGCATTTTCACCTTTTTTTTTACTACTAATCCATCATGTCACTGAAGTCATTGTGGAGTAGAACTCGGAGATGTTATCTGAGTTCGAAAACGCGGAAGACAGGTCCACAATCGAGTTCTATTTAAAAACGAACATCTAAACCGTAATGTGCGCGAAAAGGAAGGCTACAGTGTGTGAGGACGGTAGACTTGAGCCGGACTTACACGAGGCAGTACATTTGTGCCTTACACGATGGTAAATTGTACTGAGGCCTCAATTTTTTTTTAAATGTCGCGGTTCAGAAATAATGTCCTACTGGTATATGAGCGTGTATCGAAATAAATGAAGCGAAGTGTGATTGTAAATAACGTAGTGGAGAGACATTTCGGCAGTAAAATATCCAATATAAACTGAGCCGTGGTGAGATTGTAAATACGAACTGGAGAGGTATTTCTTACATTTTTCGAGGGGGTGAAATTTTGTACTGGAGAGACATTTCTTACTTCTTTTGCGATAGCAAAATTTCCAACTTGAAATAAGGCGAGGTGGAATTGAAAAATATAAATATACTCTCTCTTCATTGATATTTATTTTCTTTCTTTTTTTAATTTGCTTGTTTTTGTCATTTTGGCATTACAAAAGCACCTCGCCTCATTTGAAGTATGACATTGTACTAGCTCAAAAAAAGAGGCACCTCTTACAAACTCATTTTATAATCGTGTCCTAGCCAACACTTCCCCCGTTTATCAGTAGGATCAACCCAGGTTGAACCCAGTCATAAACGGGGATCGAGTTGAAACTGGTTCCAGTCAACCCAACTCAGCTCTCCTACCTGGGTCGAATTGATATTTCTCCTCATAAAAGCGTGTTGAGTTGAAATTGGGTTGAAGTGACATTTGTTTTGTTTGTTTACCATACGTGAAGTCTGCCTTCGGCGGGAATTTTGTGTTCGGTGTTTTTGTAGCGCGTCTATTTTTTATATTAACTATTTATGTAATTATGTTATAAGAGTGGAATTTAAATTTTGACAATGGCTAAAAGAAATGTTTGGGAGCATCAGGAGACAAAAACTATGCCAGAAATAATGCAGGAATAAAATTCCCTTCATCATTTTGATGGAAAATTCTATAGGAAGTCAGAAATATTTAAAAATATAGAAAAAGAATTAACAAAAAGAGGTTATGTTTTGATGTCAGTTCAGCTCTATTTCAACCCAAAGTGAACTCAACTCGACGGTGGTCGAAATTTCAACTCAACCTTGACTCAACTTGTCAACCTAATCATAAACGGGGTAACTAGAGGAGGGGCCGAGTTGGCTAGTCTTGTGTTGCGGAAAAAAATTTACCGTGTAGGCAGGAGGTTATTAATTTCAGTGGAACAGTCGCTATTGTAATATAGCTATAAAATGTGGAAAGAGCTGCTACATTTCCGCGGTGGCTTGAAGCGTCTATGGAGGCGCAAAAGGTGAGTTTGCGCGGTTTTGTAACTTGATCAGACATGCCAAAGGGATTTTTGTGTCGTCTGCCCAGATATACGAGTTGTATTCAAGGCGAAGCCGAATGCAGGATTTGTAGATTGTTGCCAAGGCAGCTGGCTGGAGAAGGAATTTGCAGCTCTGGAGGAATCCCAAGCAATCCTATATCACACATATTTTTAATAGTTGCCTGACAAAATCATACTTTCCGCTTCAGTTGAAAAAGGCAAAAGTTATCGCACTACCTAAATGCAAATCTCCGAACAGTCCCGCTGATTATACGCTGATAAGTATACTAAGGGCGGTATTCACAGTCGTTTCTTAAGAATGGAGACTTAAGATTTTCTTGAATAAGTGCGCCTTATTTAAATGAGTCGTACTTAAGATATTATCTATTCACAGTCATGTCTTGGGGTGAACTTTGTTAAGCAATTGCTGATTGAGAAATTCTTCGTTCGGTATATTGTCGGTGTTTGGTCGGGTCATGCCTCGACACGGTATAGGAAATTTTGCCAGGAACACTTGTCGGATCGTACACCTCGATAAGGCCTGGGCAACATTCCACAGGTAATTTGGTAGTGGTATGTATGTATGTGGTCATACCGTGTCGGATCGTACACCTCGACACGGTATAGCAAATGCTGCCAGGGACGTTGTCGGATCGTATACCTCGACGAGGCCTGGGCAGTGTTTGGTATGTCTTCTGACCGTGACGGATCTTACACCTCGACACGGTCTAGGACCGCAGACGATGACCTCTCCGGAACCGGAACGAGTCTGGTGAAAGACTGAATTTGGCCTGGTGAAGCGGTTTCTTTTATAGCTAGAAAGCTGTAGGAAGCTTTAAAGCTTCGAAGTGAAGCTTTCAAAGAGAGAATCACCTCTCTTGGTCTGGTGGTTAAATTGAATATTAATTTTTCTAAAGCTTTTTGGAAGACTAATGACTCGCGGTTCGTTACAGGCTTATTTCATTTATTACGAGTCAAAAATCTAGGCGTCTATCTGAATGCTATTTATTCTACCCAGATCAGGGGCGGCGAAGCATAATCATTGTGGGTGGGGAGCAAGTGAACAGATAACCGTCAAAATGTAAAAAGTTAATCAGTAAATTTATTTAGCAGCTGTCTGTTGAGTTATATGGTTTTAAAGTCTGGTTATGCCCGACTAGCATTTTGCTTCATGCTTCTTTGCATTACTACTTCATGTGCACCCCGTGTAGATTGACCTATAAGGCCCACACCATCTAACGCCTTCCCTCATTCGCGTCTCCTCATAAGGAGTACCTCATTTGGCCCGCTTGAGGAGAAATCATTGCTACCCGATCCCGAGGGGAAACGGGAGACCGAAAAATTTGAAAATTTCGGCGTGGATGTGTGAGTAATAACTGCGCCGGTGTCGAAAGCTTTATCTTTTTAATCACATTCAATGCGGCTTGACCTCTGTAATCGAACCAGAATCTGTCTATGGACTATGCTAAATGACACCATCATTGCCTGAAATATGAAGCAATGCAACAACAAAAACTAAAGCTTTATATGAGTTAAACTAAAGCTGAAGGGCATTTCTTTAAAGCTTTTTAAAAAGCTTTCCGAATACGTAATGACCCGTCTACACAACAGGAAAATTCTGGCGCAAAACTTTTTTTTATGGCTTTTTATGAAAAAAATAAGTTTTACGACTGCTTTTGGTGACGTCTTTCTGCTTGCGTTCCTGGAAAATTACATAAATTTCATATGGGAATAAGTTGTGCGCAAACATTTTTCTGTTGTGTGGACGGGCCATAAGGCAAATGTTGCGATTGCCCCATTTCATCTGTAATGAGGTTTGCCTAGCTCTTATGAGAATCAGTATCGCTGATTTTTTTGTGTGGTGTTCATGAGGAAACTAAGGGGAAGTCCCCTTTCGGAATGCCGCTCATTTGCCACATGGGCACATGGGTACAAATGTTACAGAATGACTAATTAAAACTGTACCCCTACTGCAAAAATACAGATTATACATATGCGATAGTTGTGTGATACTTAACAAAATGACTATTTAAAGTTAATATTTTGTACAGTAGTTAGACAATATCGTATATATTTATTATACACACATTGACTATACTAAGAGAACAATGTCTTCTATATCTTGTTTCTGTCTTACATTAGTACTTAAAACTTGTTTTTGACTTTTTAGTTCATTTTTTTGTCACAAGGGCATCGTGTTTTTTAATTTTTTAATTATTTGGTTTTTTATTTTATGATATTT
The DNA here is from genome assembly GCA_963855945.1 of Thereva nobilitata. NCBI lineage: Eukaryota > Metazoa > Arthropoda > Insecta > Diptera > Therevidae > Thereva > Thereva nobilitata. Next base: position 129,375,855 of record OY979696.1, read on the forward strand.
TAGTGATTATAACCCGAGTAAAAATAAAAAACGGCCTTATAAAGGGCGAACACCGGCCGCTTGGCTTTTTAAGGGGCATATGATGGCCGTAGAGTTTTAACTATTTTTAATGGGAGCACATACGGCCTGACGACGGCCAATTTTGACCAAAAGATTTAAAAGGCCAAGTACTGAACCGTAGAAACGGACATTCGACGGGAAATTTGAGCCAAAAAAAGAATCTGCACCAAATGTGTTGTTGAATGTGTTTTATGGGAACTTCATCATTTTCGTTATGTACAATGGTTCTTTCGATTTATCCTGGTTAAAGATATCGATGCACAAGAGAAACGAGCTCGCCAGTCGTCGGTTTGTTGTACGTGAAGTGTGTGGTGCGTGTTGATTTATATTTTAGTGGGAAATTTTGTTATTTTACGACTTGAAAAAAAGAACACAACCGAAAAAAAATCAAACATTTAATTGCAGTGAAATATATTTTCTTATAGGAGGGCGAATATCTACGTTGCTGCCACTGTACCACCGTCGTATACCCGTAATAGCAACCATACGGCCGCCGTACCACCGAGGTATGGCCGTTATTGGAACTGTAAGGCCGTTGTTTCACCGTCAATCGCCCCTGTACGGCCGTACTGTTCTGCAACGAGCCTTCTGTTAACCGCCAGATGGCCGAGGACTACGTTTCAATCACAGTCGGCATTTGCCCGTTCTAAGGCCATCATTTATTTTTACTCAACCAATGTAGTTTTTGATGTGAAACATCTTGGCGCGCGTTGAGAGTAATTTTTCAAGGCTGTGACGCTTATCGTTGCAAGGTACAATTTTGTCTCGCGAAACGTATGGAAGATCTGTATTGGAAAAGAGAGAATAAGATGGAAATATTACAAAAAAAAGTGAAATCTAAGAATCGCACATTCGGAGAATGGACGAATTGGTTCAGTATTGACGTTCTAAAAAAAACCCCCCGGTTCAATTCTTGATCTCAACACTTTCATTTTTATTTATATTTCAAAGCTTTTATTTCCATTTGCTTCTAAAAAGGTATAATAAAGCAAGGAGTGCATACGAGTTTAAAAGCAAATAAAAGGTCTTTTACTATTAAATGTAAATTGCACAAAATATTACTGAGACAGTCAATTTCTTAACTAGAATAATTTACAAAAATTTAGATGGAGCATCAACACTTCCAATAATTCCAATAAACCGGTTTTATAGACAAGGGGTTGCAGGGAAGTTCCTGACTTATGCATCCCAAAATAATTTCGACTGCAGCGATCATCACACTAACCCAACCATAACTTCGTTCTCGGGGGCTGCGCAAACTATGAGAATTTTTGTTGCTTTGTACACAGCTACGTAGACAATAGAATCGTTACACGAAAAAATGCAGAACAGTCAGTTTATCGTGTAATTCTTATAACATACACAAACTGGTTTGTTAAGACGAAGTGTTAGCCCGTGTAATTAGACTCTATTGTTGTAAGCATATAGCGTCAGCTAAAAATTGAAAATATATGAATATATGTATTTGTTTTGAAATTCCAATATTTACAGGGAATTTCAAGAAATATTTCCTGAAAATCTGGCTATGGCTTACAATTTAAATAACATCGGATTTGTTTTTAATATTTGCAATAAAAATGGCATATAAAATATTTTTATAGGACCTACATGAATATTTTCATAGCACCTCCATTATAGCAACGAATGAAAATTCATTGTGATAACTAAAAATTTTCAACTTCAATTACTAACATAGCTGAAGTCGGGCCAAAAATATCTGACAGTTGTGGAATTAACATGGCCGAAGCCGTACGAAGCAATTTTTAACTTCCCAGTAGGAAGTTATTGTAATCGGTCCGAAAATCGGATTCGAAATTTTCAATGTATTTACACGTTTCAAGGTCCCAATAGCATTTTAAGCAAAAATTTGAGAAGAAATATGTGTGTGTGTGCGTACGTATGTGGTCATTTTTTCCTGCACGATTTCGCGCGAACCGAAAAAGATATCGACTTCGTTAAGATGCCGTTCAAAGCGTGTTAAAGGAAGTATGATCTGACAAGATTTTCATAAAAATCGTCCGAGTCGTTTTTTTGTTTGAACGAATACGGGGAAGTTAATGTTGTGGGCCGAAAGGGTCAAAAGCCACATCCCAACTAGTTTAACTTTGTTTTTGCACTAAAAAGTGGTAAAATATTGTATATTATCACTTTTTGGTGCACATGGATTATCAGTGATTAGTGCTTTAGTGATTTAATAAAAAAAATTTAAAAGGAGTGAGCGGTTAAGTGTATTTTAAGAGTGTTAATTGATTAGGTGACCATTTTTGTTTACATTCGCGGTGGTTTTTTCGTGTTAATTTAGGGAAAAAATATTGAATTTGTGTAGTAATATAATAAAAAGTGCTTTTTAAGTGATTAAAGACTATTATAGAATAGTTTTTAAAAACATAAGTGTAGAAAAATGTGAAGGAAAAGTGAAAAAGTTATTGTTATTCATGCTGTGTGGTAGTACTTGCACTTATGTTTTTAATAACTCTTCTATAATAATTTTTAACTACTTTTAATTCACTTCTGTGGTCGCGCGGAAGAATCAGGTAATTCCATTTTCGGAAAACAGGAGAAAAACGCGTTTAACTTTTCTGATAAACTTTGCGTGTTTTTGTGATGTTAATCGTTTTATGACGTATAAAAACATGAGAAAACCATTTTTCGAATGCGAATGAAGATTTTTAGAGACATTACACACAATTTTAGACACAAATACGGCTAAACGATGTCACTTACCTGTTTTTTTCGCAAAAAATGGAGTTACCTGGTTTTTTCAAAAAGATATTCTTTTTGCGAAAAAACTTCAATTTCTTGACGATTGAGTGTGCGTAAGCAAATTTGCGTATCTATCGAGCGACTGTCAATTGTTTTACTGTTTATAAAGTTCTGAATGACGGAATGTAAAATGTGTATAAACTAATTGCGCTCACCCGCGTTAAACGTTCCATACATTTCCATGCAAACTCGCCTGCATGGAAATCGATGGAATTTTTAGAACGAAATTTCGGTCGCTCCGAAGGAAAATTCCACTGTGGACTAAAACGGAAAAAAGTCTTCGATGGAAATTTCCTCTGTAGACCCGAAACTAAATGGAACTTCAATGGAATTTTCCAGGCACCCGAAGGAATTTTCTTGTTTAAAATTTCGATTGAAAAAAAAAGCTGAAGATAGAAATTTTCTCTTTCAGAATCAGCGATGTAAAGTGGCTCAGATATGTCAAGGAAGAACAGGGTATTGTTAGATATAAAAATACCCTGTCTGAAGACGACCCCTTTTTCACACTGGATCTCCGGGAAGAACCTAACGCAGAGTTAGATGATCACCTAGTTCCATGTAATCACAGTACCCTTCCAATCACTAAAGAAAAGAAAAAAGATTTAGTTAGCTTGTTACCACTTTTGCGAGAGGACGTGCACTGTTTTTACGAAAATCTACCCCAAATATACAAGGCGACTGAGGTGAATATAGATCCTGATGTTGAGTTTCTCGATTCGCGAGGTCATTTGGACGAAAGCGCGACTCAACGGTAGTGCAGCTGACCAGGAAAAACCAGAGGAAAAATGTGACCAGAAAGGTAAACGCCAAGGTTACGAAATCGAACAAAAGCGCTTCAAGTTCGAGCGCGGACCGACAAAAACCCAAAAGAAAAAGATCGTCGAAAAAAGGGCGCGAGAGAGAAGGCAGTGGTGATGAGCAGTCTGGCGAAGATGCTGCACAGGATCCGGAACCGCGTTGAAAGATGCGAAAGAAAAGCGCGAGCCGCAAACCGGAAAAAACTGTGAATAGTCAACCGAACGATGAAACCTCAGTCACAAGAAAATCTGCAAGGTTGCAACAGAAAAAAAAGTAGTTGTACTCCATCAAAGCAGCCATTGAAAACTCGAAAACATAAAAAGATGTCAATTTATGATATATTCAGCCTACCATTTGTTACTATAATGTTATAAATAAATTATGTTCGAATTTCAGTTGAATTTTCTAGTTAAATTAAAAATTTCGTGGAGTTGCCTTGTTTTTCCCCAAATTGTATGGAGTTGCCTTGTTATTGCCCAAAATGCATCATTTACGCGGTTTTTTGTTTCTCAATAACTCGGAAATGATGTGCAATATTAAAACTTCGCTCTGATAGAATGATAGTGAATCAAAAAAACATTCCATTTTTGGGAGTATTTCAATTTTCCAAAAAAATGGAGTTACCTGGTTTTTCCGCGCGACCACAGACTTTTAATTCCATTACTACACAAATTCAACATTTTTTCCCCTAGAGTAACACGAAAACCACCGCGAATGTAAACAAATATGGTCACCTAATCAGTTAGGCATGATAGGTGGGAGTATTCTGCGTACACTGATACCTTATTGATGAAAATAGGTCATAGGGTTACAAAAATATAGAGTGATATGTAAAACTCTAAAATAAAACTTGGGTTGGGACGGAGAGGTTTTGGGACTTTGTGCCCATGGAGACTTTTGATCAACATGTTGAGAACTATCAACCTGCAAAATTTCAAGAAAATTCTCCGAAAGACATTTTCCTATACAAATGGTGCGGTCCTTTTTTTAAACCCCTCCAATCCTTTCCCGCAATGAATACGGAGACGAGAGGGAAAGTGTTTTTTTACAGGGAAACCGTGTATATCGCGTTTAACCCCTCTTGGGGGTGGTTTTTGGCTGTTTTGGAGGGTTGCGCAACCCCAAAGAGAAATACTAACAACGCCATCGTGTTCAGCATCCTAGAAAATGGGGGGAGGAGGTACCCTTGTTCCGGCTCAAAATATTTACCTGTTCGTCCGAATCACACACCCCACTACGTTTGGCAGGGTATGTTTTAAAAAATTCTCCCGCTCAAGCGGTCTTCGGTCCCAGTATGAGACTCAAGCAACTGATCTTTAGTATCACCAGTCAAAACATTTTTGGAGAAAATCCCAGAAGAGCTTTTTGAGATACCCAAGGATAAAGGACACTTAAGGCGATCGCCCAATCACGACTTTATTCGCGTTTACGCGCGTCAACGCTTTGACGCGCGTTGACGTCGACATTTGGTTGTGTGTAATTCGAATCGAGTTATCCCATTCACGACTTTGCGGCGTCAGCGGCGTCAAGCGACGGCAAAAGTCGAGCAACTTTCAACTTTTTGGCGTTGGCAGGCTATGAAATTTAAAAAAATCACATTTCTAACAAGTATATACACAAAAATTCATACATGAATTTCAATTAAAACAATATTTTTGACGTCCTGACGCTATGAATGAACCTTCAACGGACTTTAACGCGCATGAAGCGCCTGCCGCGTATAACGCGCCGTCGGCATTGGGCCATCGCCTTTAGTGCCTGTTCACACGGGTCGCTTTGAGGCGCGACAAAGCGAACGAAAAAGCGAACATTTGTTTACACGTTTCGCTTTGTGTCCAGTCGTTTTTATGACAGTTGGAACGAACGGTATGGGAACAAAGTTTGTGATTTTCATAAAAGTAACATAAATTCATGGCTGCTCCTAAAGTTTTACAAAATAAATTTCTCACGAAATTAAAACTGAAGCCTGAAAATTGTCCTATCACCCATCTGCTCTCACTGCGGGTGAAACGAAAATAAAATGGAACAGTAATGGAATTAAAACAGACAGCTGGTCAGAAAAAGCGAACGTGAGTCGCTTTCAAATCGAGACGCACTTCCTCCCCACGCGAACGCTCCCCGCACCGATAAATTTCGTGTTGAAAGGTCGCGGCAACCACCCATGTGAACAGGCACTTAAGATGTCCTTTAAATCCTTTTCCGTCGAATGTCCTTTTTGGCATTTTTATTTAATAGCTTGAAGGTTTTTCTTCAAAATGATGTATATATCATAGCGCTAGGATAACATTTGCACTTTGTACGATTTTTTAAAGGGACTGGTATTATGCAAATTTCAAAATATTTAAATACCGTTATATATGAAAATACCTAACATTTTGGCAAAATATTGCACCTACGTAATACTAGTCACTAGTACTCCAAATGTACAAAATATGAAGGATATTGGTGAAGGTCGATTCCCGGTCGTTGGTCGACTTTTCATGGAATGGCCCATCACTTCCTATGGGAAGGAATGGTAATGCAAAAGGTAGCCATTATGTCTTCCCGCCTAAGACATCCCAATGGAAAAAGAATGTATTCTGTAATCCAAAAAGTTGCCATTATGCGTGACAAGTATACTATACGGAATTGAAACCGGAAGCCTTCCATTCCCTACTGGGTACGTTCTCTTCGCATTCCCTTTGCGTTTTAAGCCTAAAGACCCTTAAAGAGAGAGATTAGACTGCAATTCAGGGGTGCGCAACTAAAGTTCCATAAGTGAATGTAGAAAAGTAAGATTGCCATGTTCCGTAAAGTATGTCCGAGGATACAACCGTTGAATATCAATTCAAAGATGATGATGCCGACCACATTTCATTATTTTCTTCTAAGACGATTGTAGATGAAGATGACAATATGGCAGAAGTGGAAATAGAAGAGATAGAGAGAAAATCAGCAAAATTTTATCATAACTTGTAACCCAACGATTAGGCCTACGGGAACGGGGGACACCATGTAAAAAACGCCCCTTGCATTCTCCCTCGGAGGTGGTGCGGACACGAAAGCAGCACGATGCCAAGACTTCTCAGCCCTATACCTCGAAAACTATTGGTTCCACGTAAATTCTGTGTAGGACATTTTTATGCAGATTTATCTAATGAACCAACTTTACCTAACCAAAATTTACATAAAGCCGATAATTTACGAGATAATTGCGAAAAACTGATTTTTGCGACCTTTGACCTTTAATATCGCAAGACGCGGACACGAGATTATATGAGACTTTTGACACATCATTTAGAATGCCAAAATAAAGGTTCATACAAATTTTCAGCTTATTACCTGTCATTCCGAGGTTGACCCCTTTTGCCTTATTTGACTAGACTATAGGCTTATTTTATTTTTTCATGATCGCAGAGAAAACTCTCGTTCCGTCCCCCATTTCGATTTAGGAGAGTTGGCAGCCTTATGCCTGCCGAGTTGGTACTGTAATGATTTTGTGATACTGTTCTTCAACACAAAGTTGTGTTTTTTTAAATAAATCCAACGCAATCAGGCACAGATTAACGTATTTACACTACAAACGCATAATAGCGTAAATACTAGAAATTTTTTAAAATTTTAAAAATCTCACGTGAGATTGGGGGGAGCGGTCGAGCCATATCTCACGGCATCCCACCAAGGGGGGGGGGGGCGGCCGAAAAATCGCCAAAATCACCTCACGTAATTTATGGATGACCCCTTTCCGTCGAAATACCTTCAAAAAGAGAGTGGAGAAACGAAAACGCCCTGAGGAAGTTCGATGTACGAATTTCATCGACGGCTCCAAAACGTCAGCGGGCGTCTAGGCGAGGGTTTATCTAGAGACCACTAACACATCACTGTCCGGATACCTCCGACGTAAGTTAGTATCTTTCAAGCGGAAGTGCTGGCGATCTTGATTCTTGAAGGCCTTGGAACCAACAAAAGGATGTAGCATTGTAATTTTCGTAGATAGCCAAGCCTGGATTCAGTAATGATGCGCTCTAAGCTAGTGAAGCAATGCAAAGTTCAGCTAGTGGAGGTAGAAAGCACAACGTGACTCTCGTCTGGGTTCCCGGACATAGGAATATAGTTGGGAAAGATAAACCAGACTATCAAGTTAAAAAGGGAGTTTCTCTCCGCGGCTCGGAGACCGAGATGGTCAGCAGCCCAATAGGCGGAGTCAAACACGCAATTTTTGACTACCACCTGCAACTGGCCAGCCAAAAGTTGAGAGCACTGGAGACCAGCACTATCTCTAGGGCGACTTGGCCCACTCACAACAAAGAAAAGACAATGGGCCTCCTACACAAACTCCGACGAGATATTGCCAGAACCACGGCAATCAACACGAGATATTGGCACATAGGAAACCACGCTGCTAAGAGATCTCGAAACACATTAAGTTAACAAGAGAGATCCTAAATAGTTGGTACAAACAAGACCTTTGGCAGCATTACAAAGACGACCTAAAACTGTACAAAAAAAGCCATTGCCTCAGCCAGACTATGCAGAACACTTCAGTCCGTCCTTTATAAAAAAGGCGAACGGATCTTTTGGTATAACTATGCCCAAAATAGTCAATAATATTCTTTCCTGCTCGATTCTTTTTATCTTTATTTTTTATTTCTTTTCCTACTGTAAACGAATGCCGTTCCTTAAAAGATACTGTCTCCATTTCCCACGAGAAATTTATTCAACTAATTTTAAATTTTCAATGCATTTCATAAAATATTCTAAATCAACTATTACTTAACAAAACAAAGTGAATTCTGCCTATGGAATACTAACGTCATTCCTTCAACGCGCATTTTAATTGATTAAACATAAATTTTATAATTAACAATGTTTTGCAGCTATAAAATCACAGTGAAATAATTTTGTGTGACTAATTGAAATAACGAGAAACTTAATGTTTTCACAAAGACGAATTTGTTTCGCTTTATGCATATTAATTATTATCAATGGCCGCGGTTCGAAGATGCCACCACCATAGACCCAATGCCAATAATGACATCAAGTGAACGAAAACCCAAATTTCATTTTTTTTGTAGTGTTGTTCTCAAGATTAATCAAGATAAAAATACGGCATTAAGTACAGCACGTGTCTGTTCGTCTATTCCATTCCAGTGATCTCAATGGGCAAAATGTGTTCAATAATAGACGCAACCAAGTTGTGCTGGCAAGCATTGTAAGTCAATCTTGATTGCCGTGCTGTTACCTAACATGGCGAAGGGCAAGTATTCCCTCCAACAACTAGTGTTGTCCCTTGCCATTAAAGCAGTTTTGAGTAGCCAGTGCCACCATTCCTTTTGCCTGCGGGTGGTAACCGGTTGTCCTAATGTATCGAGTAGTTTGACAACTTCAGGGAGGAGGGGTTCCACTATATCCATATGCATACGTAGTCCAGGGAAATTAGACATTTTACTTCGGAAAAATTCCGGGAAAGCTGAATTTTGGTATGGACATTGATATTGCTCTAAGGAAAATGTCACGAGTCCCCATCGATTTGACACACCGACACGATTTTACGCGAGGTCAAATGTCACCAAAAGAGATTTTTTGAAAATATCTCAGTAATGCTCACTTTTATAGAAAAATTATGTGAATAAAGTTTCTAGCTTAGGTAATTTCCTACAAAAAATATTTTATAACTTTTTCTTGTAAGAGTAACCGTTTTTGAGATATTTTGAATTAAAGAGTTTTAAATTTTGTGTTTCTCATGATTCGTGTACTTGCCTTTTTTTTGTCTAAGATCTGTGGACTATACGGTTGAATTTATTGTTTGGCAGCTTAAAAGCTTCGAAAACAGACCAAACTTTAGATTTTTGGCAACCAAGGTACGATCAACTCCACTCATTGCAGTCCTTATCGATCACTGGCCAGAAGTATGTCTTTGTAGAGGCTCGTCTTGAGGCACGAATGCCTGGATGCGACAAGCTGAGTTTGGAATTGAAAGCAAGCTTGCCTGAAGACGCAGGTATATAAGGTATAGCGGTATACCCGTGCTGGTTTCACACTAAACCTAATTGAGTGTAAATGATATTGGTGTAATAACTAGTGTAACGGACGCCAGGCATATACCCGTATATAACGTAACAGGAAAAGGAACAGGCTACCGTAATTGTCGACAAAATCCCGACCAAAATCAATGGCAACAAATATTTGCCATCGGCGCAATCTCGCAAATCCAAAATTTTTGCCTTTTCCCCTTTTCAACTTCTGTTATGCCAAAAGAAAAATCGGTTGCTTTTGAAATTTGAAGCCCCGATGAACCAAAATTTTTTTATTGAGTCCCCAGCGCAAGAGTTGTGGTGACACAATGGAAAAAAATTTACCGCTCATTGCGCCGGAGCATCCATAAAAACTGAAAAAATGAGGCGAACGATTTTTGGGACGGAGGAGAGTCGATTTTGATTCGGGAGTCGGGAGAATTTTTTTGAACGAAGAGGTCGATTGTTTTTGAATCTGGAGTGTGGACGGTGGGATTTTGTTGGAAAATCCAGCTTCGTTTTTTTTTCGGTCGATTTTGAAAGAGTATCTAGATAGTTACTAACGGGAATGCTGGGAAGGGGATTGAATTTCAATTTTCGGTCGCGGATGTGATTAAATTTGCTTTGAACGGATTGAGATTTTTTTTTTGAGGAAAAGTTAAGGTGCTAATGGCAGGTATTACATCAGAAGTTGTGTAAAGTTGAATAGAGTGAAAGAAAGAAAAGATATAGGTAGAAAAGAAAAATTCTGTGTTTTAAGATTGAAGGGTGTGTGTCAATATTCAAGTGAGAAGAAAAAGGAGGTGATTTTTGTTACACACGGTGATTTCGTAACTCGTTTCGGTGCTAAGAATGCCACCAGAACGGTAGTTGAGGTTAGTGGATTCCCGTTATTGTGCTTGCTCAATGTCCGCCGGCGAGCATTTGTTGGCCTCGGCGAAGGAGTAGAAAAAAAAGGGAAGTATAAATTTTTGTACTGGCTGGATTTTCTCAATAAAAAAACCAATCAGAAATTATTATAAATCTACGATAAATTGCATAATTTGACAAATAAAACGAATTTTTACAAGAACACAATCAAGAAAACAAAAAAAAGGGGTTTTCTTCTGTTAAAACCCAGAAAAAGTAGTTTATCCTTGCTTCCCAGAAGTTATCTGTGGATGAGTCGCTTGTGTTTCATTGTGATAATATTTGAAATGTAATATTAACATAAATAATGAAAATAAAAATGGAATTATGCTTAAAGTGAAGATAAATGATAAACCCTCGGATATTGGTACATGGTTAATAAATTTTAACAAAGTGGCATTGATAATGAAATTTATATATAAAAACAAAATTAATTTGTCGACTTTAAACAGATAGTAGTAATTGGAAATGATATAATAAGAAAAATTAACGGAATAAAATTTGAATTAAATAACCTAACATTAAATAACTAGATAAGAATTAATAATATTTGAAGTAAATAACCTAAAAATTTATTAAATATGGATAAAGTAATAAAATTTGAAGTAAATAACCTAAAAATTAATTAAATATGGATAAAGTAATAAAATTTGAATTAAATAACCTAAAAATTAATTAAATATGTATAAAGTAATAAAATTTGAATTAAATAACCTAAAAATTAATAAAATATGTATAAAGTAATAAAATGTGAATTAAATAACCTAAAAATTAATAAAATAGGTATAAAGTAATAACATTTGAATTAAATAATCAAAAAAACTAATTAAATATGTATAAAGTAATAATATTTGAATTAAATAATCAAAAAAACTAATTAAATATGTATAAAGTAATAATATTGGAACTAAATAACCTAAAGATCAAATAAATACGTATCCTATTGATATCTGAGATAAATAGCGTGGTAAAAATTGAAATAAAATCCCACAACAAATAATAAGAATATACTTGAAATAAAAACACTAAATTAAATACGAAGAATTAAAATCGGGAAATACTAAATGATGGAGTAAGGCACCCCCCAGGTATGTGTGGCCCCCGGAATGATGGATAACCCCACCAAGGTAAGTGCCGCCCCATTAATGTTTGTATATTATTATATTGTCTGGCATTAGGTAATCCATAAAATGACCGGCGTCCAGTGACCACCCCTATCTCTTTTCTTCCCCTTGTTAGCCCCTCTCGTTAGCCCGGACGTTGTTCCACCCACCCCTCGTCGCCCCCTTTAGTTTTGTTGTTGCATAGGCACGAGCGATTTAACAGTATAACTGTCACCCCCTCAGGCATCCAAGCACCGCGAACCCCACCCCATCTGACGAGCTAGCTAGATCACCGCTAGTCGTGCCTGCAACCGGTGCATTGGATGCGTAAATTCGCGACACTTCCCCCGGCGGTCGAACCGTCCGAGCCACCCCCTTTTTTTGAGTCCCCTTCCCCAAGTTTTTTTGTAATGATAGTCTTCCGGCCTTTATGGCAATTTCCCTTCTTCGTGCCCCGGCACACCCTACCCCGACAGTTACAAATGGCGCCCAACGCTGGCTAGTGGACGATAACTTGTTTTGATTCTCTGGTCTCGGTACCATAGCTCGGAAAGTCTGTTGTTATTAGTCACTTTTCCATTGCCGAGCTATGTTTCAGATTAGATTTTTTTTCTTTTTCATTTAAATTGTAGTTTATCTTTTAAATTTAGTGGCTCAGGCCAATGAGAGGAGCCAGGAGCGGACTTCCTTTAAATATACCCTCACCACTTCAGTCCAAGTCCCTCCGGCTTTTGGTTAGTGGGCGAATAGTACTTACCGCGGTGCTCTAGCCCTCATCACCTCTGTTTTCTTCCTCTTTCCTATCTTTCTTCTTCTTCACACATTTCAGTTTTCGTTTCTTCTGCGGTAGCCTCCCATTTTGATTACGGTTCCTGTCAAGGAGACAGGAAAGTCCAGCTAACAGGCGTTCTATCGCCTGGCAATGTGCGATCCTTCCCTGACAGGAACCATCACTCCTCTAGTTTTTGCTTTTTAGTATGGACGGAGGTATGCCTGGACGTCGGACCTGCCCCGTCAAGCTAACAGGCGTTCTAACGCCTGACGATGCGACCGGGTCGACGTCCTGATATGCACCCGTCCCCCTGTCTGTTTGACCGTTCTGACACTTCACCTTCCTGCTACTCGGCAGAGTTGCTGACCAGTTGTGGCTGGGCGTCAGAGCGGCCCCCTTTAGTTCTCAAGGGAGGCTTCTATCTCCTCTTCTTTCACCCTTTCTACTCTTGTTGGTCACTGGGATCCGGTCATTGTTTTGGGATGGCGGATGTCAGGTAATAGGGATTCGTTGATAAAGATGGTGCTAGACTGATGTCTAGCACCACCCTCATCATCGAATCCCACAAGCGGACGCACTTGGTGCTTCTGATGACGCGGATGCCACTCAGTCCTGAGTTCAGGCTGACTGTCATCGGCGCCATCAGCCACCGTAGCCTTGGGAAGGACATCCTTTCCCTGGGGCCACACCCACAACACTCATAATTTTTTTGATACATTTTTGGGGGAGCCTTTGCTGAGGTGCTCGTGGAGCGATTTTAACCTTGTGTTACTTTGTAGCGATAGGAACTAGCGTAGGCAGGTCGAAAGCATGACTACACGGAAAAGTTGTGTGCCTGATCGGGTACCTATCCGGAACAGGGATTGCATTAAGAGCCCCCGCACACTACAGACTTTCCATCGGCCGATAGTTTAGTCGGGCTCTTAATCAGTATTAACATGTATGCAAGTGTGCATATTACAACGATTCAGAATCGGCCGATAAATAAGTTTGATGGGCTACGCGATTGCCTTCAAACTATAATGTCGGCAAACTATCGGCCAACTGCTTAATCAGTATGGAGCTCTTCCACGCGCGCACATTTGCCGATTGTTTAGTCGGCTAACTCGGCCGATAGTTCAGTTCGCTTCATAATAAATCATATAGTGATTCCCTGCTGATTCGCACGTGCTTCAAGAAATTACAGAACGGAATGTACTTGATGGGGGCGGTTAAGGGTGGCGTTGTCCTTGCTATTTGCGAATCAATGTCATGGGGTTGGTATGAAATTCATAATTCATAATAAGTCTTAAATTTGTATTCTCCTTGGCTATTGCTGGTCCAATTAATTTTACAAGTTCATTGAAGCTGGTTATGCTCATTCGATAAAAGGCGAAAAAATTTTCGGGGTAATCTAGCAATTTGGAATGCATCGTATAAAATTTTCCATACAATAATCTATCACTGTAGATAGGATGCACCCAATACTCTCGGTTTATCTTCCTGAGCCTTCTCCTCCGTTGTGTGAAAGCAATAATAATTTTTCTGGACAATATTGCTCTCATTATGCGACCTCTCTCTTCAAAAGCCTTTTACCAACTAGCAAATCCTACGAGAACAGTCGGCCGACAGTCGGTCTGGTGTGCGCACTCACCTCGAACCCGACGGTTTAGTTGGTCCAGTGTGCGCGCTTACAAGTCCAACCCGACCAAACTATCGGCCGATGGAAAGTCTGTAGTGTGCGGGGGGTCTAAGGCGACAATAGTCACCTCATTTCCTCTAATCATGTGAGTCTGGTTTAGGTACCAGATGAAATGGATATGCTGCGGCGGCGACGAAAGCCAACAAATCCCCAGTTGAATCATGTGTTGGAATTCTAATTTCACCACTTTAAGTTTCTCGGGATGGAGTCGCCGAGCAGTGACGAAAAGCAGTTGCCCATTCATTACAATGTGATATTGCGCATTGCGTTTAACCAGTCAAAATGATGAGGTTTTGTTAACGAAGGTTACTTCAGTAATTTGGCATTTAGTGGACCCGCGTTGATAGTCGACTGTGGAGAACACATTAATCCGTAGATTGGCGTGACTAAGGCCCTCCGCACACGAGGCAACTGATTTGAAATCGCAGTTGCGTACGCAACTGTTTAGTGTGCCTGTGCCTTGCCTGTGTACGCCAATGGGAACCCACTCACGGCCGACAGAAAAGAGACCGATTAGAAACTAGTTTGCAACTGGTCGCGTGCGACTGTTCTTGCCGGTCGCAAACGATTTCAGTTGCGTGGTTGCATCTCATCTGAACTACTTGACATATTGCCAAATGTTTGTGACTACAAACTTTCTGGGCACAGAAGACCGATTGACCAAAAATCAGTTGCGCTCGTGTTTGGACAAGGGTCTCTTTTTGGTTGCAAACTGGTTGCGAGCGTCATTATTGTGAAACCAGTTGCAAACTGGGATTGCAAATCCGTCGACTCTTGTGCGGAGGGCCTAAGTGTCGATATTTAAGATCGACGGCAAGTTCGAACTTCGTTAAGAAGTCGGCCCCGAATATGGCTTTAGAATTTTCGGATTTTTTTTTAGTTTTAAAAGGCATTTTTAGTTTTTAACTTATCTATCTTAACATGAATTCAACTGATGCTTAAAGTTAATTATTCTAGCCTATTCTAATATATCTAACATACTAGGCCTCAGCAGGCACTCTAAATTAATCTCTATCTCAAATTAACTTATGCCTTTCGGCTAAAACTTATCAGATTTTATTTTTTTTTATAAAGTCGTTATAGTCTTACTTCTAAGAAAATTAAGAAAAAACTTAGATACTATATTTATTTTAAATAAAAAATCTTATTCTACTTAATTCTAAACATCCTGCTGGGAACTTCTTGGCGGGGGCAGCGGAGATAAAATCTTCTCGGGTGACCCCTATCCAGACCACGAGCTTCCATGAGCACGCGGTGAGAAAAATAACAAAAGTTCGTGGAAGCTCGCACCACTAACAAAAGCTTACTTAAATCTAAATTTATTACTAGGTAAAAACTAGAACTAGATCCTTTCTAAGCGCTAAGCTAATCATTAGAACTAACTTACAAGCTAAGCTAATGATGTCTAGATTTTTTAGGGCTCGTCCTTTAGCCACCAGTACAAAGTGCTTCGTTCGTTGTTTGGCCGACGAAACTGCAGAGGGGCTTAGGCTGAAGTGCACCTTTGCCGTACCGGTAATGCTAGTAGCAGTACCTCGATGCTGTTTGGGACCTTGTGGCCAATTAACCGAATAAGGACGACGAACGTCGTTGCACAGCGCGAGTGCGATTAATCTGACGACGTCCTTGTTTTTGCGGTCGTTTGTTCATCCTCAAACGATGTCTTTATGGGCTCAGCCAGGGGCGCAGTATTTCCTTGGAAAACGGATGGTCCATGGCCATCGAGGCTTGGATGGCCTATGGGAGCCTCATGGCTTCTCTCCGCCGGGGAAGAGGGTCAATTAAGCCAGTAAGCGTACGCACGCGGCATGTGTACTTAATCATTTGCACGACTTATTATACTCCAAGCCAATGTGGTAGCTTAATTGTTGTTGCCACTGCTTTCGTGAGGATGTTTCTGTCTTTTGTTGTAATTTTACATTAAAACAGAGAATTATAATTACAATATTAATACTTTTATCATGACTTGTGCACTCTCATTATTATTTAAATATCAAATATTATAAATTTTATAAAAAACGCAGACTGCGCGTGGCCGTCGAAGTCACTGATGTCGTTTCCTTTTCCAACTGAATCTTGTATAAGGATTCTTTCCAAACCTCCAGAACTTTTTCGAAAACGGGGACTCCCCAAAGCTACCGAGACTAACCGTTTCGAACGAGGAACATTCACCAGAAATGAATCCGAAACATTTGGTACAAGTAAAGAAAAGAAAGGGCTGAGTACAAGATGCTGAATACAACTGTATCCTTTAAAGATATAGAAGAATATCTCGAGAAATTCGATGACGGAATCACGAAAAACGTCAATGCTTGAATAAGGAACTTTGAGGATGCTGCAAATCTGTGTCAATGGCCGGAAATTCGAAATCCGAAATTTCTTATCTAGAGCAGTCGATAAATACTAAGAACTGGCGAGATTTGAAAGACCATTTGGCAAAAGAGCGCTCTATCAAGTGCAGAAATTCACAGAGAACTAAGCACCAGGAGGAAAAGGGTCTCCGAGACGTGTCAAGAATATTTGTATCACATGTTCGGCAACGCAAATCGTGGAACAATTGACGAAGAATTCATTGTAGAGTATGTTGTCAATGATATGCTAGATGAAGCTCATTGCATTGTTGTAGGAAGCCAAAAGTGTAGGCAACTGGAAATGTAAACTCAGAACATACCCAGCAATCAAACAAAATTCTACATCACGTCAAGTAGAACGCAAGCTGGACAGAAGGCTAGATTCGGGGAGAAGGACAGAAATGCAAATCACTGCGGGGGGTGTGAAAGCAAAAGTCCTCGAAATGCCCATACAAGGAAGAGGTTTTAGTTGCTATAAATGTAGTGAGTTTTGTCATCTCGCAAAGGAGTGTAAAGGACCATACCACAGGGAATATATAGATATCAATTCAGTATCGCATACCAATTACCTCTTAGGCAAGTGATACACGGCTCATTGCGCTGACTCAATTCCTATTTGAATTGTCAGTTGAAAGGGTAGAACTCGTGCTCACTCGCGCAAACCTCACTCCGATCTCCCCCCATGACCCTACAAGAGACAATTGGCAATTCCATTGACTCGTGTATAACGAGGCTTACCCCGTTCATTCATTTCATTGGAAAATCCACAGTGCTCTTATAATTTTGTGGGTTGGTACTTCTTCTTCTTCTTTAACGGCTCTACAACCGGTCCTGGCCTCTCGCAACTGTTCTCTCCACCGGTCCCGATTCTGAGCCGATGTCATCCAGTTTGGCATCGCTATGCTCTGAGCGGCCTGGTCTACGCCATCCTTCCAGCGGAGGTTGGGTCTCCCTCGCTGTCGCACCCCATAAGTCTTACCGCAGAGAACTTTCCGAGCAGGGTCTGCTTCACTCATACGAGCTAGATGTCCTGCCCACGTTTCGGATGCATATGTGAGAGCCGTTAATACCATCGTCTTATATAGTAAAAGTTTAGACGTTATGGTTAGATGCTTGGATTTGAAGAGCCTTGAGAAACTATAGTAGGCTTTGTTGGCTTTGTTGGTACTTCCGTTTTCTTTAATTTTGTGTGTTGGTAGTTCTGCAAAATGTCATATATATATTTGGAAATATTGCCTTTTGTTAATTTTGGAAGTCAAATAAGCATTTTTATAAATTGTTTTTAAAGCAGAAATAGGGCCTGGTCAGAAACGCATGACTCATGCTTTGCTGCATGCAGCCAGTTCAAAAACAACTGCAGAGCTTCAAAAACGCAGCAAATAATTTTTTTGCGCATAAAGTATACGCAGACGTGCAGCCATTAAACTGATGCTGCACGTTTGAAACTTCAAAAAAAGAAGAAAATGTGTGGGCATGAAAAGTGAGCGTGCTGCATTTACTTTCAAAAACTTTTCTTTGCAGGACATGAAATGCGCATCAGCTGCTTTTGTCAAAGCAGAAGCATCAGTGCTACAGTTGCTCTTCTGCACATGTGATCAAAATATTGACGTTTTTGGCCAGGCCCATATTTTTAGTAAGTTTTAGAAACTGATATAAATTGCGAGCGAACACATCAAAAATCAGAACTACAACTGTAAAAAACTAAATTTCTTCCATGATCCAACTCGGTTCTTTATGCTCGGCTGATCTGATCTGCATCAGGTTATAAAAAGAACGCAGCTAGAGAATGGCAAGGAAATTCCGGGAGAGAGCAGGGCTAGTGACCCAAGGCTAGAGAAGAAGAGGAGCTTCTCGATAGAATGCTACCCACCTTCTGACGTACCTACAGGCACTTATTTAGCCAGTGAATTTGGTAGCGAGCTGTTGTAGTCCAAGGTTAACATATAGAGCTGTGCCAGCAAATCGGTCTCTCACCTCTACGCCGCCCTGAATGATTCTTTTTCGCAGGAACCTGAAAGAAATAGCAACAATGCGCAGCCAATAAGAATCGCCACTCGTGCACCATCCAAGACAGAAATAGTAACCGCAATTCATGCCATGGCCAATGGTAAAGCAGCTGGAAAAGATGGCATCCCGCCAGAATTGTTGAAAGCCGACTCAAGCCTCATAGCACATGCGCTTCAGCCAATCCTGGAAATAGCATGGAACACCATGCAACATTATCAAGGATAAGAGAGGCAGTAGATCGAACGCTTAGAAGACAGCAGGCTGGATTCAGAAAGGGTCGCTCCTGTATATATCATATTAACACCTTTAGAATCATAGTGGAGCAGTCTACTGAATTCCGATCCTCCCTTTACCTTGCTTTCGTAGACTTTGAGAAAGCGTTCGAATCGGTTAATAGGAGCTTTATATGGCGAACTCTACGGAAACGTGGACTGCCGGACAAAATAATAGAATTGATAAAAGCTCTATACAACATTTCCAAATGCAGAGTTCTCCACAATGGAAAATTATCCGACAGCTTTGAGGTGAGCTCAGGAGTACGACAAGGATGCCTACTTTCGTCATTACTATTTCTTATAGTAATAAACGACATCCTTGTCAGGGCTCTAGATAGTAGAACAGGTGGCATACAATGGGGATTGCTAGCCCGCCTTAAGGATCTCGACTACGCAGATGATATCTCTTTGCTGGCCACAGACACCAGGACCTGAAAAACATGTTAAACAATTTGGCAACAGAAAGTAGTCCAGCAGGCTTAAGGCTAAATCCGACTAAAACCAAAGAAATGCGGATAAATGCAAACACCATTGAACGCCCCAGGCTAAATAACCGTGACGTGGAACTGGTCAGTGGCGGTTTTAAAGGGGGTAATTGGGTAATTACCCCCCCCCCCCCAAGAATTTTCGTTCGCTTATTTATTTTTATTCTTAAAAATTACCAATATTTCAAACAAACAAGTTATGGTGAATCTAGTCGATCGCCATGACGGTGAATTTTTCCAAAACTACTGGAGAGTCGTGGAAGGGACCGATCCTAATTAAATTCAAAAATTTCGGCCCATTTCAACACATTTTGTTTTAAAAATCAAGTAAAGTTCTTTTTTGCTTTCAAAAGTTTTTCTTTAAGCATAATTATGAGAAGAACTATGTGTGTATGTGTAGGTGTGTTTGTGCGTACGTCCGTAATAATTTTTTTCCTGCACGATATTGGGCGAACCAAAAAAGATATCGTCTTCGTTGAGGTGCCGATAGAAGCGTATTAACTAAAGCATGATCTAAAATGATTTTCATAAAATTCGGTTGAGCCGTTTTTTTGTTTAAACGACGTACGTGATTTTTGTACCCGCACGATATCGCGCAAACCAAAAATGATATCGGCTTCGTTGGGATGCCGATCGAAGAACATTAACGAAAACGTGCTTTGGAAAAAATTTTATAACATTCGGTCAACCCCTTTTTGAAGACTTCGGCCAAGAGCCACAAATGAATGAAACCGGTTCTAAATGAAATTAACTTTTCTGGATTCAAGTTTCCGATAGCTTCCCCATAAAACATCACTTGTCAACAAAATCCGAGAATTCTTTAAAACCCGTGCAAAAATTACGTTACCCTTTTCCAACATCACTATTTTTTTCAAACCTTAGATCACCACTTTTTGGACGGGGAATTGTTTTCCACGTCCTACATTTACTGAAAAAGAAAGTGCCCTCTTCGGTTAAGTCTGACGAGTCCTTTATCATTATTTGAACCTATTATCGTTATTTGAACTAGCTTCTCTCAGGATTACTTAAGCACCAGTTTTGGTACTACCAACCCTACCAACTTCCAGAGTTATGAGTCGTCAAAGTCAAAATTTTGGTTTTTTTAACTACAATTTCAACTTTCACTACTTTTTTCTCCAAAAATTACGTAGTTAACCTATAAATTTTTTTCCAAAATTAGAAAGCTTGTAATATTTCCTATGAATAATGTCCGGACAATTTTTATACTACGCATTTAAAAGTTCTTGTTTTTTACTTTTTTGTTTCTCCCAACCTCTTCGTCGTTTCGTTGACATTTTAAATTTTTTAGATTTTTTTTTAAATTCCACACAATCCTTATTAAATAACAGTCAATTTCTGGCAATTTCGTAGGAGACCGAGAGATTTGTGTTCTTTAAAGGAATTGTGATACGCTTGAAATTTGAAATTTTTTAATTTTTTTGTGGGAAAATTTAATTTTTTTCAAAAAAAAATTATTTAGAGGAAACATTTTTGATTTAACATTCGGCACGGCCCACCGGGAAACTCCCGGTAGCTTGGGAGGCCGTCCAGCTCCGAGTACATGTAAATTGAATGATAACTGTTACGGAGGCGACATTGGATAGAAAAACAGGTGTCTTAGTCCACCATTAGAAGTAAATATTTTTTCCGAAAATTTGCTCACTACTCAAAAGGGAAGAAACTCAGTGAATGAAGTCCGAGACGGATTCAATTGGATTTCTTAACAAATACACGCGTTATGGAGTCGACTGCTTTTGGTTGTTTCGGTATTTTTCCGAGTGTTGATGTTTATCGAATCCCAGTCGGAATAAACTGACTACTTAGAAAATAGAACTAGTTTTAGCACTAGTGGGAAATTGACTAGTTCCAGAACTGGTGTCAAAGTAATCCTAAGAGGAGCTAGTTCAAATAACTAGGTCAGTGGTATATCCATAAGATTTTTCTAAGGAATTTTTTTTCCGGAACGGTAATAAAACGAATATTTCGTTCGTATTTAGGCACGTGGCGAATTCGTTCAGTTATTGTGCGATTATTGAGTTGAACGGGCGTGCTTTTTCTGTGCAATAATAAATAGATTTTGGTGTTTTTTGTTTAAATTTTAGGTAAGTACACACATTTGTTGATTATCCTTTTTTTACTTGAAATAATGGCTGGAAGCAGGGGAAGTAGCAAACGAAACATAAGAAGGTTAATTAAAACAGAAAAGGAAACATATGTTAATAAATTAGACAATTATTTGGTAAAACCGCCGGAAAATTTACATGAGCGATTAGAAACAGCTAACGATTTTTTCGAAATAGAGACAATTCCTTCAACGGATTTTCAAGATTTAGTCCCAAAAAAACCGATAATAGAGAAGCTAAAGGAATGGTTTATAAGAAATAGGCCTTCTCGCCAGTGTTTTGATGAATTGTTAGTAATTTTAAGGGAAGAAAATTTAGATGTTCCTCTTAGTTCTAAGACAATTTTGAAGAATAAGGAAAGGCTTACTATTAGCAGGGTTGCGCCTGGCGTGTATTCTAACTTCGGTATTGAAAAGCAATTAAAAAAAGCCAGCAGCGTTATCTCTGAATATGAAGAAATTATTGTAGATATTAATATCGATGGATTACCATTGTTTAAAAGCTCCAGAACCCATTTGTGGCCAATTTTAATGAGAGTAGTTAATATTAAAAATATTAAAATATTTCCTATTGGTATTTATTTAGGTAAAAAGAAACCAGATGACATTGAAGAGTTTCTATCCGAATTTGTTGATGAAATAAAATATCTTACAGAAAACGGTATTCAGATGGAAAATAAAACAATTAAATTAAGAATAAGATGCATTGTTTGCGATGCCCCAGCAAAAGCTTTTGTATGTGGAATTGTCGACCACACCTCACTTCATGGATGTCCTAAATGCACTCAAGTTGCCAAAAAAGTAAATCGCGTTTTGACTTATACCGTTGAATCTGGTGATCTGATTTCTGATAATGATTTTAGGGACAGGAATAATTTGACCCATCATCAAAAACACTTTCATAACAAACAAACACCTTTTGAAAAAGTTAATGTTGGAATGATTAGTCAAGTTCCATTCGACAGTATGCATCTTGTAGATCTTGGGGTAATGAGAAAAATTCTTTTACGAATGCTTAATGACAAAATAAATTGTAAAGTTAGTAAGGAAAACAAAATTAGAATATCGAAACATTTAGAATCACTGCGTGCTTATATACCGAAAGAATTTGCTCGTTTCCCTAGGAGTTTTGATGAAATTTTTAACTGGAAGGCTACAGAATTTCGGCAATTTTTAATGTATACTGGGATTGCGGTTTTGAAAGAAAAAACTCATGATGACTTTTACTACGAATTTTTATTGATGCACTGTTCATGTAGGCTATTGTCTTGTCCTAAAAATTTTCAAAGAAACATTCCAGTAGCTCAAAACATGTTGGAGTTATTTGTACAAAATTTCCCCGTCGTTTTTGGAGAGAATAGTGTATCTCACAATGTTCATGGTCTACTACATTTGACAGAGAGTGTTAAGCATTATGGGGTTCTTACGAATTTTTCAGCGTACGATTTTGAAAATTATTTACAAATTTTAAAACACTATGTTAGAAAACCGTCAAAAATATTAGCACAGATTTTTAATAGAGTAAAAAATGAGAATATTATTCAGGAATCTAAATTTGAAGGATTTAAGTCAATTAAGGGAGAAATAGTTAGTTATACTTCAAATTGTTATTTTTTTAGTTTGAAAACTCCCAATAATTATTGCTGCATTCGCCCCTATATACCAATAAAAATTGAAGGGTTTAAAACAGGCCGACAAAATTCCGTAATTGGTAGAAGATTATTAAATATTCAAATTTTTTTCACTGAGCCGTTTGAATCTTTTTCATGTTTGGGAATATGTTTAGTGGATTCAATCCCTTCAGAACTTGAAGAATGTTTCAGTTTAAAAGAAATTGAATGCAAATTTATGTGTGTTCCACATGAAGAAAAATTGCTGTTGCTACCAATATTGCATGGCTGTTTTTAAAAAGTTTCCTTATTTTAACAAAGCCTCTAGTACATGTTAACTATCCCCCGCAAAAGATTTCGCTACCGCTCGTTTGAAATAATAATTTCAAGATAATACAAATATCGACTTCTTGGATATACCAAAGAACAATAATTACGGTCAGTTTTAAGTTTTAAAGCATAAAAATATATTAAATATTTTGGTTTATATTTTCGGACCCATTACATTCACTTCCCTATATGAAAGTGAACTCTTTTGCGTCGGGTTGGTTGTTGTATAAGCTTTCCATGACGCGAATAATCTAAAATTTGGTATACAATCGATAGTTTTAAAATTACATTTTTTTTACATTATTTCTTTTCAAACTGAGCAATTATGGCCAAACGAATTTTAAACGACAAAGAGAATAATACCTTAGGAAAAATGAGGCGTTGTAATGCTGCTATTGGAGAGGCTCTTACTTCGCAATGTAAGTAAAGACATAGTTATTTGACTATTCAGCGTAATCAGTTTTTATACAGAATTATCCTAATTTTATTTTTATTTGAAAAAAAAAACCTAGATAAAGATTACAGCAGCGGGGCCTTCAATGATGAATCCATGAAGACTTATATTGATTCAAAATTTGTACAAGTTACAGGTAATACTGGTGAAATTAATTTAAATCCTAGATGAATAGGACATATATCTTTGTAGAAATGATAAAAAAACAAAATGAAGCCATAATGGAGGTTTTAGCAACACAGACCGTTTTAATCAAAAGATTAATTAGACAAGAATCTTCGGTTTCTTCTATTTCGTCAATGTTTCCTTTGTGCACCGAAGAGAGTCTGCGAGATATAGATGAAGCAATTTGTGACGAAAACCGAGATTTATATGTAAAGAAAAAATTCGTTTAATAAGACATACTTTTTTCTAATAATACTTTTAAAAGGTTTCTGCGGTTAAATCTATTATTCGTGGTGGCTTTAAAAAAGCCATTGACGAACTCATTAGCACCGACGTAATTAAGGATTTCAACGTGGATGGAACACACGGGAAAAAGAGGTTTAAAGATTTTAGTAATCTTTATAATGTCATAAAGAGTAAATAAAAAAATTTAATTAATTTTTTTACTAAGTTAGTTACTTATATTTTAAAATAGGAGCTGTGGAAATGGGTTCCACAAACAAGGTCGCAGAAGTCCATATTAGAGAAGCTTTCCAAGCCTCAAAGAAAAAGCATTTTAAAAAACTTTGCTTGGAGAAGAAAAAAGAAAATAATACCAACTAAAATTAAAAACTTTTTTATGTATCACTGAAGTGCCTTTTTTATATTATTTATATTATTATTATTTATTAATTATTTTAAATGAAGAAACTTTTACTTTTATGTATTATTGAAGTGCCTTTTTTATATTATTAATATTATTATTATTTTTTATTTAAAATGAAGAAACTTTTAGTTTTATAAAATACATTATACTCTAATTGAAATAAATGCCTTTTATTCCTATTGAAGTACTTTAACCGAACTAGTAGTTCAAAATGAATTAGTTTTTGAAGTATTCCAAAATGAACTAGTTCTCTAAGTAGTTCAAAACGAATTAGTTCTCGAAGTAGTTCAAAATGAACTAGTTCTCCAATGAGTTCAAACTGAATTAGTTCTAGAAGTATTTCGAAGTAATGCAGGAAGGGACAATTGACTCTATCGTAGGACAACGCTGTACAAAAGTAGTGGGTTGTTTTCATATAAAAGGAATCCAAGTGGGAACTAGTACTCCCTCCTTAGAATGTAGTTATTCTACCAGTCTAGAACTAGTTCATTTTCCTACTGGGATACAATGATCGCTGCTCGCACCTTCGACCGACAAACATTGTGATTCTATAACGTGTGAATTTTCATTTCCATTATGTGGCACCCCCTTCACAACTAATATGTGTTTTCTAAACTCCAGATTTGAAAATTCTATAATAATTATTAAAAAACAACGGACAAAATGTCAGCCAGGAACTTTCAACCTGGCGTCCTTTGGAGGGAACTCTAAATTGCTGTGATCGGTGGCGAATGACCTCTGGAACAATTTGACATACCGCGCGAGCACCAATGGCGTATTATGTTTCCGTCATGACAGGTCCGGAACGTAAAACCGAGAAAAGGACAGGTTACGGAGGCGACACTTTTGGTGGTTTTAGGGCTGCTATTTTCTTCCACGAGTATGTAAGAGGGAAATTCAGGATGAGGGAATTGTATGATTACTATATAAAAGTGATAAGGGCCTGGAAAATTACATTCCGCAATCGTAGCAGAAGAAAAACCTATAGCCATCGAAAACTACCATTTCGTGACAATCACCCATATACCTACAATCTGGGCGGACTTTCGGGGCGAACTCAGTAGCGTACTGAAGGGTTCCATGCACTCAATCAAATCTACGATGGATGTAGAACTATCCGCGGACGGAGGCGGTTAGTGCTGCTTACAACAATAACTGCCCCGTTCTGATGAGGACGCGTAACAGGAAAACTCCATGGTGGAATAACGAGCTCTCCAGGTTGAGATCCGCTACGAGGAAACTATTCAACACAGCCAAGAAGAGCGGCAACTGGGAGAGTTATAAAAGCTCTCTAACCACCTGTTGGAGATTGATACACATCACAAGATAGCCGTCATCAAAATTCCCCACCATCAGAATATCACCGTGCGGTTATTCCAGTATCCAGAGGATTTTATTGACTGCAGCTCAGTTGGATTCAAGAAGCAGCCGATAAGGTCCAACCCAAGCATATCAATTTTAAGTCTATTTGAATTCTGCATTTAAGTACCTATATTGAATTTTCGCTGATTAATTGTAGTCGAGTAGAAATTATTGGAAGATCATCACATAATACTTGACATAAATAAAGCACAACAAGAATTGTTGCAAATTAAAAAACTTTGCTTAAAACAATTTATAATTTATTTAAATATTTTTATAAAGGGTTTCTATAGAGGCAGAACGACTGTCCTTTAAGAGTTTTTCCCAGGGTTCGTAAAATTGTTTTCCCCTAAGCACAGGCCGAAATACCCCTAAAATCCCCTAAAATCAGTAGTAAATAAAAATATGTATATATGTAGGAAGGGTAGTTTTAACTTTATCAATCCCAATGGACTGCAGCTATTGTGATAATGACTAAATTAATAATATAATCGGATTTAACCCAAAATAACAAAGGTTCCTTTTACATATTTTTATTTCTGATTTAAAGGTACGTATCCACCAAGCCAAACGAACAATTGCTCGCGGCGAAATGACGTCATAATGACGTAAAAAGATGGTGTTTCAGGTGTGCATAGCTGCGATATGCACTTGCTGGGTAACGTCATTTTTCCCGCGAGCAAATATTCGTTTCCATTGGTAGATACATACCTTAACAAGTCGTTGAACTCATTACCTAGGCCTGTGGTGGCGAACCTTTTCCAGTATGAGTGACAAAAAAACAGAATCTATTTTTATAAAAGTACTGACGTGCCAAGCATATTAAAATATTGAATAAGGCCAGATTCACAATGAGAGCTTCAAGCCTCAAGCTTCAAGCTACAAATTTTTTTTCTATAGTTTCAGCTTCATTTGAAGCCTGCAGCTTGAAGCTGTGAATGTGAATATAAATCCCATAATCCTAAATTTTTGAAGCTTGAAGCTTGAGGCTTGAAGCTCTCAATGTGAATCGGGCCTAATGGTGCAGCGGTTGTGAATGAAAAGAGATTTAAAGGAGGAAGGAATACTTGATTATAAGGGCGGCGGCTTGTTTGTTTATTTTGTCCGTTTTAAGCGCCTTACTTCTCCTCTCGAAACAATAATAGTCTCACTTTCATATGTATTAGGCGTATTATAGAAATACTTTCTCGATATTTTTCGCGAAATACGCAGGCGTGTATCTGCTAACCTAAATGCTGCACCAACGAATTTTCGCGTGCCAGCGAATTTTTAATACGTGCCACGCGTGCCATAGCTTCCCTATCCCTGTTCTAGGCAATCGTTGTCTTGGTAATATTGGAGTGGAATATCAAAATAACAAAAACGGTTATGCTAGGTTTCCACTTGTCGTTCAATTGACAAAGTTTAAACGCTTTAGTTGTTGTCATTGAGTGCGTTCAGTTAGTGGCATAATGTTACATTATGCGACATAATGTAACATAAAGCGTTCAGTTAAGGTTCTATGTAAAACATTTTTGACGTTTGTAGCACAAAAAGTCGTTCAGTTAGCAACGATGTTATCTCGTTTATGTAACATAACCCGATGAAGCTATTTTGCTTCTCTGAATGTTGCATAATGACAGTTGACAGTTGGTCGTTGTAGATTTGACATTTGCGGCATAAACCAACACAAATCGTTCAGTTAAGCTTCGTTACATACAGCCTGTTTCTTTACGAAATCCCGGGATGCCTGGGATCCCAATTCATGTTTCTTTACTTTCTCGGGATCATTTCCCCTCCATCCCAAAGAGCCAGAGGTCTGGACTTCTGGC
Organism: Thereva nobilitata; assembly: GCA_963855945.1. Classification (NCBI taxonomy): domain Eukaryota; kingdom Metazoa; phylum Arthropoda; class Insecta; order Diptera; family Therevidae; genus Thereva; species Thereva nobilitata. The sequence continues at coordinate 129,403,552 of OY979696.1, forward strand.
GGCGTGGATTAAATGAGAAATGTCAAAAGGTGACAGTTCTCAGCTAAGGTGACAGTTCTCAATTTTCAACATCAATTGATTTAATAAAAGATATCCGTGTTATCGAGGCAATAGTGCAAATAATAAATAAATTGAAGTGTTGTGTTATCGAAACAGCAGTGAAAATAATAGTTTTTTGTTATCGAGACTATTAGTGCAAATAAATAAATAGTTCTTCTTCTTGGATTTCTCAATCATCCCAGAAAGCATTTCTTTACTTTGACAGTTGTATCCCCACCCTTTAACAAAAACTCGGGATCCCAGGGATCCCGGGATTTAGTTAAGAAACACACTTATAATGCAACATTCTACCCTTCTCCTTTCTTTTGACAAATTTTACATTATGTTACATTATGCCACTAACTGAACGCAGCCATTAAAAGACACTATTGCCAATTCATTTCCACTTATGTCAATTATTGCTAAAAATTAATTTGTCAATTCATTGACAATGATATTTTGACAAATGCCTTTGCCAGTTCACTAAAAGCTATTTCCACTAGAGCAGACAATTTGAAACTGTAATCTCATTGTCAATTTTGAATTGTGCTATTGTATGAGAATGAAAAGGTAAATATTTAATTTTCTATTGTTCTATTGTATCAAGAAAAAACTAGTTCGGTTGTGAATTTGACCCTTTCGGCCCACATGATCAACTTCTCAGTAAGATGAACATAGACGGAATAAACTGACTAGAAAATAGTATACGTTTACCACTAGCGGGGAATTGACTAGTACCAGAACTGGCGCCAAAGTAATCCTGAGAGAAGCTAGTTCAAATAACTATAATAGTGGTAAATCCACAGGATTTTTCTAGAGAATTTGTTTTTCCTGAACGTTAGCAAACGAATTTCTTTCGTACTAGAACGCATGGTTGAATTTGTCCTGAGCATGTTGCAGCGCCGCTGATAACCTGGGAAGTAGATGAAATTCGAACGATTTCATGAGATATTAGCAAAACTAATCAATGTAAAGGACTTGTCAGACTTGACCGAAAAGGCCAAATTTTTCAGTAACTACTGGATGAGCTTAAATTTCCAGAAACTGTAGGACGTGGAAAACAATTCCCCGGCAAAAAAGTGCTGATCTCAGATTGGGAGAATTCGTGCTCTTTGTAAAGGGTTTGCAGGGTTTTTAAAGAGTATTTGAATTTTGACAAATAGTGATGTCTTGTTGTCAAGCTATCACTCTGCTGAATCCCGAAAAGATAACTTCATTTAGACGGGGTTACATTCCAACGAGTCTATTAAATATTACAAAAACTAATCAATTTAGACCTTAGCTGAAGTCTTTTCATTTAAACAAAAAAGGGCCCGACCGAATATTATGAAATTTTTTTCAAAACATATTTTCGTTAATATTCTTCGATCGGCACCTCAAAGAAGTCGATATCGTGTCTTTTGATTGACAAACAATTAAACACAATGCCAATGAATTTTCACTGTCAATTAAAAACAAAGTAACATTTTGTTTGACAACTCAGCTATTTCCACTTGTCCTGTAAATTCGTTGTCAGTCATTGACAAGCACTGTTGGTCAATTCAATGACATGCAGTTTTTTGCTATTTCCACTTACCAATTTTATAAATGACGTAATAATGCGTCATTTGTCAATTTCAAAACGACAAGTGGAAACCTAGCATTAGTCTTACAAGAAAAAGTTATAAAATATTTTTTGTAGGAAATTACCTAAGCTACAAATTGTATTCACATAATTTTTCTGTAAAAGTGAGCTCATCAAAAGGTCATCAAAAGCGATTTGTCGCAAATATCTTATATTTGCGACAAATCGCTTTTGATGACCTTTGACCCCGCGTAAAATCGTCTCCGAGTCTCCAATCGATGGGGACTCGTGACATTTTCATTAGAGCAATAATATCAATGTCCATACCAAAATTTAGCTTTCCCGGAATTTTTCCGAAATTGGGGCTTTTTTTGTCTAATTTCCCTGGACTAGTAAGAAACATTTGGGATTATTAAAAAAAACAAAACCAAAACTAAGTCACAGCTGACAGGTTAATCTGTCAATTCGACTCTATTTCTACTCGGCTCTTCAACCTAGTTCCTCATATACGTGAGTCGAAAGTTCAAAAAAACCTCAACTCAACTATTCAACTCGCCATGTATACATACTATATTTTTGGTTCAGGCTATTCAAATTATTATTCAACAAGCAATCAGAATTCGAATAAAAAGCTAAGAAAAATGGCGTATATTTAAATTATGAGGTTTGTTTATTAGTCAGTCCTAGAACTATCTAAATCATCCTAGAACAGAAAAGTACAGGCTTTGGCGTTCATTAGTTTTAAAACTTGTTATTTGTGGTCCGAGGGTGTTCTAGTTTGGTGTTAATTAAGTTGTTCTAAAGTGTTCTAAGTTTTACTTTTTGGTTCTAGATTTTTTTCAGGACAGTTTTGGACAAGAGTTTTTTGTTGTTGTTTTTTTTAGTTTTGACAGATGTGTATATGAAATTATGAGAACAGAAAATGTAGAACAAAAAAGTACAAAAAAGCGTTCATTAGATTTTCTGTTCAAGTTGTTCTAAAGTGTTTGACGTTGAATTGCTTGCTGTTCTATTCCATTCTGCTCTGTCCTGTTGTGAAAACTAATAAACAAACCTATCGTATAGCATTTAAAATATTTCGGAGCATTGTTACAATCCCCCTAAAATTACCCCTAAACATATGAAGCCCCTAAAAAACCCCATTCAGCATTATTTTCCCCCAAATTTAGGGGGAAACCCCCAAGTTGGCATCCCTTTTTTCCCCTTTTGACAATCAATTTTCCAAAGCCTCATTCGTTTTTTTTATATTTTTTCTCCCAAGGATTGCTTTTTAATTTTTTCTGACAAACCCTGAGTGGGCAACATTTTTAACACCCCCCTCGGTGAGACGTGTTAGATTCCGTAGTCTCACCCTCTTCTCGATGACGTCGCATTAGCGCTAACTTTACAGCTGGTCTTTCATATACTCCCGCGCTGGTTTTAACTGTAGCCCTTCTTACTTGTCCATCAGCTGCCATGATTGTTTGTACAATGATCCCCTTAGGCCACGTATTTCTAGCGGATGTTTCATCCATGATCAGAACTAAGTCACCTTGCTTTGAGTTTTCTACTCCTTGAGTGCATTTGGGACGACGATTTATAGTAATTTTGGTAGGTATTCTTTGACCCATCTTCCCCAGAATTGCTCTGCCATCTCTTGAGCCACGCGCCAATTCTTCCTTAGGTATAGATCCTGTACATTAAACTGACCAGGCGACTTACTCCCGCATGAAGATCCAAGTAGGAAATGGTTCGGTGTCAGTGCCTCCATACATGATGCGTCTGATGACATATAGTTCAATGGAAGAGCATTAACAATATTCTCGGCTTCCATTATAAAACATCTCAAGCTTTCGTCAGTTAGACGTTGATTTCTACAGATATGATAAAGAACCTTTTTTATAGATCCTATCAATCGCTCCCAGGATCCTCCCATGTGTGGTATTGACGTCATTTCTTATGGCTGATTTGCACATTTTCTTAAATTCTTCTTTTAACTCTCGCTCTGCTCCTTTGAAATTCATGCCATTATCTGACAGAAACGCTTTTGGTGTGCCTCTTCTGGCCATGAAATTTCTTATGGCAATTACACAGGAATCCGTAGTTAAAGCGTGAGCTATCTCAATATGAACCGCTCTTATAGTTAAGCAGGTAAATAGAACTCCCCAACGCTTTTCACTTTTCCTTCTAGATATAACTGTTATAGGGGGCCTCGGCAGTCTAGGGAGTAAGGCGCCTGGCTACTATCCCAGAGGTCCCGGGTTCGAATCCCGGCAGAGCCCCACGGTCCTTCGCCTTTCCCACCTTCTTTCTTCTTCCCTCTTTACATTCCTCCTGTCATAGCCTTCCGCTAGCACTGCCCCGCTCCACCAAGCGCATATCATCGGTTGGTTGATGGGATTCAATTCGTTTCAGGAGGCATAACACTCCAGCGAGTTGTTTCTCATTGCCCCGATGCCAGAGTCGCGATAGAAATGGTAGGGGTTAGGTGGTTGTGGCAGTTCCTTCCTACTTCAGTCTTCCCTCCCCTTCACTATCTATCGACTAGAGCTTGCTGTTCGACATTGCAGTCTATACGAAGAAAATAGATTGTCGACAGTACAAATGGCTTTCCCTGAGCTCTAGTCTTCCACATAAAAAAAAGACAGTTCAATCTTTTCATTGCCATTGCATAACTATTGGACAAACGCACATTCGGATATCTCCACAGTAAGCCGCTTTCAAATGTATCACTTATCCGTTTAACTGCATTTTCCTAAAGATCTATGGATCGTTCCTCTTCTTTGCTCATCAGTGGAGACCTTGGTGCTACGTTGTCATGATATTACTAATTGATGTAGTGACTTGTCGCACTCACACGCTCAGTGTTGTTTGGAGCTCGCTCTCCTTGTCGTGACTTCCACCTAATGTCCAACCCAGACGTGTTTTCGTCGCCCCACGTTCTGAACAACTTCGTTCTACTATTCTTAATGGTATTCCTAATTTCCAATTATCCATGCCTATTACGATAGTAGGTATAGCTCTATTGTGAGACTCGACTGGAACGTTTTTGAGGTAACTGTATCTTTTAACCAATTCCGGCATCAATAATGTCTTCCTAGGTAAATTAAGTCCGTTAATGGTACGAGCATTTTTGATACTAAAACGACGGCTATTATCCTTCGTTGACGAGATTGTCAACCTGTCCTGCCTTGAATCCGGTATTACACGCATTGTACCACCAGTCCATTTCAAACATAACTTCGTCGCATTCCCATTTAATTTTAGCTTGTCAGCTGTATCTTCTTCTATGAGCGTGATGGAGGATCCTTCATCTAGTAACGCGTATGTATCGATAGAGAGATTCTGGCTATGAAGGGTCACAGGCAATATCCGAAGTAGCACTGATTTACTGGTATGATGTTGCAAACTAGGACAGGCATTTAATGTCGATATAGGCGATAAAGTTTGTAACGGTCGGTTAATTATTGAAAAATTCTCCTTGTCAATTATTCCCCCCTCTCGCGGAAATTTCAGAAATTATTAGTCCTCACTTCTGGAACTTCTTAATTCAAAATTTTTCGAATCAAGTAGGCGAATAAAAACCAAATTTTTCTTGGAAGAAAAAAAATTCGATACCTTTGACAGTGTGGATTCAGTCGCGACCAGAGAGAGTTTGAAAAAAGCTTTGCCGGAAGAAAGATAGTTTTTCTGATAAAAAGTTTTTCAGGAAAATGATAGTTTTCTTTTAAAAACCAGTTTCCGTAGAAAAAGTGGACGACCGCCCTCAAGTCGGATAGTTCGGAGTCAGATTTTTCTTGATTTTGAACCAAGAAAAAGTTTGTTGGATTTTTTTGAGTATCCACCTTTTCCGGAAGGAATTTGTGAAAGAGGTTGTCCGGTTGTATACTATTGGTTGTGATCCTGATATAAATAGTGGCTACAGCGCTGGCTCTCAAACTAATTGCAATCAAGATACGGCAAATGAAAAGGATTATCTTGAAGAGAAGGGTAGAGGAACAAGTGACAAGAATCGTGCTTCACAGTTGTTGGTGATTCGCAGCTTGCAGATGGATTGGAGACTGTCAGATCAGGTGTAGCAAGCGTCCTTGTGCATACAGCCCCAAATTTTGATGGAATAGCAGTGTTATTGGTGAAGTTACACGTTTGATACTTGTTGTTTATTTAGGAAAATATTTGATGTTATTTTGTTGTTCTCCATTGGATGGGTACATTCGTTTATCCAATTGAAATATTACCGTTTTCTACCAGCGTGTAAGATTTTCTTAGCATGAACACCGAAGGATTATTTTAGAAATTATTTGGTGCTGTATTTTCATCCATTGGATAGTTGTATTCGTTTTATCCAACGGACATAGTGACGTTTTCTGCAGGAGTGCTGGATTTTGTTATCATTGGCCCTGAAGTTATTGGCTGCAGAGTTGGCTCGTTTTTTTTGCCGCTTGTCTTGGCTACAACTCCGCGCACCTTTAGTAGTGCCGGAAGGGTGAATAACCAAGGACAGAAACAGGAAGTAAGGCGGAAAGATTAGTAAAGGATTGTGCAACCAAAGGTATATATAGGTAGACATTACGGAGCAGATCGATTGACTGTTCTTGGCGGCGGGGTAACACCTTCTGTTATCAATATTTTATTATATTTACATATTTACATATTCTGTTATCAATTATTAACACTCTTCTTATATAATATGTTTTATTCGTTTTAAGTGACACACACATACTACTTTTTTAGGTATAGTACACTATATATATTGTGGTTGCAAACAAGGTTTGAGCCTTTTTAGTGGGTATTATTTGTTTTGCACAGATTGTATTGGTAATGTGCCCCGTTGGGTTGTTTGTTTTTTAAAGAAAAAAACCTTAACCAGGAAAAGGTAGTTCACTTCTCTTTGGCCAAAGCGACGTCGATCCTTTCCGTTTGAGAATCTTGAATCCAGTGAGTGCCCCCCATTACATTCAACACACACACCGTTTCACTTATCCTGTGTATAAGTGTTCATAATTGTTTTTCATTGTTTATTGTTGTTTCTACGGCACTGTAGTAATTGTATATTGTTGTGAGTATTGGTCGTTTTTTTCTTTGAATAATATATATATGTTGTCAAGTACTTACACTGTGTGCGTCTTTAATTGATATGAATTGCTAGAGTGTTTCCGTTAAGTTTCTAGGATGGTTTTGGAGGGAGGTTTTTTCTCTACGATCTCCCGTCGGTGATTCCACGTGGATACAGGTCCCATGAGTCCGTGGTACCAACCCTGGATCTCTGTGGGGATGGACCTAATAACGAAGAAGACATGAAGAGCTTGCACATAAACAAGTAGGTAAGTGGTGAACATTATGTAGCGTTCCGGTCACACACCCCACGACCCCTTCCGGCGAGCTAGCGTGTACGGTGTGACCGGCTTAAAATCCCCTATGAATATTTCGGAATACTAGGGAGGATGTGTGTCTCCAAATTTTTATGTCTACCCAAGCATGATGGCAGTAGCCTTGCTGTCACCAGCAAGGAGCTCCATTGTGCCGGTACAAGTTGTTGCATTGTTGTGCAGAACTGGGTGATGTTTTGCTTTGCAAGCTTGAATACCACATTCCTGTACTTTTTTACATCTAGAAAAATTATGCGATTGTAGGCATCAATTACAAACCCTAAACTTTCTTACGACCGACCATTTTTCTGCAATAGGCATAGATGAAAATTGTTTACAATGTTCTAGTTTATGATATTCATTGCAAACAGGACAAGATTCCTTACCGAATTTAGTATTAGGCTTCTTCTCCTTGTGCAAATGTAGGAAATTCCTCAGTGAGTTTGCTGTGGGCTTCAAGTCTGCTTCTACTGCGTAAGGTGATACTACCATACTCATCGCTTTCGCCACATCATATAGCCAGTCACCAAATGTTATTATGTTAACATTTTTTAAGTTCACGCTGAAGATTGCCCAATTTACCTTTAATTGAGAAGGAAGCTTATCTATTAATTCTTGCTTCAATAGTGGATTGTGGATGTGCTCTTGAAGGCCGGATGCTTGTATTGCCGCACATAAATTTCGAATGCGCGTAGCATAATTTATAATGCTATCCGTCTTCTCAATTTCTGGCGTCGGCTCCTTTCGAACTGTTGCTGGTAATAAAAGAAGGCTACGTACTGCCTCAAGGGCTCTACCCTTCAAGCAGGCTTGTAGTCTAAATAAATTTTCGAGATTGGAAAATCCATAGGCAGCGCTACTCGTCTCGAAGCTACTAATAAATAATGGCCAATCTTTCGGGCGTCCACTAAATATAGGGAGATCTTTGTGCATCAAATTACGGCATTGGATATCAGCAGTTGTCCTAAAAGATTGTCCGCCATATTGATTTTGTTGGCATGGCACAACTTTTGTCGAATCCTTGCAGGTACTCCGAGCTAACAATTCGTACTTCTTTTTGATGAACTGATGTTGTAGCTGATATTCCTCTTATAAACGGCGAAGCTCCAACTCAACCGAACTGGTTTCTTCCAATGGGATATTCTTTTCTGGAAGCTGTGTGGCAGGGGAATGTTTCTTTTGAACTTGCAGCGGCGGATTTTTCTTCATTGAGGGCGGTTCTACTTCCTTCTTGCGAGTCACACGTGTTCTCAGAACTGACTGCGTTTTTTTGGCATTGTCTGCAAACCCAGTCGCGGTTCTCCACGTCTTCAGAGACTCCAACAAATACAAAATGAAACCATTTGTCGCATGCATCACACTGCACCATCATTTCGGTATCTTCCTGACCGCATTCAGCACAATTGTTGTCCTTCCCAGGCATTTTGGAAGCTCGTATCTCTTGAAGAAGTTACGAAATTGAATTCTTCAAAATTATATCAACCTAAAATCCAAGATTAAATTCGACAAGAAAAAACTCTTAAAGCTTTGTTGCCAATTAAAAGACTTTGCTTAAAACAATTTATAATTTATTTAAATATTTTTATAAAGGGGTTTCTATAGAGGCAGAACGACTGTCTTTTAAGAGTATTTTCCCCTTTTGACAATCAATTTTGCAAAGCCTCATTCGTTTTTTTTTATATTTTTTCTCCCAAGTCAAGGATTGCTTTTTAATTTTTTCTGACAAACCCCTGAGTGGGCAACATTTTTAACAAGAATGAAAAACAACGTGCCGTGTTTCAAATCCAGCATCTTAGCACCGGTATAGAAGAAACCCGAATATCATCACCCACCTGGATCCCCATAAAGATGTAAAGGAATACCACAAGAACCATCAGCACACACCTTGGCTCAACCATTCGTGGAATACCTCCCCTTAATTACCACCTATAGCAGGGCGATCAGACAAGCAAAAATTTCTGGGAGTTTCTGCAAGAGTATCGAAGACATTCGAGACTCAGCAAAAATCCACAAAGCTTCATTAAAGGGCATATCGGGAGATCTCGGATCTATTAGGAGAACCGATGGCTCTTTCACACAGTCTAGGGAAGAAACCTGCATAATATTGCTCCAGGCACAACCATTTATTCAAATGGGAATACATCTTCTGCTGGAGAACTAACAGGCCCACTTTCTGAAGTGACCAAAGCTGCCTGGACAGAAGCAAACGCCGTGTTTAATCACTAAGCAATTAGGAAGGCGATTAGATCGTTCAAACCATACAAGTCGCTTGGAGCTGACCAGATCTATCCCATTATGTTACAGGAAGGCTGCGACCTAGTCACTCCTTTATTATGCAAAATATTCAGGGCTTCCTTCGCACATGGTTATACCCCATCTGTCTGGAGGAAAGTCAACATAACATTTATACCCAAGCCAGGGCGTTCGATAAGTCTTTCGTCTTTTGCCTTGAAGACAATGGAGAAAATTGTCGACAGAGTGATAAGGGAAACTTATCTTCAACGCCAACCACTAAGCTCCTATCAGCATGCGTACCAGGCCGGCAAGTCCACCGAGACAGCACTGCACCATCTGGCGCTCAGGCTGGAAGGAACAGCACTAAACAAAGGAGTTGCGCTGGCGGCCTTCCTCGATATCGAAAGAGCCTTCGACAATACTTCCTTTGATACTATAGCTAGGGCTCTAACTAGACGAAGTCTAAGTAGCACTTTCTGCGACTGGATCGACTCTAACTCTCTCTGTCGCAAACTAATGGTTTCTCATGTTGAGGGGTCTGTGGAGGGCACTATAGCAAAAGGTTGTCCGTAGGGAGGAGCTTTATCCCCACTTCTGTGGTGCCTTGCTGTAGATGAACTCCTGGAACTATTCAACCGCCGCAACTTTTTCGCGCAAGGCTACGCAAATGATGTCGTCATCGTAGTAACGGACGAAACTGAAGGAGCCATGTCAACACGTCTGCAGCAGGCACTAGATCTAGTATCTAGTTGGTGCGACAGCATAGGACTAAAAGTCAATCCAGGGGCCGGATTCCGCAAGCGTGAAAATTACTGTGTATACGGCCATACGGGTTCACGGCCACGTTTTTGATTCCGCAAGCGTGCCCATAAGTTTTTTTGACAGAGTGCGTGCTGACAGGAGGGAACATTTATTCACACTTGAAACGTTCGTGAGTACGTAGTGATGGAAACGAAAAAGTGCAAAAAAGCGAGTGACAAATAATTTCTTAGCAACTGAAAAATTTCAAATCGCGCACTATGCTTCATAACTTACTCAGCATAACAAAATTCAAAGTCGATTGTGGAAACGGGTGAATCGAAAAAATGCAAACCGCTGTGAATGTGAATTAATTTTTGTTGTGTGCACAGGCAAACGATTCACGCTTGCTGAATAAGTTAATTTTGAAAGCGTAGGGCGCGATTTGAAATTTCTGGGTCTGGGTCCCGGGCCATCGGGGCTTCAAAGGCAATAAAAAAGTGAATGCCCAGCTAAACAGGGCTCTGACATTGCATTCATCGGTCCAGAGCCGGCTTTCGGAGCACCTACCAGCTTGCTGCAAAGGACCCTAGCCGACCGAACTTTGATGAAACATATTGAACGCTGGAGGTCCGCGCCTCGACTGGCCAACTCTAAGCGGTTCCTTCCTGGGCCGTCTCCTAACACGGCCAAGGAATTGTTAGGGCGCAGTAGAAATGATGTCAGGGCACTTGTTGGCTTGATCACCAGACACTGCGCCCTAAATTGCCGCTTATGAAGGATAGGAAAAGCGGAGGACCCCACCTGCAGGCTTTGCCTGGAGGAGGATGAGTCTGCTTTTCACGTCCTCTGTGAATGCCCCGCAATAGCGAGGAGCAGGGTTTATTTATTCGAGGAGTCCCTGTTCGATTATTCAAGTCTACGCGACAAGCCACTAGGCAGACTGCTGAACTTGTTTAAGCGGTCTAGCCTAAAAATATGAGGTATAGGGGTGTAGTGCAATAGGCCAAATGAATTGCCGCAGTACCTATGGACCCAGTACCTCACACAAGGAAAACAAAAAAAAATTAGGTTCTAGAAGGGCTAAAAAACCGTTAAATACTAGTGGCAGAAATAGCAACTTTAGCTAGAGTGGCTTGGGGAGGGTGCAAATGGTATTTATGGAATAAAAAAAATGGAAACGCTCCTGGTAGAAAAATTCTGTTACCTCGATAGTATTATTACCGAAAACGGCGGTACAGAAGAAGACGTCATTTCCAGAATAAATAAACCAAGACGCGCATGTCACGATGTGACAAAATCGATCGACGAGGTCCAATTAAATGTATTTAATATTTTAACAAAAATCCAATAAAATTAACAAATGACAAACGTTTAAAAAAACACGCTTGCTATGTTGTCTGTCTCACATATGGAGATCGACGGAGATCTCAATTAACACCAAATTGCGCCTGTTCAACTCCAACGTTAAGGCAGTTCTTTTGTACGGTTGCGAAACATGGAAAGTCACCCAATTCATCACAGGGCGCCTACAAGTTTTCATCAACAGATAACTACGTCGTATCCTAAAAATCCGCTGGCAAGATAGAATTACAAATGAGGAACTATGGCGCCGTACCGGCCAAGAAAGGATAGACGACCAAATCAGGCGAAGGAAATGGAATTGGGTTGGCCACCCCTTGCGACGCGAAGACGAGAATCTAGCCAAACAGGCCCTTGACTGGAATCCGCAAGGATCCCATCGAGTCGGAAGACCTACAACAACGTGGAGGAGAACCCTATTAGCAGAGGCCGCAACAACTGGGAGATCCTGGTCAGAGCTGAGAGCTGTCGCACAAAACAGAGTCCGCTGGAGGGCAACTGGTTCCGCCCTATGTCCCATGAGGGATCAAAGAAGAAATTAGTTAGTTAGTTAGTTAGTAGTTAGTCTAAGCTTAGGTGTCACCCTTTATACCATCACTCCGTCAGGGATCCATGAGGAGGAGACGGTGAACGCCACGTTTATAGTTTGCACTCTTGGAAGTTGTATGAGCTAATTTTTTTAAGCAGCCACCTGATTCCGAGATGCAACCATCGGGGTTAGCGGCTGGCACAAATGGAACGCAGCTGTTGTCTCCTGAAACAAGTTAAGGCTCAAACAGAACCAATACGTTCCGTCCGTTTTTAAAAGTTGGAAATTTGACATTTCCATAAGCTTTCCATGAGACGAACGGGGTAGCCAGCGGACGGAACGGAAAATAAAAACAAAGAAAAAACGAGCGGAGCGGACTGGATCTTTTTGAGCCTTTAGTCGTGCTAAGCAGCTGGCAAAGGCTGTGACACCAGCAGTAGACTACCAGGTGAATAAGGAAGTGCACTGTCCGCCAGGTGAAGGCCCGAACTAAGCAGAACTTTTATACTCTATTATTAACCGACGAGAAGCCTCATTAGGCCTACTCTAAAAACTACTCTACCTCTTAGAAGCAGATAATACATTTACATGCCTGGTGGGTTTCCTCTGGTAACTTGCTTTGTAAGAGTTAGACTAACGAGAGAGTACACCCGTTCGAGAACCTTTTGGAAAACAACATAGCACCGTGAAATGAATGAAGTACTTTGTAGCTAGTTTTTACACGTCAATTAAAAGTTCTATAAATATCAACATAATTTCCCAATTGAAAACGTTCTAATGACCTTCATGTGTTCACATTTTTAAATATAAAACTACAACTTTTTCGCTGCATTCAATTACAAAAGAACAAATCTAAAAGACAACTCTAGAAAGATCAAAATAATTTATATCTGCCGCAGCTTGTTCTCAGTTTTCTTGATATTTATAATTCATCATCTTAATTCTTAATAATTTCCCTTTTATCTCCTAAACTGCTTATATTGAAAACTTCTGTCATAGCTGTTTAACTGCTTGTTTTATTTGGTCAGATTCTCAATTATCGAATCATGAATAACACCGAAAATATTATCTGGGAATTTAGCAGCTATCCAAAGATGCGCCACATCTGTTTCAGGTGGAAAACAAAAACATCTGGTGAAATCTTTAGCTAAAAAAAACAAGTTGTCCACTAAAATCTGTTGCCCTTGATAATTATGCTTCTTATCTAAACAATTTACTTTTTCTTATCTTATAGAATTGGAAGTTGTAAAGTACATATTACAAAAGGAGAGAGGATTACAAATTTTTAATAATAACTTATCGGATGATCCTAAATGGCACAAATTAAATTTAATCCAATTAAATGCAGGCTTTATTACTTTAAGTGCTGGTTATGAATAGATTTCATCTGGTGCTCTTTATTAACGTTGAATGTTATTTAATTTGGAGTATCCGACGCTGATTGTAAGATTTTTTTGCACTAAATACTTCAAAAGCGTTTGTTTCCATTGCAGTTGAAATGCGTACGGAGTGCAAATGTAATCTTATCTCTAGAGCTTGGATTTATGTTGTTAATAGCAATAAAAATAAACAGAGAACTCACTCTTTCTTTTCGTTATCAGCATCGCCAGCAACAATATTCACAGGAGAGCTTTGATTTCCTGCATTGATCTTATTATTTTGACCTAAAAAATTATAGAAAATTGCAAAGAAATATTTCAATTAAATTGTTAATACTATGTAATACCTTCAGTCTGGCTGATGTTATCCATATTATTATCATCCATGATTAAATTTTGCTTAAATACTTTTCAATAAATTATCGCGCGGCACCACAAATAAGGAAATCTCTCGTCTACCCACGGAAAATTTTTGCTATTCATCTTCCATTTTTCTCGTATTCAAAAATACGCACACAATTAAAATTTAATTAGGAAGAAAATTAGAAGAAAACGATAATTTTTAATTCGAAAAATATCGAAGCCGGCATTTACGAAATTTAATTACTACCAATTAAGATGAAAACAATGGGAAATTAAGTTAATTATATTCTGAAAACAATTCGAACGAATTTTGTTAACATTTCTCCGTCTGGGAGATGTCAATGAACTGTCAAAATCAGATGCATTTTAAAATTAACAAATTGCAAAATTTTTCTAGATGCATTCACTTTTGTTAATTTTTTCTTGAATACAAAGATGTCACTACCATTCAATTGAGCTCTTTCATGACAAGAAGATGGCGCTTTAGCTGTGTAGAACACACAAACCACTAGAATCGCGCGATATTCGCTTTAACAAAATGACATTAGTGTCAATTATTTTTGGATGATAACGAATTGTGTACACACCTATTATTTTCTATTAATTAAATTGCGTGAGCTAAATATTAATAAAAAAGACGAAAGAACGCACGCGGATTAATAAACACGAATTATTTTATGATTTTATAAGTATGAGTTTAGAGGAAGTGAGCAAAGGTGAAAAAATCCAAAGGGGTTTTCAAATGTATTTATTTTCAATCTCTTACAAAAATTTAATTAATTTTCAACTAAAATTATTACAGAAATTGGATGATTTTACGTGATGCCGATTCGGGAAATATAATTTGGCAAGAAAATAAGGATTTTTCATCGCCAGATGTGGAACATGAAGCCAAGGTTCCTGTTAAAGTTTTGGATCTGCGGGCGGTATCCAGGGAGATTAACTTCAGCACAATTGAGGCAATGGAAAATTTCCGCCTAGATCAGAAAGTTTTATTTAAGGGTAGAATTATGGAAGAATGGTTCTTTGAAATGGGCTGGGTTAGTCCAAATACCACAAATACATGGCAATCAACAATTGAAGCTGCACCCGAATCACAAATGATGCCGGCGAAAGTTTTAAAGTAAGTTTAATTAATTTTTGTTTTTTGCTATTTGTAGTTAAAATTAGGTTAAATTGAGTGGGTTATGGGACGATTATGAATCACCCACTTGTTTGCAATGACAATAACCTAATTTGCTAAACGAAAGTGGTTTTCCATAAAAGGGCACTAAGTGGTTTAGCTGAAAATGTCACGATTTTTATTTGAACACACAAAAAATGCAGCGCTTGCCAACTATTAACTAGGGCTTCTTTGCCTGTATTTTCTTTAAAGAGCTCTCCAAGGTGAACAGTAAATTATAAAAATGAACAAAGAATTTTTTAGATGTATGTATAGCTTTCAATACCTGACTTCATTATGTCTATTTTTTTCTGTAAAAATATCTATATGTAGGTATTTTCGTTTTTGTACTCTGTGGATACAGATCTCGACAAATTATTTAACAAAATGTAAATTCCTATAGTAAGGTTGGTTAAATAAAAGATCCGAAGAGAAATACAAAGAGCTCAGAAAAGAGAATTCACGGATGGAAAAAGAAAGCCCGGGAGCAAAATCTCGTTTGTGAACTAGAACAGTGCAGAGAGTGGCCGCCGTGCCA
This sequence comes from Thereva nobilitata, assembly GCA_963855945.1. Taxonomy (NCBI): domain Eukaryota; kingdom Metazoa; phylum Arthropoda; class Insecta; order Diptera; family Therevidae; genus Thereva; species Thereva nobilitata. The sequence goes on from OY979696.1 coordinate 129,418,809, forward strand.
GGCTCGGGAGTTCTACTGAACAGTCTGCGGTAGGACGCAATTCACACCACGTTGCACAAATTGCAACGACAAAGAAGGGAATCTACAACAAGGGCTCGGGTGCAGACAGAACTCTACAAAGTCATGAGAGAATTCGGCATCTCTAATAAGCTGAAATGATTATGTAGGTTGACCAAGGCCAATGTGACAAGCCAAGTAAAAATATCCGGAGCACTGTCCAGACCAACCAAAGTCTATAGTGGACTCCGATAAGGGGAAGATCGGTTGGGCTGAGGATTAGCAACCAGCTCCCATAAAACACACAATTGCTACGAATCGGCAAACAATGCCTCGGAACCGGACGAACAACACAACGACGACCTTTGCTTTTCGAACCAGGACACGAAGCGGATCATGGAATGTGAGAACTCTACTTGCTGATGGACGGCTGGATGAAGTCCTCAACGAGATGAACCGCTATAAAATCAAGGTCATGGGACTCAGCGGGACCAGATGGCCCGATGCGGGGGAACATATCTGCCCAAAACGGTGAGTCCGTATATTCTGGCAGAAACGAAACTGAAAGCCGTAGGAATGGCGTTGGCGTAATACTCACCAAGGAAGCCAGGTCCAGCCTCATTAGCTGGTCACCAGTTTCTGAGAGGATTATTACCGTCCGCCAACGTACCAGACTAAGAAGTACTACGATAGTCCAATGCTACGCTCCAACTGAAGACGCAGAAGATGACATCAAAGACGAGTTCTATATGCGACTGAATGAGGTTTTTCGCTCTATTCCAACGGGAGACATCATTGTTTTGAGGGGTGACAAACGCACAGATCGACCCCTACAACACCGGCCTTGAAAACAAAATTGGAAATGAAGGTCTAAGCAAGATACCAATAACAATGGTGAACTTTCGGGGTACCGCCCGATGGTAGTACGAGAAATCAGATAGATCACGTGGCCGTCAGTCGCAGATGGAGAACTATTTTGGAGGATGTCAGGAGCTTTAGGGGAGCAGACATTGGAAGTTACCACCATTTGGTAGTAGCAACTATCCGCCTAAAAATGGCCGCAAACGGAAACGTCCATGGCGATGCCGTAAACCGTACACGGTTTAACGTAAACCTTCTGCGGCAGAGCACTAAAAGGCGAGAATTTGCTGGGAATCTGCAACAAATCTTAAACAAGCGAACCGTTTCTGACGACACAAATATTGAAGAGCTGTGGAGCACAACAAAGTGCGCTATAATAACAGCAGCGGAAACAAGCATCGGTTATGTCCAAAGAAACCAGCAACACTGGATCTCGGACACAACCTGGCAAAAAATAGAACGCAGAAGGGCCCTCAAAAATAACGTGAACTCTACAAGTGACCCGGAAAAACGTCAACAACTTGAACGTACTACCAATTACACCGAGAGGTAAAGAGAAGTGTCCGGCGTGTTAAAAGGCAGCAGATAAACCAGCTCGCAGAAAAAGCGGAAAAGTAAGGTGCTGTAGCAAATTACTAAACAGCTCTCAGGGAAAGCACTTTACTAAAAAACATGCCGTAAAGAGTGCGGATGGAAGGCTGCTGCGACGAGGAGCAACTCCAAAGATGGAGAGATTACTTCTTCGCCGCCCTGAATGGTTCATTTGCACAGGAACCTCAGGAAAACAGCAACAATGCACAGCCAATAAGAAGAACCACTCGGGCCACATCCAAGACTGAAATAGTAACCGCAATTCATGCAATGGCCAATGGTAAAGCCGTTGGAAAAGATGGCATCCCGCCAGAATTGTTGAATGCCGATTCAAGCCTCATAGCAGATGCACTACAGCCAATCCTGGAAATAGCATGGAACACCTGTAACTTTCCGGAGGATCTCCTATGGGACAATCAGTTGTGCACTACCCTACACCTTGCCACCTTAAATCGATCTAAATCAATCAATCAGTGCAAGAATATCAGTGAGCTGGAGACGCGTAGATCTATTGCAACGAACAGGGTCAACGACACACGCTCGTTCGTTTTTGGACTGCACAGAGATAACTTTTTGATGGCAACTCTATCTACAAAAAACACTTCAATATCCATATCTGTCATTATTTATTTTATACAAAAGATAAGACATTTTAAATATAATAATTAATTTTAATTAATATTAATATTAAAAAACATATGAGTAAATATAATAATTTAAAACTGTTTTTTTTTTCAGTGGAAACGTTACTATTGAAACCAGCTTCTTTGATGGTGATATCTTAATAACAAAATCTGTCGTCCGGCTTTATTACATTTAAATTCAATAAAAATCCAAAAAAAAATATAGTCTAACATTTTACAGAACTGAACGATACGATCGGCATTTCACGTACAGTTTTAATACTGTTGGATATACTCGTTAAAACTGCATTTAACACATTTTTTTAAAATAAAAATTAAAGAGAACTTAACATGAGCAATATATTTTGCAATTTTTTTTAAAATCTATTAAAACTCTGCATTTCTTGAACTTATTTATAGGTGCTTTATGGATGTTTTTGTAAATTCATTCCGTTAAATAAATATACGGCGGCACATAAGAACCATTTGGAATGGATTTATTAAAGAATAATATATATTTTGACGGTGATATTATTATTAATTTATTTTCTTACAATCCCACAACATATCCTATTTAAAATTTAATAATGGGAGTTTTCGATAAATAATATTTAATTAATCTAGTGATAATCGTTCAAAATATTCGAAATGAATTTACAAAAATGTCCTTTCTTTTAACCATAAATAAAATCGAATATTATCAATAATTTCACCAGATATTTTCTCCCTTTTTCCTTTAAAGTATCATAATAATTTTACAACGAATATTTATTTTTAGAAGCGATAAAAGATACAACTCCGTCCAGGTTTAAACAATCCATAAGTAAAATCGAAATTTTGTTTTTTTTAAATAATAATAAATGTAATTTTATTTTGCCTAGTATTGCGTGTGTATTTAATTGTTTTTACCATTAAATTAATTAGTTTTAATTGTTGGACATAAAAGTATAAAGCACCCATTAAATAGATGTGCGTAAAGAAAATTTTTGAATTGCATTTGAAAAACATTATTAAAAATGATATTAAATAATAAGTAGAATATAAATAACAATTAAGTATTTATGTTAATATATTTAATGAAATAAAATTAATAATTTTTATTGTTTACACGTGTTGTTATTACTATGGGGTTTGCTCTTGCTTCTTCTTTCCACAAAACAGAGAGAATCTATCTTGTGAAGAACCTATACGTAAATATATTGCAGACTGGAAATACACGGTGTATTTACTAAAGGGCCTGATCATGGTTGGCGAGTCGAAAAAATTACAGCGCCGTTTGTCGTTGTCATTTTTCGTATCATAGTTGGCGAATGCAGCGACATGACAGTTTTCGACAAAACCTTATCATGGTTGTCGCTTGAAAATGATTGAACATTGCTGATAATTAAAAAAATTTAAAATTTCCTTATTTATTCAATCTATTTAACAAATATTTATATGTATATATAAATATATAAAAAATATATAATCTTTTCCCAGGCTGCATTTTTGTCACGTACCAAAACCAAGCGCCTGAAATACTCACTTGAGAGTCGTGAACAACGCAACTTTGCCTCTCAAAATGCCAACTGTGATACGCCTGAATGCGTTTTTCCCGACAAATGTCAGTTTTCTCGAGAACTATGAGTTACAGTCGCCGCGCCATTTCTCACTTCAAGCGCCATGCCAACTTTACGTGACGAATGGGAACAAAATACAGTGTTGCTGTCAAGGCAAGAGGAAATCAAACTTTAGTGAGCTGCGTGGCTGTCGTCTTCAGTTCACACACTGAGTTGATCGAGGGGGCGAGAAAGTCGGGTGAGTTCAACAACTCATCACTGCCGCAACACTGCAATATTCAGCTACAGACTTCCAATTGCTGAATTCTGCAGTGTTGCGGCAGTGATGAATTTTTGAACTCACTCTCTGTTTTCGAGGCTACAAGCTCCTGAAATTTTCTTATAAACTAGAAAAGAGAGCCGGATATGTGGGAAGCCCACAACGTTGAACCTAATATGCAGATGTTCTGATAGTGAGGCCTTTTCCAGAACACACCAGTTTTCAATACTGTCGGAGAAAAGCCTGATAGTGCGGTCAACACCTTCTCACTACAAGCAGTGACAAAGGTTTGCATCCATTGGGTGCCTTCCATTTAGACACAGAAAGACAATTGTGTCCGACACAGCGTGTCGCTCTGTGTCGTTCTGTGTAAGCCCAAATGGAACACATAAGTCCATGAAAAATCCGCCACGGCGCACTTTCCTCGTTTTTATTTTTGTTTGGCAAGTAAATCGTAAATTTTATGTTGATAATTTCTTTAAATTAATTACCCGACATCTTATAAATGCTGGGAATCTTAAAAATGAAACAATATTGTTGTAATTATAAATTAACGGTCACATTTCAATTGGCGAGGGTTGGTAGCATTGTCTTAGTTGTGCCCGGCTGTGTCTAGCTGTGCCGTTGATGGAACACTTCTGTGTCGGACACAGTGTAACACTGTGTCTCTCTGTGTCTAAATGGAAGGCACCCATTATTTGCAAGATCTGTATGTTATTGGGCATATTCACACGCTGCCATAATTGTGGTGAGTAAAACCGGTTTTATTCAACTCCTAGCAACTCAGACGGGGCGTAAATGAGTGTAGTAAATTCGAATGCTATACAGGAACCTTTAAATGTATTGCAGATGAAATTTACTTGTTAGAGAAAACAGAGCTAAAGAATGCAAGAGATAGAAGTAACTTTTTATATGTGTGCCAGTTTTCACGCCTTTGCTTTTGCGTGAAAAATGTTTCGTTAAGTTCTTCCGCTCCCTTCCCTCTCTCATCTATAAAACCGGTTTTAGGCGCCATGAATGTGCACTGTGTGAATATGCCCATTCATAACAAGAAATTCTTGGAGACACTCACCTCTCTCGTCTACATCGGTGCTCCCCAAACAGAGTGGTACGCATTTGCATCACAAGCGACTACGAATTATCGGCTCGTCTTGCGACATAGTGGCGTGTGTGGGTCGGACGAACATGTAACTACTTTGAGCCGGAACAAGACTACCTCTCCCCATCGTTTTCGAGGATGCTGAACACGATGGCGTTGTTAGAATTTCTATTTTCGGTTGCGAAACCCCTCAAAACGGCCAAAAACCACCCAACGATGGGCTAAACGCGCTTTACACTGTTTCCTTGTAAAAAAACACTTTCCACCAGTTTTCGAGGGTGCTGAGCACGCTGGTGGTCTTGGGTAGCTGTTCCGACCCCCACCAACCCCTCCACCGGCCAATACTCTCCCCCGAAATGGGTAAATATTTTTTTGTAATATCAGCGCCAAAATATATTTACCCCGTTTTCGAGGATGCTGAGCATGGGAAAATTAATCGTATTTCTCTTCTTGGTTATAATGGTCGTTCTTTCTTCTTCAACTGAAAAAATATGATCAAATACCGCCAGTAGGTCTACTGAATGATTGATATACATGCTTTTATTTTAATATATAAATAATTGAGAACATTTATTACGATGCATGGAATTACCCTTAAACAAATTGTTAAAGTATTTTAGTTAATTTACTATTTTAACACCAACTCTTTTATTCTCGTGGTTACTATTTAAAACCGATGATTTCTGTTTCTTTATGTTTATTTTGATACGTTTTTACAGAACACTTAAACTCTTATTATTTATATTAATTAGTTAATTATTGGTCATGGCCAGGGTTGAATAAAAAAAATTATCGTTCCATGCGGCCCGTAAATGAAACTAAACGGAGACGAGGGGCTTAAAAAAAGTTATCCACCACCACCATATTACAAACAAATTTTTACCCATTTCGGGGGAGAGTATTGGCCGGTGGAGGGGTTGGTGGTGTTCGGAACCGATATCCAACACCACTAGCGCACAGTCGGACAGAATCCCAAAAAGCTGGCCAAAACCACAAAACGTGCAATAATCGCTTTAAAATTTCTTACTTGCGGGTTTTCGAGGTCGCTGATTACGAATTTGACATTATTTTTTCAAAAAACAAGATGGCGGATCCAATATGGCGGACGACCACATGAAAAAATGCATATTCGCGGATGAGATTCTGTACCCGGGGGTTTTTGAGGTCGCTGATTACGAATTTGACATTATTTTTTCAAAAAACAAGATGGCGGCGACCACATGAATAAATGCATATTCGCGGATGAAATTCTGTACCCGGGGGTTTTCGAGGTCGCTGATTACGAATTTGATATTATTTTTTCAAAAAACAAAATGGCGGATCCAATATGGCGGACAGTCATATAAAAAATTGATATTTTTAGTTTTAATACAGTTTCATCGTATTAAAAAAATTTCAGAAGCATAAAAATAGTATCGTACACAAGGAATAGGTACAAATAAATACAAAATAATTTCGGGGGAGAGTATTGGCCGGTGGAGGGGTTGGTGGTGTTCGGAACCGATATCCAACACCACTAGCGCACAGTCGGACAGAATCCCAAAAAGCTGGCCAAAACCACAAAACGTGCAATAATCGCTTTAAAATTTCTTACTTGCGGGTTTTCGAGGTCGCTGATTACGAATTTGACATTATTTTTTCAAAAAACAAGATGGCGGATCCAATATGGCGGACGACCACATGAAAAAATGTATATTCGCGGATGAGATTCTGTACCCGGGGGTTTTTGAGGTCGCTGATTACGAATTTGACATTATTTTTTCAAAAAACAAGATGGCGGCGACCACATGAATAAATGCATATTCGCGGATGAAATTCTGTACCCGGGGGTTTTCGAGGTCGCTGATTACGAATTTGATATTATTTTTTCAAAAAACAAAATGGCGGATCCAATATGGCGGACAGTCATATAAAAAATTGATATTTTTAGTTTTAATACAATTTCATCGTATTAAAAAAATTTCAGAAGCATAAAAATAGTATCGTACACAAGGAATAGGTACAAATAAATACAAAATAATAATTCAGTTTATAATTTACATTTTTATTTTTAACTCATAAGCTCTATCTATTCGCTATCGCTATCACATAAATCGATGTCGGAATCTAAAGTAGACACATCAGTTTCATCTTCAGTGTCACTGCCATCGGGTACAACTAAATCTTTAGCATCAGACGACATTTGTTTTCTTTTAGTTTTTGGAAGTTTTCTTGCGCTTGAAATGTAAGGATCAGAACCAATTAAAAGGCGGCCAAATACATCTCTCATTGTCAAAGAACGGCTGCTTTTGCGCGAGAATTCCTGACGAAATTTTTTAATATATTTAATGCAACTTTCCTGGGCTTCTTCAGACATCTGAACGATTGGAAGCAAAGACGAAGCAATGATTTCTGGGCCATGAATGAGCAGTTTATGAACTGATAGTGGCATGAAGAACCATGGGTATAATTCAACAAATAGTTTCGCAGTTTCCCAAGCGTAATCTCTAATTTTTGAATATTAATTTCGCGTCCTGATGAAACAACTTGTAAAATGGAATGAAATCTGGTAATCAAACGAAGGTCTACTCCAGTTATTTCGGATGAAATTTTTGGCATTTTCAAAAAAGCGACGAGCAGTGTTACCATCATTCGTGCTCCCGAATCTTGCCTTTGGCTTGTCAACAATTAGACCAAGGTTTTTTCTAAAAGACTCTTGAGTGGCTGTTTTTCGTTCTTTTACATTTTGTTTTTCTTTCTCTGAATGCAACGAAGAGAGACCAAAGTTAAAATGTTCTTCATTGACTGACAGCGTTAACATTTTGTCAAGATTATTAAAATCGTTTGACGTGGCTTTGCAAAGGTAGCAGCGTTGATTAGCTGGATTGTCCGCCAATGCATTGCACACTTTTCCGTCGATCATGGTTAAAGCAAGCAAGCTTCCGTTAACCATGTCTGAAAATGGAACTAGATTTTTTATTTGATCTTCCACATATTTAACTTCAGCTTTCGTTGCATCTGCTGTTTCTTTTAGGAATTCTATTTTAATTGGTCGACAATATCGCGGAGAAGAAGGCACAGGATTTTGCCAAACAACAATTTTTTCGTTTTTCTCATCAAGATAAAACAGTTGTAAAGGAACTAATGACGTAAAAAAAATATTTGCGTCTGTGAATGTGCCATCATCACTCGTAAATTTTTGCTTATATTCACTCTGACCTGAAGTTCCATCGCAACTCCATTTACAAATTAAATTCATTTTAAGCAAATCACCGGGTGACATATTTTGTACAACATTTTCTTTTGCTAAAACGATTCGTTTCACCGTGAGATCTAACAATGCTTGAAGATCGATAGCTGCGCGTCTTTCTGTACATGTAATTGTTTTCATCGGTGGATAACAAGCAATTTTGGCTTTTTGCAGTACATTGTATGACGGATACGCCTTACTTTGAACTAATTTACAGCCTGATCGTACCACTAAATACTGACTTTTGGAAAATCTACCTTCTACCAAAACTGACAAGGCTTCTTCCGGCGCCATTGTTCTTTCTTTAATTGTGTTAGAAGACGACAGGTAGGACGATGCTGTGACGTTCTTCAATACCTGCGCAGCGGCAACTTTCCCACTTGCACGTAGGCTCATCCGCGTAGCATAAGAGAATTCTTCTAGGCTGTGGTCTTTTCTCAATTCCTCAGTTTTTTGCCTTTTGGACCTTTCACTTCTATCGAAAAACTTGTAGAAGGTCGACCACCGATTGCCTTTGTCTCCGCAGTACTTTGAGAAGATCCGTCCTCCGATAGCATCAATTGACCGCTCAGCCAATCCGCATTCTTGTTGAAAAACCGCTCTTTCCGGCGAGCCTCTTTCCATAAAGTACGCAATTTGTACATGACGTATTTAAAATTTTTCTTCACTTCTTCAGTCATGAAGTATGCGAATCCCAATTGGAGCGTCATGTGCTTCTCAATAGTGAGAGCTAATTCGTCAGCAGATTCAGTATAAAGAGCATCTTTAATTAGGCAGAGGATCTCTTTTCGTGTTAATTGAAGTACTCGTTGGGTTCCTGAAAACATAAAAAAACGTTAAATTTAGTCGCTTCGACTACAATTTAACAACAAAGAAAAGCATTAAAACGCAGGAAAAAATCGATACTCGATATGCCCCGGCAAATACAAAAAAAATTTAAAAATAATATTTAATTCGTAATCAGCAACCTCGAAAACCCCCGAGTACCGAGTTTCATTCGCAAATATGCATTTTATCATGTGGCCGTCCGCCATATTGGATCCGCCATTTTGTTTATTAAAAAAATAATATCAAATTCGTGATCAGCGACCTCGAAAACCCCCTGTTATATAGTTTTCAAGAGAGTCCTTGCCATTTCGGAACTTTTTGTCGGTTTCATTGGGCATATTCACACGCTGCCATAATTGTGGTGAGTAAAACCGGTTTTATTAAACTCCTAGCAACTCAGTCGGGGCGTAAATGAGTGTAGTAAATTTGAATGCTATACAGGAACCTTTAAATGTATTGCAGATGAAATTTACTTGTTAGAGAGAAACAGAGCTAAAGAATGCAAGAGATAGAAGTAACTTTTTATATGTGTGCCAGTTTTCACGCGTTTGCTTTTGCGTTAAAAATGTTTCGTTAAGTTCTTCCGCTCCCTTCCCTCTCTCATCTATAAAACCGGTTTTAGGCGCCATGAATGTGCACTGTGTGAATATGCCCATTACCCCCTGCTGTGCAACGATTTTTGCGCGATTTCAAAAAAAAATTGTATCTCCAAATTCGCACTTTAATTTACTTCTTGTTTTTTTCTTTAGACTATGACAAGTGAAAAAAAAGAATTTTAGAAAACGAGCGAGGACGACTAATAAACTTTAAGTTATTTGAAAAATTAGTTTTTCTCTGCGTTTTGCAAAAAAGTTGATTTATTTAAATTCATATCAATAATTCTGCAATGAATATTTTACGATTATACATATTCGATTTAATTCCACTCACCTTCATGAACAGAATCCATTTTTAAACTTTTCAAAAGCACTAATTGGCACTATTTAATAAATAGTTATTTTCAATGCACGATATGTGTTAGAAACTTCGATAGCTGCGTCTCGTGTAACGGCCACTTTCGAACTGATGCCTCTGATAATAGGGCTCTCAACCACGTTAGGTCTTCCGACTCGGCGGGATCCTTGCGGATTCCAGTCAAGGGCCTGTTTGGCTAGATTGTCGTTTTCGCGTCGCAAGGGGTTGGCCAATCGAATTCCACTTCCTTCGCCTGATTTGGTCGTCTATCCTTTCTTGGCCAGCACGGCGCCATAGCTCTTCATTTGAAATTCTATCTTGCCAGCGGATTTTTAAGATACGACGTAGGCATCTGTTGATGAAAACTTGTAGGCGCCCCGTGATGAATTGGGTGACTTTCCATCTTTCAGGGATCTGTTTAGACGCTTTGATCCCAAGAACGTTCCTCGCGAACTTTGTGGATGTAGGGAGAAGTGGGGTGGTACCTCTCATCATTCCCACTTTCCCCTTTATCTACAAAGTTCGGACCTAGTATCTACAGAAAAAATAACATTGAAATCGCCACTCAAAATCATGGGGATTTTTGACCTCTATACAACAATTCCAAATGCAGAGTTCTTCACAATGGAAAACTGTTTAGACCCAATATTGACAAAAGTACCACGACATATGGAACCTCACTTGATACAGTTTTTACGCGACTTTTAGACCAGTTTCAATCGAAAATATTTCAGTTATCATAAAAGCTTTGCTTCGTTTTTAATATTGATATTTTGAAATTGTACTTGTATCAAGTCCCTCGATAGGCGCGTCACTATACTTCCTGCATCTGTCGTTGGCCTTACTTTTCTGCAAGCGTACTATGTATCCGACAGACCTCCACTATATTAATTGCATATTGCTAGCTGGTTAATATTTTAATAATTGCGGCAGTTGTTGGGTAAAAAAAGTTTACTTCTAAAGTGTGGTCTTAAGCACACTCACATTTTTTTTAGTTTATTAAGGTATAGGATATAATATCATCAGCTTATCAATCTCAATAGACCCTGAACGTATGACGTCACAAGTCTATTAGGTTGTGGGCATGCCCATCGTGCCCACAACGGTGGATCCGCGCTTGGTGTAAGTGCCGTTGAAACCCTTGCTTTATGATTACGTCCATAAGATTTTGTATCCTTCAAATAATTTAGGATGGCTTTGTGACCTCGTCCGATCTTACGAGCTATAGCACGACCTGAAAGCCCTTCATAATAATACACCTCTATTTTGGCCCTTTCTGATGAAGTTAAACACTTAACACAGAACAAGGTAGTTGAAGTTGGTTTTTTGTTAAACGACTAGCAATACAAAAGAACCCAAGACCAGAACCCAGGGCAATCCTGTTAGCGGATAGCCAAGCGATTATCAAGGCACGTGGGACGGTATGTATAAAGTCTAAGCTTTAGTTGGCTCTTTTCTTTGCTATTATAAGTGGTTAGTGAGCTGTTATAAATTTCCCAGTTGCCGCTTTTCTTGGCTGCAGTGAATAGCTTCCGCACCGCGGATCTCAACTTAGAGAGTTCATTATCCCACAATGGAGTTTTGCTGTTGCGAATCCTCATCAGAACAGGACAGTTATTGTTGCAAGTAGCAGTAACAGCCTCCATCGTATATTTAATTGAGTGTATGGAACCAGTCGTGTTCTAGAGTTCCTATATGTTCTCACTATTTCCAAGGACTCACCCACCCTGAAGTGGATGTGTCTGTGGTCTGAGACCCTCCAGTCACTGACATTATTCGCAAACTGTTGAGGCCGTTGTCGAAGGTAGGATCCGTGTCGCGGTTTATTATGTCCAAGTTAGTAGTAAGAGGTAACCAAAAAGGTACCCACGCCTTTTGTTCTTTCTACTGCTGCCCCAGGAGCAGGGTTGGGTTGATTTTTATCAGGTGATTTAAATCATGATTTAAATCACTTGATTTTTTCAAATAAAAATCATGATTAAATCAAAAATTGTGCTTTTCAATTATTTTTTAATTGGACCCATAAAAGAAAACATCAAATGCAAATGCTTATCAACAGAAAAAGTCTTAAAAAAGAAAAAAAAACTAATTTCTCTTCATTTTCGTTGTAAAGTCAACAAAAAAACTAATTTCCCTCCTTTCTCTTTTCCCAACCTATTTCTTATTTCAGAGTGTACAAATTGTTGAACATTCTTTCCACTGGCGCCGATAAAGCATATGTGCACAGGAACTGTTTAAAGGAGTATCGCACATATCAGGGCCGTGCCCGGGACGTCAAAGGACCGTGTTCTGTCATGTGTGAACGAGCCCGTCCCCGGACGCGGACATATGTGAACGAGTAAAGGAATATCCACACTTATTAGTGTTCCGTCAGGGGTTCAAAAAATATTGTTGCGTACATTTTATATGTACTCGTTCAAACATGTCCGTGTCCGCGCCGGAGAAAAAATCTAACGTCCCGGCGTTGCAGGGGGTCGAGCCGAATCTCACGTGGGGGAGGGGAGGGTCTCCGCAAATATCACGTAATTTTTTTTCCGCAAGAAACAGTCCCCGTGTTCTTTTAATGAACTGGGTTTTGAGAGCTTTTGAGGAGCTTTTGAGTTCCCATACAAAATCGAAGAACCAGAAGACCCAGATAAAACCTGGGTTTTCGATTTTGTATGGGAACTCAAAAGCTCTCAAAACCCAGTTCATTAAAAGAACACGGGGAGTGTAAAATCGCGAGAAAACTGGGTTAAATTAATAGTACAGGTAAATTAAGCCGAAAAAAGCGATATAGCGGAAATAATTAGGTAAAGGCTGAAAATTGGCAGAGAGCTTCTTTTTAGGCTTCTTAATAAGGGGTTATAAAGAGTACCCATTTTCTACCCCGAGAAGCCACTTTTAGGGGGGTTTAGCCCTGAAAATGGGTATTTTCCGATTTTTCTGTAATTTTTTTTGCAATATTTCTTAATATCTTTTTGTGTTTTTCAATTTTAAGTACAATATCTGTAAATGAGAAAATCTTTAAAATCGTCTTTTTGGACCCGCACTTAGATTTCATTCAAGAAAATCTTGGTGCAGTATCAGATGAACATGGTGAAAGGTTTTATCAATACATATTGCAAATAGGGAAGGAATAACGAATCCATTACATAAAAAGTATACGTGATACTATTAGAAACTATATTTCGACTCAATAGCAATTGGGTATAAAAATTTTGCACTGCCGTTTACATTGTATTTGTTCACTGTTTTAAATACCATCCAACTGGAACATCCAAAAAAAAAAGTAAAGAAAATAATTTAAATATCTGGGGATGAAGAGTGTATGACGTGATGACAAATTCTTATCATTTTATACAATGGTCTGGGAGTAACTGCGAAAGTAATGTATGCAAACTGCGATAGTAATGTATGCATTGACTATACGACCATTTTTGGACAGATTTCGACCCTACTAGTGTGGGGGTCTAAGCTTAAACAAAACAAAAAGGCCTAGAAGCCCAATTGAAAAAGCTGGAACCTAATGCCCTCCTAAGTATCTCAAGTGCATAATCTACCCAATCCTACTGCAATCATAGAGATTATATTAAGAATCGGCTCTTTTCACATCAGTCAGAACACATGCTATCTGCGGTGCATTGTCACTACAAAAAGCAGACATTTGCACCAGGCGACATAATTAGTTATCTAAGCATGTTAGAGGACTCGAATTTTGAATCGACGACCATCTGCTCTGACATACCTACTAGAGGCCAAGATAGATTTTGAAAACCTTTTGTTATCATTATCGAGAGTTGTGAAGATTGGAAGTCTAACAGATCCGCACTTCTTGAATCTGTATCTTGATGTACAGGCGGCTCAAACGTCAAGTTGAGAAGCTGGCTGTGACTTCAGACTTCGCTTTTCTAAGGCGATACGAAAGTAGGAAGCAAACGGAAGCTAGTAGCGATGCCTGATAAATCTTCGAAAAGAAATTATTTTCAGCCAACCGACTTCATTTGTTAACTTAATTTGACATTTTGATGCGAACAATAAATTGTTTCAAGAATATTTAAAGAGTTTTTAGAATATTTTAAAACAAACAAATAAATGCAGCGCATGCGGCAATGGCTTTACTCGCGGACTGAAATCCGATAATAGGCATTCGAATTCGCATTGGTGGAGGATACCATTTTCTTATTTCCGAATTTCATGACTTTCGAATCGCTTTCCAGGATAACCCACCTGGGTCATTCAGTCACAGGTGTTTTACCTAAAGATGACATCTATAGAAGAATGCTCCGAAATTTGTATATCTCCCGAGTCATAAATGGCTCTACCATTACTATTCAAACAGTCAAGTCGTTACTCTCTAAAAACGAATCAGTGGATGCCAAAGTCAACCTTCGTATGTCAATATATTGTAAAATTCTAAATTTTTTTATATTCCATATGCTTGCTCTACGAATACACGAGTTTTCTGTTCTCTTGTTAAGAAATCATTATCCCTGTAAGGCACCCTGAGGTTGGTTTCCAGAGGGTAGGCAGAATCACCTGCTAAATGGTAATCCACAGGTATTGTAGTTTATATTGGGTGCATGCCGAGTTGGTGCTGTTATGATTTTGTGGTACTGTTCTTCAACACAAATTATGTTTTCTTAAATAAATCCAACGCAATCAAGCACAGATTAAGGTATTTACACTAAACATACGCATAATAGTGTAAATCCTACAATTTTTTTAAAATTTTAAAAATCTCACGTGAGATTGAGGGGGAGGGAGGGGGTCGAGCCAAATCTCACGACATCTCACCAAGGGGGAGGGGGGTCGAAAAATCGCCAAAATCACCTCACGTAATTTATGGATGCCCCCTAAGGCAGTCTGAAAAAGTTCCTATGTTCTTTACTGTCCAAATAAATTAAATCTTTCCCAAGATTTGACCCAATATTTTCTTTTCCTAGACTTCCTTTTCTCTTCCCTTTGCATGTCTTCAATTATTTGTGTTAATAATAAAGCAGTCAAGGAAACATGTACACTGGTCAACGACATTTTAGAAGTGAACTGGCTTGTCAGTTGACCGAAAGTAATCAACGCAGAGTCAGTGGGCTCGACAAACAGAGTCAGTACTGAAAGTCAGCAGAACTGACTCGTGTAATCACCGGGTTAGTCGTTCAATGAGCCAAAACCACTGTAAACAAATTGTTCGCGTTTGGTTTAATTTCTACAGTGACTGCAAATCAGCTGTGCATTTTCGGCATTGGGGCTACGTAGAATAGTCATGATTACTATGTAGTAAAACCGATTTTTAAGAAGAGAGGTGAAGGGGCGGCATACTCAACCCGCGCCGTCGCCCCTCTCTTCTTAAAAGTCGGTTTTACTGCATAGTAATCATGACTAGTCTACGTAGCCCCATTCAACATCAAGTGACTGCGCATTTAGCTGACGTTTTGACCGCACCCTAATTATTGGCAGTTGATTTGCGATTTCTGGCTCATCCCTCTGTGCCAACCACCACTGGATTCCATTCATATTTATTTATTCTTTCGTCCGAAAACATAATTACTGAGTTTCCATGAGAGTTCAACCAGAGTTGAACCCGAGTTATACATCATGGAAACAGAATGAGTTAAGAGTTTTCGTTAAATATTTTCAACTCGGCTCAACTCAACGAAAATATGTAGGTTGAATTGAGTTCACGCATGCAACTAAAAACGGCACACTAGCAAAGGTACAAAAACTGAAAATGTCTCGCCTCTTTATATTTAGTAAATACTTTTAAACAAAATTCTATAACAAAATTAATTTATGGAAAAAGATGGAGGAAGGCGGAAGACAGAAATGGAAACGCATAGAGTTAATCGTTGAGTTGAAGTGTCATTTCAACTCAACCACAACTCAACTCGACTCCCATGGAAACTCAGTAAATGTTTAAATGGGCTACAATGGCTTAAAAAAGCACATTATTGAATGTTTTAATTAAAATCAAAAAAACCATGATTTTTATGATTTTTTTGAAAAAATCATTGATTTTTGTTTTTTTAATTAAAATCAAATTTTGCCCAACCCTGTCCAGGAGTCATGGCGGGCGTTCGCTCCACATCCTACGATGATTTACAGACCTCTCTCGTTTGAGTGACCCACGATATCGTCTCTCGACGTTTTATCTATAACAGGAAAGCAGTGTTTTTATTGTAAACCACACAGGTCTGATGGCCGCCGGCTACATCACATGCAATGATGTAGCCGGCTACCAGCAACCCTTGTTACTTACGCATGGCTCCTGAACAAGAGCCACATCGACAGCTGTAGGCAGCTCTACTGTGTTGTAAGTTTCACTGGACCACCCGTATCCTCGGGTTCTTCCTGCTGCTGCCATGCCAATCTCCTTGACCTTTATTCGGTCGAAACCATGAAATAGGGACATGGCCCGCTCCTTTAGCTACATCAGAGACCTCTCAGCAATGCTTAGGGCAAGAGTTTGGCCCTTCTGGTCCACCTTCCTACCTCACATACTCAAAGATCTCCTCAATCAACAGGTTTTATATAACCATCCAGTGAAGCACTCGTTCCGGTTCTCTAACATCGTTTGGACCCAGGTCCTTTGGAATTTGGCAAGGTTATTTTCCCCCATTACTTCGAGGTTGCAGTCCTTCCAAAGCCGTAGCCTGGCGACAGCATTTGTAAGCTATTGGCTAGTGAGTTTGTTGGCAAAGGTTGCTTTATGAACAGCCTGCAACACCTAGAAGGTGGTGAGCAATCGCCTTCAAGACTTCCGTCCACAGCGGTCAGTATGGCATCACAAATTCAGGATTGTTCCTCCGTCAATTTGCCTTCGAGGAAGTTGTCCGGAACCACTGCCATGGCGATCCCGGCCAACTTTTCTCGGTCTGACGGTCCTTGCAGCTTTTCTTCTTCTAGGATCCGCGCTCCCCTGGAGATCGTTTGATGAATTGAATCCTCAGATGGGCCCGGCACGCGACTTTGCTCTTAGAATGTATGGGAGCTGGTTTTGCCAATTTTCTGGTGAGTCCAGGACCTTTTGGTAGAACGACGGCTATCTGAGTGTGCTTCTTGGAGCCTCCCGAGTACCGAGTTTGCAGAAGGGGATCGGGTGCTCTCGGGGGGCCTCTATTCCACTTCGATCGTACATGCCTTGCCTCGCTTAGTTTTGGCAGCGACAGATAAATTTTCCATGATAGGTTGCACGGACAAACTAGACATGTAATTCTTCAACAGTATAAAACATTAATGATTATATGCTAACGAAAATTAATATAATTTATTGTGTGCTTCAAAAATGCAAATTGCCATACTTTTTGCCTATTTGTAATATAAATCTTTGTATATAAATAAATATTTTAAAGTTATATAAACATTCTGCATCTTTCACAGCAAGGTTCTTCTACGGTTCCACAGCCACTAAAATTTTTGCGATATTTAATTAAAAATTAAATTTTTTTTTGCGGTTAATATTATACTTACAATAGGTCAATACAAGCCCCACATAAGAATACGCCACAAACAGAACAACTTGATGCACAAAACTCACAGAGTCCCAAGTTACAGTTCGTACATTCCGAGTTAATTAAGGCCATTTTTTGGCAACAAGTAGATTTATTACGAGCTTCTGGAAATCCATTTGGCTATAAAAATTATTATTGGAATAATAAAATGTAAACAGAATTATGATTATTTAAGTAATTATAAGATAACAACCTTTCTATTTTCTTCAAATTTTACAAAACCATTTCCAGATAACCTAACCTGTTTCATCATTTCATACTTATTTGGTTCCTTATTGATGTTATTTAAATTTTTCGCTCCTTTAAAAAGTAAATTCATTGTTTTATCTAATTAAAAATTAATATATATTTTTCATTTAGTTTATTTCCGTTTATAAAGAAAAAAATTTTAAAAAAAAATTTCTTACTATGAATTTCCTTCATTCTTTCTTCGTCGTTCAAGTCAAGAATTTGTTGATTGATAAATACTTTACTACGGATAGTGTATGGACTATCATCGGAGCGCATTCTTTTCCTATTTACAGTTTCCATTGCCTAAATTTTGTTAATTTGCCTTTTAAATGTTTCAATAATTAATTTAGTAAAATATAAATACGGAAATGTTTGTAAACAGGGACTTCTGTAACCCTTTAAACGAGAAAACTGACAGCGGAAGGGGAATTCATGTATAAAAGCTTTTGTTGAAGTTTTTATATAAATTTTAAGTTGGTATGTCTGATGTTAGAAATTTGATCTGAAAAGTAATATTCTCTTGTTTTTTGATATTAAATTTATGAAAATTAGATTTTTATATATAAAGTCTTTCAAATTTAAGTAATTAAAAATTATTTTGCCGCTTAATACAATTGTTTACGCATAAATTTCATTTGAATTTAAAATTCTCACCTCGATAATCTTACCACACATAAATCAGGAGTAGAAACAGCAAGAAAGAACCCGCACAACTCATTCCACAAATCCACACAATCGTTGCGCGTTTCTGTTTATAGTTCGCGTTGAAGAGGGTTATTTTTGTGAATAGTTTTGTATTTATAATTATAAATATATAACAATAAAGAATGTTGAAAATATAATATATCCTTATAAGAATAAATTAGTAAAATGGCATCTGTAATAAGATTTGCTGAGCACCTTCTTGATTAATATCATCAGCGGCTTCTTTTTGTCCAATTTTTAAAATTTAGTGTGTTTTATATGTAGAGAAAATTAATAAGTAAAATTGTGCTTTAATTTAGATTAAGCTACAAAAGTGTTAAAATATTAAACTTTTATAGATAATTTTATATTAAAAACGTTTATTTCATGCAAAAAAATATAATTACAAAATCTTAATGATTGTCACGACGATCAAATTATTAAATTAAATGTGTAAAAAGTGCATGTGGGTTAATGTGACATTATAACAGCTACAGGTGAGTAAAATTTAAATTTCTTATCTAAATAAACCTTCTAAAAAACTTATATTTCTCTAAACTTCTACAAGAAAAGACGTTGACCTGAAAAAACCCCTATCAACATGCTATAAACACTTGAAAAAAAGCTTCCTTGCTGCGCTAGGTGTTGCTCCTGAAGGAAAGATTGATGTCTGAATTGTGCACAGGGCACACCTTTTGTAACATCCTCATTCATAATTGACCCAATTTTTGCACAGGTCATGTGGTCACGCAATATCCACCGTGAGACTTGCCAGCGATAGCTTAGAGGGTTTAATTAGGCTGCAGTTTGGGATGAGTTTATTGATTTATGAAATTTTTTTATTGAATTTTAAGGATGGAAACATTAAATAGTGATGATTTGAATGATTACTGAGACTGAATAAGACTATATATTCTAAATATTTATTCAATTGTAAAGCACCTTCACGTTTCAAGTTCAGGTAGTTTAGTCTCAGGCCTGAATTTTCACAGTGAGATGTACATTTTTGTAGCCAACGCATATTGAACAAAACAAATAATCACTGTAAAATTTGATGCAAACAATTGTTGCTTAGGCGTAGATCTACAGAGGCCGCTTTGTGAGGCAACGAGAGATACCTGCATGTACCTACTTTCAACAGGCATCCCTGCACGGTACCCGAAACAGGCACGATACTCCTTAGTAAATATAAAAAAATAAGACTCGCCCGCGCTTAGCATGAAACAGTTACGGTTCATCTAATTAAAAATTCTACTTTTCCAAATGGAGCCCGCTACAGGCACGTACCAATAAAAGACGCACGTAATAGTCCAAACAAAGCACGGTAGGCTCACACTTTTTTAGACTAATGGTGGGACCACACTACGCGGTCTTGGGTCGTACGCGCTTTTGCCTTTTTTTTCATATAGAGTTTTATGACTTTTTTACGCCTTTTTTACGACTTTGTCCATGGTAAAGGCCGTGCGGCCAAACAACGCGGACAAAAGGCTGTGCTTAAAAAGGTACATTGTGCGTCCACACATTATGAGCTTTTCAAAAGCGCGTACGCCTTTTCAAACGAGAATTGATTTTTCTCACTCATGATTCAGAAAATTAAAAGATCACGCGCGCTTTTGGCTGGCCGTACGACCAAAAGCGCGTGGATTCTAAGTCCGCGTAGTGAGGACGGGCCTTAAAGAGAGAAAAATTGGGGCTTTAAAAAATTGTATAAGATAAAGAACGGGCAATTACCTTGGTGACCATAAAGGGTCCTATTAGCATACTCAGTAGACCGCACCGGTTCTCGTTCGATTGGGAAGGTCAAGCAGCATTAGACGTGGTTAGTACTTGGTTGCGCGACCGCTTGGTAAAAAGACACTCGCGTTTAAGGTCCGGGCCCAATGAACGCCGTGCCGCCGTGCTCGCCTTGATAGACCAAATGAACTGTGTGTTTCCATATGGCAGTGCGCCAAATGAGAAACGCGAACCGCGGCGAGCGTAGCTTCGATTTGGGAAATGTTCATATCCAACGGCGGCGCGGTACGCCATGACAGTTATGAATATACAGCTTTTTTCTATTTACAGTAAAAAGCGCGCGTTTTTGTCGATCGAGGAAATTGAATTAAAAGAAAAATATAAGTAAGTGCATTTGTTTATTAAAATTTAATGATTGGAGGAATTTATTTAATTTAAATTAATTTTTTCAGTTATGTTCGAAGAAAAATTAATCAATGAAATATCCCAGCCTTTTATATATATTGCATAAATTCCGCAGACCATGGGCCAAGTCAATAATGCACGTTGCGCGAGCAAATGACTTCTTCAGCAATTGGAAGTCTGTAGCTGAATAAGTCATTTGCTCGCGCAACGTGCATTATTGACTTGGCCCCATATACAACATATCCGATATTTCCGACTCCATTTTTCACTCCACTGAAATTACACTCATTTTAGTCAATATATAGCTTTCATAATTACATAAATGTAACTTATACCCGGGACAGACTAGCATCATTAATGACGAATATGACGTCAGAATGACGTAGACTCCATTTTACTTCCATATCTTTTTTATGGGTCTACGTCATTCTGACGTCATATTCGTCATTAATGATGCTAGTCTGTCCCGGGTATTAGGCGGGTTTACATCTGGAATTTATTCGCGAATTTTTCGATAGGAATTTTATTCATAAAAGTTCACTTTCTATCGAGGAAGAAATTCAGAAAGCTAATATAAACTATTTTCAAACAAGAGATGAATTTTATTCGCGCAATTTTTATGGAATAAATTCCGGTGATACATTTGGGAAGTACACTATATTTCTTAAAAAATTCAGTGAAATTAGTTCAGCAAAACTAGTTGCAATGTAAACCCCTTTGCTATATATTCACTAGCCGAAAAGTTCGTAGAAGTTCACGGAAGAGAATAAGAGTGAATAAATTCATGAAACATCAGCAGTTGCTTTGGTGTTGACAGAATTTTATGTTTGTATTGTAGAAATTGGAAAAAATTCACAAGTAGAACTGATTTCTACTTTTGAATATATTCACTTGAATTTAAAGTTTTTTGTTTTTTATTTATTTATTTATTTATTTTCTGATTCGAAATCATAATGGGTCATAATCTTATCGATTTTTTTTTTAAAATTTTACATACGAAGAAAAATTATTTTATAGCATTTTGAAAATTTCGCTAAAATGGGCTTTGGAGCTCCTTTAATAATTCGTACATATGTAAATGTCCCTTTGCAGGCTAGAGCAGTGAACTATCGCATTTAAAATAAAAATGCCACCTTAAAATATCTATGAAAATGGATATGATGAATAACTCTTTTAGCCTGCATCCTTGAATATCCTGAAGAGTGTATCTCCGATATTTTCCTAAAAGTTTTATATTTTAGTTTAGAGCGTGCACGATAAAGCATAAACAAATTTTTATCTGTATGCGAATTTTTTCTAGTTTTTGATTCGAGTTATATGGATCCTGCACAGAAAACGTTTTTTAACGTTTTGTTAAAATTAAAAGAAAAAAATAAATTTTTAAAAACCTACTTCAAGAAAAAAACCAATTCCGTGATGCACTAAAAAGGATGAAATAATTGTTGGTAGTTCTTTACAATATTAATCCAATCAGAATGGATTTAGAAAGAAGAATCACTTTTGAAAAAATATTTTTGTAATTCTTTACAACATTAATCCAATCAGAATGGATCTAGAAAGAAGAATCACTTTTGAAGGCGGTGCCAGGTTGACTTTCATCATTTGCTTCGAAAATAGTTTTCATGTCTTTGTTAACCTTATGAACTTAATAAATCGCCCCGAAAACAGGTGTTAGCACCGTCTTCAAAAGTGATTCTTCTTTCTAGATCCATTCTGATTGGATTAATGTTGTAAAGAATTACAAAAATATTTTTTCAAAAGTGATTCTTCTTTCTAAATCCATTCTGGTTGGATTAGTATTGTAAAGAACTACCAACAATTATTTCATCCTTTTTAGTGCATCACGGAATTGGTTTTTTTTTTGAAGTAGGTTTTTAAAAATTTATTTTATTTCGTACTTTTTAGTCCGTTCATTTTTTTCGGGGCCAATTTAAAAAAAATTATATATTACGATAAGTATAACACGCCGTCGTCGAAAGGATCGAGGCAGTAGCTAAATAGTTTTTGCAATAATGTATTTGCGTACTTTCGGACTTATTTAATAAAAAAAACTTATTTAGTATGAGTATGAAACAAAATTCCCCGTATGAAATTAAAAAACAAAATTTAATCAAATTTATTGTGAGAATATCAAGTCGATTGAAAAAAAAGCAACAGCTAACAGCCCGGAGAATCGAACACGGAACCCTTGCACGAGAGGCAAGTATTTACTACCTGTGCTACGCGAGAGTGTTGCTGTATGCTGGCTAAATATTACATAAGCCGTATCGGAAATTCGGCAATAGTTCTCCAATTCTCTTACAGTCGGCATGAGTAAGCATAAAATTCCTCACCGAAGCGTTTTAAGTTACCGATGAGGCCTGTTGAGTCGATTCGTTTCCACGAACGTTCTTCACATAATTGGTTGATGAGGGGAGAAGTGGGGTTGTACCTCTCATCATGCCCACTTCCCCCTTCACCCACAAAGTTAGTGAGGCACGCTCCTGGGAGTGAATCGTCTAAACAGAACCATAAAAGTTCCCACGGCGGAAGCCTGAAACTCTCTACTTTTTCCACCTCCGCACGCATCTCTTCCTCAAAAAAGCTGTTCCTTCTGCTCCCCGTATATTTAGGCCCATTTGTGCAGTAGTTAATCTGCTAACAAATAGTGCACGCATGCGTGAGTGAAAAAAAAATAACGTTATAATTTTTTCAAGTTGGTGAAAAAGTGAAATCTAAAAATTCATTTTTTTTGGGAATTTAAAAAAATAACTCATAAATTCGGTTAAATAGTTCTCCAATTCAAAGGATAATACTCTTACAGTGTACATGAGTATGCATGGAATTTCCCACCGAAGAGTATGTAATAATTCTTTACAAGATTAATCCAATCAGAATAAATTTAGAAGAGGAAAAAAGAAAAAAAGTCGAACTGTCCGATCCGGGGTTTGAACCCGCGATAATTAGTTCGGTAGACTTTTACGTAGACGCTACGCCAAGTCCCTCTTATGTATTTGGTGACAATAAAGAATTTTGTGATACCTTTGAAACAATTCTATCTGTTCAAGGTGTACTAATTTTACCAGTTTTTTAAGCCTACCTTCGAACTCCTTTTTTAGAATTTAAAAAAAAATTGCATGGGACCACCGTGGGAAACTACCCTCTCAAGCAAAAAAAGAAAAAAGCAAAAAAGTTATTGCGTTACAAAGTTATGCGTGAACAGGACCAAAAAAAAACATACCTACGCGTCGAATTGATAACCTCCTTTGAAGTCGGTTAAAAAGGTTAAAGCGAATTGAATTCTAAACAATAAAACATCTTTACAAATTATCTGTGATACACTGCGCGAGTATGGTATAAGTTCAGGTATAAATATGGTGTTTTTGCGGTATATTTGGACGCAAACTCATTAAGGGCCGTTTTCACCATCTCCAGTTAAACTGTCAGTAAACTTCCAGTTTCTAAACTTGTAGTTAATTTAACGGTGACCGTAAAGTGCCAGTAAAAATATTTCGTTTTCGCCAACTATGAGTAAACAAACTTGAAGTTAAAGTTAAAATGTACTAGTTTTTTGATAGTTACAGTACATCAAATGTCAGAAGTGTCAATTTTTATTAAAAGAACACTTCGAACACTTATACATTCTTGATCCTCGTCACTTGAATCGTCGAATTTGCACAGAATTTCTATTGATCCTTTCAGCATGGCGAAAAATTAAATTGATATTTTCCATATTAAAACCAAAGTGGAAAAATGTCAAACCCAATGTCAAACTTTCAGTTAAATTAGTTAACCAGAAGAAATTCTCTCGGTTAAATTGACTACCAGTTAAATGAAAATTAACTGACTGATTGACTCTAACCAGAGATTGTGAAACGGCGTTTTTAACTAACTGCTGGTTAAAGTTTCAGTTAACGTTTAACCGGAGATGGCGAAAACGGCCCTAAGTTTATCACTCCGCCCTACTCAGGCAAAATGAATATGATTCAGGGGTTTTACCGTGCCCGTGAAGTTTTGACCGTCTACTGTTGTTTGGGATTTTAAATTTATACGATAACACTTACCTGACGCAAAGTATCAGTGACTGCCAGCCGCTCTTGTACAGAAATTGCTTTTCGAAAATGCGTATTTTTTTTTTGGACAATTGGAGAAATTCAGACAAAGCTCTTCGAAGTCACTTGCTGTCATCCGAAAAAAATTACGCTTTTTCATAGGATCTTCTATCAAGAGCTCGGACATAATTTGTTGGAATGCTCCACACTTATCCCTATTTAAAATCCAATTTTTCACCAAACACGTTTTTGCTTTTTATCCATGACTTCGTTATTCTTGGAAGTTAATAGCACTATTGCAGCGGCAGCTAATTTTTTTTATGGTCTCATTTTACATTTATAGTTTTATTAATGGTTTTATTTAGCTTCACCTCGTATATTTGTTTGTTTGTTTGTTTGTTTGGTTCAAATCTTGCGACAGCTTTTTCGTCTACTTCTACTGAACCGATTCTTATGAAATTTTGCCCACACATTGAGCTCCCGTAACAACGCAATCTGACAATTATGTACAAAAATCAAGATGGCGGTTCCAAGATGGCGGACGAATTTTGCAATTGTGTTCCGATTCCATTGAAAATCGGTCTCGGGGGTTTGTAGGGCCACAAATGACGATTCTGTGGTCAAAATTTAAAAATTCAAAATGGCGGCGCCAATATGGCGGATGAATTTTGCCAATGTGTTCTGAATCCATTGAAAATCGGTATCGGGCGGTTTTAGGGCCACAAATGACGATTCTGTGGTCAAAATTTGAAAATTCAAAATGGCGGCGCCAATATGGCGGATGAATTTTGCCAATGTGTTCTGAATCCATTGAAAATCGGTATCGGGGGTTTTTAGGACCACAAATGACGATTCTGTGATCAAAATTTGAAAATACAAACTGGCGGATGAATTTTGCAAATGCGTCCTAAAGCCATTGAAAATCGGTATTGGGGAGCTTTTAAGGTTAAAAATGACGAATTTGTGGTCAAAATTGTAAAAAAATCAAAATGGGAAATAATGAATCTGTTGTCAAAATTATAAAATTTAAAATTCACCAGAATTTTGTAAAAAGTAAAATCCAAAAATTACTGAATTAAGACTAAAAGGAATACAATAAGGTTATTTCATTGGAATAATTTTTGATGTTTTGAATGCACTCAAGTTTAGGTTTCTGTATTGTGCCGAGAACTGTGTGGCGTTAGGGTGGTTAAAAATGATACGTCGTTAGCGATACACCACCCAAGTCAACGTTAGAAAGGTGCCGAGGACTGTGTGGCATTAGGGTGGATAAAAATGATATGTCGTTAGCGTTTCAGCCTCAAGGCTGGGCACACCTTGTTGTATAAAAGCCTTGCCCCTCTAAATGGACCTCTGGTGGGGTCGACTGTTATTTGTCCAATACTCGTGGGAACAACATGAAAGAAAAAATTAATAAAAAAATTGAAACTAAAACACAGCGAAAAAGGAGGCTAGAAAAAGCGAGGAAAGAGTATAGAGCAAAGCGCACTAAAATGAATGAAGACGGCAGGCATCCTGAACTACAAAGTAGACGGGAACAGCTAACATCACAAACGCCTGACCAACGCGAAGAGAGATTGACGAAGCAACGAGAGCGTTCCCTTAGCTACGTTGCATCACAAACGCCTGATCAAATAAAGGCAAGGTTGATGAAGCAACGAGAACGTTCCCTTAGCTACGTTGCATCACAAACGCCTGATCAAATAAAGGCAAGGTTAACGAAGCAGCGAGAACGTTCACTTAGCTACGTTTCATCACAAACGCCTGATCAAATAAAGGCAAGGCTGACGAAGCAACGAGAACGTTCCCTTAGCTACGTTGCATCACAAACGCCTGATCAAATAAAGGCAAGGTTGACGAAGCAACGAGAACGTTCCCTTAGCTACGTTGCATCACAAACGCCTGATCAAATAAAGGCAAGATTGTTGAAGCAACGGGAGCGTTCCCTTAGCTACGTCGCATCACAAACGCCTGATCAAATAAAGGCAAGGTTGACGAAGCAACGGGAGCGTTCCCTTAGCTACGTCGCATCACAAACGCCTGATCAAATAAAGGCAAGGTTGATGAAGCAACGGGAGCGTTCCCTTAGCTACGTCGCATCACAAAAGCCTGATCAAATAAAGGTAAGGCTGACAAAGCAACGGGAGCGTTCCCTTAACTACGTTGCATCACAAAGACCTGAGCAACTTGAGGCAAGACTAGCAAACTTGCGAAAAATTCAGCACAGGGGAGAGCTAAAGAATCAACCGATTTCTGTCCAGTGCCGTAGCTACTCTGTTTCGCGTGGGGGGGCAAAGAAATTTTACTAAATGTAACGTCTATTTTAAAAAATTTTGACATTCAGCCGGTAGTACAGATAATTATTAGAATAGAATGAAGTACAAGCTCTCAGCAATATACACACTCACACATCATCTCCTTTGCGTACGATATCCTTAATGGCCCATCCACACTACACAATCTTCGATGCGCACTCATTTTAGTTTTTTCTCAGAATTTCAGAGAATTGTAAAAAAATCCTTTGGAAAAAGGGTCATTCCACTTTTTTATGGCCTTTTTAAAGCGCCGCCTTCTAGTGTATACATCTTTTCAAACGTCGTGACATCTAGCGCACCTTGGGGTAAAAAGCTCTTAAAAATGTTTAAAAGCTCGAGAGAATATTTCTTCCTCTCTAATTGATAAATTAAGCTCCAAAAAAGAAGGCCAAAGGCGCACGCAAAAGAATTGTCAGCAATTCACATATAATTTCTGACAACTTGTTGTAAATATAACGACGACTCTGTTTTTTTATGAGAGCTTTTGTATATACCACAGTGATTTAAAAAATCTCAACCGAAAAACGAAATTTATATTTTCCCATTTGAATAATTGGTAGAAATTTGAAGATTAAAGATAAATATTACTTAACCGTAAATAAAATAAAAATGCGAAGGAAATATTTTAAACATAATTTATTTAAAAGGAAACACTTTTCTAATTAAAAGTGACTTTTTATTTTTCTTATAATTTTGTGACCCATTTTATTTTAAAAAGTGAGCGGAGAATTGACTTCTCCTCCTCCTTATCAAACCACTCGATGTACGCTGTCATTTAATCAGTCGCGGCTGCGTACTCGGCTTGGGGAGGTATATTTTTCTGGCGGGTTAATGATTATTTA
Organism: Thereva nobilitata; assembly: GCA_963855945.1. Taxonomy (NCBI): domain Eukaryota; kingdom Metazoa; phylum Arthropoda; class Insecta; order Diptera; family Therevidae; genus Thereva; species Thereva nobilitata. The sequence goes on from OY979696.1 coordinate 129,446,538, forward strand.
AAAATTTTACAAATTATGAATGAAAAGCGTCCTTTTTTATATATTTTTTAATTTTCAGGTTTTTGTATAGAAATGATTTGTAGCAATTTCTATTAAAAAATACGCAATTTGGGTTTTTAATGTATTTTTACATGTATTTAAAAGCTTTGCTCAATACATATAAAGATAACTTAACTTTATTCATTCGGCGTGCGCGCATCCCTTCCCAAATTATTTTGTTGAGTTTTTTTCTGCGTTTGTTGCCTTTTTAAATGAAAAGAGGGGAATGATAGAACAAAATTTATAAAATTTGGCAACGAGGTGCGCAGAACTGTTCAATTTTTTGTGTCACGCAGTTTAAAAACATCTATACTATCAAAATTGCGTCATCATTCTAAGAAAATGGCTAAAAATATATGGGAAAAAGAGTGTGCATTCCAGGATTGTGTAATGGCGGTGTGCAAAAATTGAGTCAAGATGATTTTAAGCGAAAGATTCCGTATTTACACTGTCTGAGCCATCAATTTCAATTGGTCATATTCAAGGCCAATTTTTTGACCAGGTTTGATATTTAGCTGTCAATCTTTGATTATGAATGTCTACTGTGCTTAATGCAAAAGGTTTCCGTTGCCACAAACAATTGAACCAGTAAAAAAAGCATGGAAAGGTCGAGCGATGGGATACAAAAATTCGATGGCACTCATTAGAGCCGTTTATACAACGATCGAAAAAATGAGAACAGAAGATATTTTCGAGAAATACTACTCTGAAGCAACAAAAGTTTTGAAGAAATTACACCCTAGAGAATCGGCTCTCGCTTCAAGGCGCCCTCGCGCAATTCGAAATCGACACCAATCAACAATGCTAAAAGATTCTGTTGTCGAAGAAACTCTGCGAGATTGAAACGAATCGCCCGTCAGCCTGAAATCGGCATTTTACGAAACGATCAACATTGTGTTAATCGAAATGACAAAACGTTTCGTAAGAGACGATACCTATCTCACAGCTATCGATACAGTAGATGAAATAGATTTGAAAAAGCTGCAGCCTTTGACCGAGTTGGGCATCGAATTGCTAAATAAAATTGAGCTAAAAACGACAATTCGTCCAAGAAATGAGAAATTGAACGATTTCAAAAGGCCAGAGGTTAAAAAATTCAAGACTGTGGTACTCACAGAGCTGTATAAGGTGCGCCAGGGAATAAATAATTTTACTGATAGATTAAATTTTTTTATCTGAACACGGTTCTTTTAAGATTCGATGAACTAAAAAATCACAAATTGCAATTATTTTAAAAAATTGATTAAATGTTATTGTTTAAAAAAATCAACTACATATATGAAGTATAAGAAAAACGCGTGGGGGGGCTAAGCCCCCCCTAGCCCCTGGGTTGCTACGGCCCTGTTTCTGTCATGTAGAGGTGTTTGAAAATGCTATTAATACATTATGCGATCGTATTTGTGAAATTTGTAAAAAATGTTGTTATTCGAATCAAGTTCACATAGTACGTTACAACACTGCTGCTTTGTTATATCTTCCGACAGAATTATCCACGAAACCTACGTTACTATTGTGTTCACGCTGTCAAACTCACGTAACTAGTAATAAAATAGCATCACCAGCAAAGGCTTACTGGAACAATCTAGACCCTGGTCATGTACCGGAAGCTTTACTTGCTTTAACACAGGCAGAACAACGCTTGCTTTGTAGGGTTGTCCCATTTGTTAAAATCGTAAAATTAAGTGGGATTTTTGGGCAGTTCGGATTCCGCGGGCAAGCAGTTTTATTCGCTCAAGATATCTTCGAAGTCTGCGAAAAACTTCCTATCATGCTTCCAAAGCCTTCAAGCCGGGCAGGTATTGTTGTAGTAACTGAACATTTGGAAAATTTAAACGTCACCAGGGAATTCACAATATCTCGTGAAAGAGTTTATAGCGCCCTGAGATGGTTGATTGCGAATAACCCGCTTTACAAAGACGTCCATATTGACGAATATGCCCAAATCAATGAGCAAGACCTAATACGGCTTACTGAGCCTTAAGCATTGTCCCTAAATAGATAAAATTTTCTACAATTTCCACATTATGATCGTCAAGGCTGATACTTCGCCCTACACTGTAAAAAATTTCTGTGGTAATTTTACAAAAACAATACTGGAAGTTTTATTCACAAGCAGCATTGTAAATTTGCAATATATATTATTAGGAATATTCCAATTCTACTTTACGTATTTTTACCAACTGTGTAGTAAATATACATTATTTGTGGGATGTAAAAATACAATCAGTATTGGAGCTTTCACTTCATAGTTTTGTAAATTTCCAAAACTTTTGTGTATGCCCTCTCCCTATACATAAAAATTGCATTTTGCTCACCATGCAAGGACCGATTCGCAATGAAGGCTTCAAGCTTCAAGCTGCAAGCTTCAAACTACAAGCTTCAGCTTCAGCTGACCAAAGTCAAAGATCTGACCTTAACTTAAAAACAATCGGGTATATATGCTTATTATTCCATTGTTACCTGTGAATTATATCTATGAGAGGGAAAATTTAAACCTTACATTCCAATGTACAATTTGTAATTTTACTGAAAATATAAGTTCTAAAATTACGCCATTAAAGCCTCGACCACTATACGAGCGGCGTGCGGCTAGCGGCAGAGCGGCGATTCTGAGTTTTATTTTGTATTGTTTTATATGGAAAACGCTCGAATACGGTCACGATACGCGCGGGGAGCGTTGAGAGGTAGAGCGGCAATACTAAAGTAATTCTAGACATTAAATTTTTCTGGTGCCGCTCGCCGCTCGTATCGTGGCCGAGGACTGTAAAATTACAGTACAAAGTTCAGTACATAACATTGATAAATAATACTAAGAAATATTGTAATTTTCCTACATAAACGATTTAGAAAAATACACAACACTGTGTAAAATATAGGTCCATTCATGTAATCAACATTTACGTCTTGCAGTATTGGAGATTCTCAATTTATTTTTGTGAAATTACAAAATTTATAGTAAAATTACAACAATTGTGTAGTAAATTAGTATTTCATACCGCGATTTGTAATTTTACTATACATTTGGACTGTGAATTTACATATTTTTTTACAGTGTAATCGTTGTCCTCGTTTTGATACGATCATATACTTTGTTTTTGTGTCATTTACTCATAGATTGAACTTTGCTGAACTTTCTACAATTTTGGAAAAGGTTTCCTTTACATCTTCCGCCCCGATTCTTGAGGGAAGTTGATCGAGTTGCATCCTCGTATTCTCACTTGTGTTTTACAATTTTTGGTCGTCATTCTGCATAGTTCTATTAATTTTTTCGGGAAACCCATTTCACTCATCTTCTTCCACAACTCTCTTTTATTCAGCAGGTCGTAAGCATTTATATAGTCTACAAAAAGAAGAGAATATCAATGCTTTCTTCCCAGCATTTTTCAAGTATTTGTCTCATTATGAAAATCTGGTCTGTTGTCGATCTATTCGTTCTAAATCCTGCTTGGTAATCAGCTACTTTATCTTCCAAATGTGGTTTCAGTCTATTAAATAAAATATGTGAAAGCACTTTGTAGGCTGTGTTCAACAAAGATATTGGTCTGTAGTTTTTGCAGCTCATCAATTCACCTTTTTTATGGACTGGGACTATTGTGCCTAAAAGCCATTCTTCTGGCATCTTGCTACTTCCCTTTTCTCACATACGTTTTTTAACTTGACAGTTGACAAATAAAAATGTTTTGTTTACTGAATGAAAAACGAGAAAAATTAATGGAGAGATAAATAAGACCGATCTTTATGCAATATTAGAAGAAATTAAAATGTCCAAAGCCGTAATTTATGTAAATAAAAATGAAAATTTCCCTTGCCGTTTTTTAATGTTCCAGGACAGAACAGAATAGAACAGATTAAAAAAACGTCACTTGTTGATCATGAAGAGAATGGTGTCCCTCCGGAATCAACGGAGGGATGGAGAGAAGATCAAGTCCAATTGGAATCGCCTCGAATTTTTGTTAATTTAATTTTTAGTGTATAATGGCGCATGCGGTCCATCTAGAGCAGTGTTTCCCAAAGTGGTCCATACGGACCCCTGGGGGTCTAAGGGATGATCCAAGGGGTCCGTGGTAATTAAAAATTATTTTGGGGGTTCGCGAAGAAATACTGGGGGTCCGCGAATAATATCGAAAGTTTTCAAAAATTACAAAAATTTAATAGCGATGTTTATACCGCGTGACCACGCGGGGCGGATGAAATCGATCATGGGTACATTGTTTCATCATAAACAAATTATTATATACAGGGTGTCCTGCCACAGCTTGTTCCACGGTTGATTGTAAATATAGTACAGCTCCTAGAGATTTTTTCTGAAAAAAAAATTGTAAGTTAATGAAATTTGGAATGGTGGGAGTTTAGCAATAGGAGAAAAGGTAACCGTTGAGTTCCGGGCCGTACTTTGTGAAAATCAAGAGAAAATTCGATCGAACGGATTTTCCGAGGCTTTCCCGGCCGTAACTCGGGACAAACGTCGAAATTGGAAAAATGTCAAAAGAAAAAAATATAGCTATGAAAATTCTCGACAAAAAAAGATCCTATAAGCTTTTTCCGGAAAACCTCACGTTTGATCGGAAAATGGAGGGTAAAGAAAAAAATTATGAAAAATTATTTCGAATTTATATTGCTGTCTTTATGCAGGGTGTCCCACCTAAAGTTACAAAGCGGCCGGATGTGGATAGGTTTTGGATAGACGAACAAAAAATTGTATGGGAGGGGGAGGGAAATCGTAACGGTTTAGCCGCTAGGGCGTTTTGAATTTTTTTTTGTATAGGTTTACATATCACCCTGTATTTTTGTAACCCTATGACCTACTTTTATGAATAAGGTAGCAGTATACGCAGAATACTCCCACCTATCTAAAACTGTAAAAGCGAAGCTTCTACCCGACCACCTTCCAGAGTTATGAGTCATCAAAGTCAAAATTCCAGTTATAGTACAGCCCCCAGAGATTTTAAAGGGTTTCTCGGAAAATACCTTAGAGCCCAGTAACAATGACCGATCGTCCGGCTCCCAAACACCTTTTACAGTTAATCTTCTGCAAGTGCACAAAAGGGTGCACGAAAAGCTGTTCCTGTCGAAAAGCCGGGTTATTGTCCACCTCAGTATGTGTTCACTGTTACAATAATGGCTGCAGTAGTATCCCCGTCATGAATGAACCTGAAGAGAACTCGGACGAAGAAAGTGAAGGTGAATTGGACAACTCCGGTGATCCAGACCCCGAGACAACTAGCGATGAATAATGAATGGAAATAAATATAGCAACTTTTTCAATTTTTTCAATATACATTCAAAATAATTTTTCAGTTAAAAAAAACGAAATTTTGACTTTGATTACCCATAACTCTGGAAGTTGGTCGGGTAGAAGCTTCGCTTTTACAGTTTTAGGTAGGTGGGAGTATTCTGCGTATACTGCTACCTTATTCATAAAAGTAGGTCATAGGGTTACAAAAATACAGGGTGATATGTAAACCTATACAAAAAAAAATTCAAAACGCCCTAGCGGCTAAACCGTTACGATTTCCCTCCCCCTCCCATACAATTTTTTGTTCGTCTATCCAAAACCTATCCACATCCGGCCGCTTTGTAACTTTAGGTGGGACACCCTGCATAAAGACAGCAATATAAATTCGAAATAATTTTTCATAATTTTTTTCTTTACCCTCCATTTTCCGATCAAACGTGAGGTTTTCCGGAAAAAGCTTATAGGATCTTTTTTTGTCGAGAATTTTCATAGCTATATTTTTTTCTTTTGACATTTTTCCAATTTCGACGTTTGTCCCGAGTTACGGCCGGGAAAGCCTCGGAAAATCCGTTCGATCGAATTTTCTCTTGATTTTCACAAAGTACGGCCCGGAACTCAACGGTTACCTTTTCTCCTATTGCTAAATTCCCACCATTCCAAATTTCATTAACTTACAATTTTTTTTGCAGTTTTAGTAATTTTTTTACTCTGGACGCTGTACTAATAGTGCACACATAATTATCGACAAACGACATAAAAATTGGGGTCTATCTTTACCCGTTTTCGTGATAGGACGTTTTAAATTTTATTGTTGGCAACAAAATGTATTTTAATGAGTTAAAATAAAACGTTAATAAAAAACGGCTTATTTATACTAATAGGGTATCTTTGTTATCGTAATAAATGCGGCTTTCATTTGATTAATAACAACAATTGTGTATGATAGGAAAAACAAGAAATAAGGGTCTTATTTTTAAACAATATGAAAAAGAAGCAAATTTTTCCCTTATATTTTACTGTAATTCAAAAAGTAGGTCGTTAAGGACCTTTTTTCTGAACCTTTTTAAAATCCTCAAAAGTTACCTGAAAACTTCTTGGGATAGTCGAAGACTCTAGCTAGCTTGGTTCTTTGCTATTTGCCATTCAAAAATAGGAGTATCTCACTGATCTGTTTTCAGTATTTTGAAACACTCGAAACAGATCAGTGAGTGACACTCATTTTTGAATGGTAAATAGCAAAAAAAACCAAAGCCGCTGGAGTCCTGAAGAGATCCAGAATTTTTTTAAATACCTTTTGAAGATGTCAAATATGTTCAGAAAAAAGGATTTTACCTACTCCCTTTTTGAATTACGCATGGGCGTAGCAAGGGGAGCGGCTAGGCCCACCCCAGACTAAAAGTGAGTCACTTATTAAAAACCCGTGACGTTACATAAGGCTGAAAACAATTTTACAAAAAATAGTATGGTACACGGATGGCTCCAAAACAGAGACAGGTGTGAGCGAAAGCCCCAGATTCAGCAGAGCGATAAGTTTAGGCACCCTAGCAACTGCCTTCTAAGCAGAAGTGTACGCTATACTGGCATGCACTCATGAGAACTTAAGAAGGGTCTACCAAAAAGAACGCATTTTTATCTTCTCTGATAGCCAAGCGGCAATTAGGGCCGTAGGACCAAGTCTAAATGTGTTTGGGGCTGCCATCGTGCTCTTGATGAGCTGGCAGTTCTCAATCAAGTTACCCTTGTTTGGGTCTCGGGACATCGGGGGTTAAAAGGAAATGAAAAAGCGGATGCCCTAGTTAAACAGGGCTCCGACATTGCATTCATCAGTCCAGAGCCGGCTATCGGAGCACCTACCAGCTTGCTGCAAAGGGCCCTAGCCGATCGGACTTTGATGAAACTGGACTGGTCAACTGTAAGCGGTTCCTTCCTGGGCCGTCTCCTAACACGGCCAAAGATTTGTTGGGGCGTAGTAGAAATGATGTCAGAAGACTTGTTGGTTTGATTACCGGGCACTGCGCCCTGCGCCTGCTCTCCACGTCCTCTGTGAATGCCTCGCAATAGCGAGGAGCAGGGTTTTCTTGTTCCAAGAGCCCCTGCTCGAGCATGCAAGTCTAAGCAGTAGTACAATAAGCCAAATTAATGGCCGCAGTACCTTTGGACCCAGTACCTCACACAAGAAAAACAATTTTTGATGCGGCCATGCATACGAAACATATACCGCAGAATGCAACCATTAATGAATTATATGGGCCTATCATCTTCAGTATGATACCGTGTAGTTCGTGACAAGCCCGATAGATCACGGTATACAGAAACAGGGTAATGTAAAAGAGACTGGCAGCTTCGAATATCGTAGAAAAAGGTCTCCGAATGACGTCAGCACTAATCACGGTATACAGAAACAAGGTAATGGCCTGTTTCACACGGGACGACGGCCAACCAACAGAAATCGTACGATATTCATTTTTTTAGAGAAGAGGGTGAGAGGGGTGAGAAAGTTGGATGGGAAAATCTTCCCTCTCCATCGTCCTCTCTCACCCTCTTTTCTAAAAAAAGGGAATATCGTACGATTTCTGTTGGTTGGTTGTCGTCCCGTGTGAAACAGGCCAATGTAAAAGACGAAATATCGTAACGTAAGTGCGAATATCGTAGAAAAATGCGATGTCACCCGGCAAGGTTAATACAGAAAACAACAACAACAATTTCTATTTTGTATGGGGAAGACTTGCCGAGTGACGTCGCACTAATACGATATTCTACGATATTCAGTCTTTTACATTACCTTGTTTCTGTATACCGTGAGCACTAACACTGCGTCTACACATTCCATATTTTTCGCCATCGACTTTGCCATATTTTATGGATTGAGCTGTCAAATGTTATGGTGGTGGGCAATTCATGGCATGAATTTTCATGGAAAAAATGGCACATTTTCACAAATGTTATCGAGACAAAAATATTTTCAGAATTATAAACATGCGTACATGTATTCACATGTATGAACAAACGTCAAATTATGGCCAAATTCATGGCCGATTTGATGGCCGGCCATAATGGCTTTCCATCGAGTTTGCCATAAGATCTGCCATCAAATATGGCCAACTTTCAAAGTCTACACGGTCCATGCCATATAGAAATGGCCATGGCTAGTGTAGACGCTGTGTAATGGAGAAACAACAACAACAACTTCGATTTTATATGGGAAGAGGTCGCCGAGTGACGTCGCACTAAAACGATATACAGTCTTTTACATTACCGTGTTTCTGTATACCGTGCGATAGATGAGAAAAGTAAAAAAACGAAAAAAAAACGTACTATGAAATGAATTAGACCAGTGATTCTCAACCTTTTTTTTTGTTGCGGCACACTTTTAACAATTTCAAAATTTGGCCGCACACTAACAATAAAATAAGTTTACACTGGGTAAAATAGTTTATACTTATAATAATAATTTTCAATGTAAAGTAAAATAATATGTAGGTACTACAAAGACAATAGAATGTTTATTAAGTGATTTAATGCGAAATTTGAACTTGATGATTTTTTATAATTTTGTTTATATTTGGTCGTAAAAATGATAATCTACATTTAAAAGTCTCGATCTTTTTCTAAGTTTTATTTTGGGTAATGCTGAAAACCGAATTCTCACAAATAAAATGTGAAAAATTGTAATATTTTTAAAGCTTAATTTTATTATTCCTAAATAAGGGACTTTTGAATGGTCTTCATTTTATATAATTATCCATTTTAACACATTGCTCCAGCACTACATATTTTAAATTCTGAATGCAGATATTTTGTAATGAGTGCTTCCCGATGCAAAAAACAATGGCTAAATAATATATCTGCATTCAGTTCTTTGACATGTGCAACAAATCCATTTATATGCCCATTTATAGCTGAAGCACCATCTGAGCAAAAATGCCAATACATCACTTGTCGACATAAGCTTATGTGAAAAATTTTAAAAAGTACTTCAGATGGACCCATTAAACCCAATTTTAACATCAAAATTTGTTGATATCTTCAAAAGTAAAGGTCGTAACATAGAAATTGTGTCGACGTATTCATAAGAAATATTGGAAGCTTTTGGAAAAAACTATTGATTAACTAGGTAAATTTTGGAGAAAAAGGTAGTTGAAGTTGAAAATTTAGTCGAAAAAAACCAAAAATTTTGACTTTGACGACTGATAACTCTGGAAGTTGGTACGGTGGAACCGTCATTTTGATGTGACGCGATGTAATGATTGCGGCATAGCTCTTTTTCCCGTCGCCTTCCTGTTCCAATAAGTTGCTGTATAAAAGAACATACAAAATAATTTTTATTGTTTGCATTCCTAAAATTTGGCGGCACACTTCAAGAATTTGGCGGCACACAAAAGTGCCGCGGCACAGTGGTTGAGAATCACTGAATTAGACGATCAAAACTAGAGCGATTGGATGTGTTAGTGAGAAATATTTGAATGCTGAGGAGTTATAAAATATTTTAATATCTGTTTCCTGGAAAATTGGGTCACTTAACGAGAAAAGCAATAAAATCACGACAGGCCCCTTTTAGAACAGCGTGCGACCAAATTGCGAAATTTAGGGTCTGATTATGTTGAAGCTTCGATAAACGGAGCGGAGATAATACAAGGTTTTCAATAGAGTTGTTTATATTGGAGCAACGCAACGACAAGAGCTGCGATAAAGCTTGGGCTACTTTTCTCCGCTAGTATCGTTAGTATCAAGATGGATGTTGATTCCTCAGTCATATCTATTGTCAACGTTCTGTTTGCACTTCTGTCAGAAACTGGTAAGACTGCTGTATTCGCGCTACTCACAGCTTTTGTCACAGCTCTGTTACCATCTATCGCAGCTCCGCCATAATCAGACCCTTAGTTGATTTTCCTCAAAATTTGTGTTAACACACGATGTATGGTTTTAGTGGTAAGATCAGGCAGCATACTGGTCCATCGAGGCCAATTTTAAATTTTCCGAGAAAAAAAATCGGCGACAGATAGAGATGCTTTTCTTCAAAATATTATGAAGAATGTCCTTGGATTGAGTATAGTTTACCATGTATACATGACCAAATCGAACGATCGAGAGATCGAAAGATTGAAAGTGAGAATCTGCGTATTTGACATCGTCAGATCGAGTAATTGAAGTTTAAATGGATTCAAACGTGATCGAAAAGCAATGAACATAAACTACAATTTGTAGTTTTCGTATCGTTTTACTGTTGTTTTGCTTTTTCATCGAATTCCGCTCGATCCTATTTGAATTCGATCTCCGTATACATAGATTTTGCTGGCTTGAATCCGGCTTCAATTTCGCATGTATACGTACTAGTGTCAATGAAGACAAAATTTACTGTTTGGTTTGCAGAAACTTCTGTACAAAGAACTTACGTGCTCAAAACGAAAAGTTTGTTACAAGCGCCTATGATAATTGGAAAAAAATAGCATTACAAGAGCGTCGAAAATCCTTCATACATAAGAGTCCCCGGAAATGCACGTTTCTTTCCATCGAGTGTGTTTCAGGAAGCGTAAGGATAGAATTTTGAGGCAACATGACACAGAAATAGTTGAAAAAAGAAAATATTTGATCAAGCTTATCATCAGTCAGTCGGTAACGGTGGTTTAAAATCTGGCCCACCCCAGCAAAAAATTCATTGCTACGCCCATGGAATTACGGTGAAAAAAGTAGGAAAAATTATTGAAATACAGATCTGTGAGTGAAAAAAGTTCAGAAAAAGGACCTTAACGACCTCATTTTTGAATTACAGTGAAATAAGTGGGAAAGATTGTTGAAACCATTAACCATTGGACAAGCATTGAGGAGGCACCTTGTTTAGTCCAACGAAGGAAAAATAGAGGAAAAAATACATTTAGAAGCGAATAATGCCACAGTTGTAGAGGAAGGTGTCCTTAACAACATAGTAAAAGTACTGACGGGTGGGGGTGGGATCTAACGGGATGGAGCTCAATTTTGCGTTAATAACTCGAAAACTATTGCCTCTAGAGAAAAAATAACTCTGTATATACTAAATTAATCTACGTAAAATACTCTATAGAAAAGGTCCTCTACACTTTTTCGCTAGGATCAATACTTCCATAAGTAGATATGGAGAGGCGAAAATTGTCAATTTTTATAAAATCGGTTTTAATTGTTAAAAATAAAATAATTAGTGTTTAAGGTTGTACCTTGAACATTAGTGAAAATTCAAATTTTCATCATTGATGCTGTCTTCGATGGGAGTGTCTGTTCGTACAAGAGCTGAGGCGCACGCCGCAGGTACCTGAGCGGCAACCTCAACACCACTTTAAGCATCGGCAAAATAGCATGTTCAAAACGAAGTCGAGTGCCACAGCGTCTTTTTTTGTAAAGACCAAATCTCGTTTTACCGGCTGTTAGTGAAATGATAGGCACCAAGATACAAAAACCAGCTTTCGATATCATAAAAAGAATTCCATTGAGTAATAATACAGTACAAAGAAGAATTGGCGAAATAGCTCAGGACCGGCAGAAATAAAATCAGATAGTGCCAAACTTGAAAAAATAAAATTTGACATTCAAAAAGTGCACACTTTTCGATTTTCTTATATATTTTTACTCTTGACTTTCAATAAACAGCAAAATACGATAACTTTTTTACCTTTGCAGTAAAATAAGAACGGTAAATAAAATTCTAAAATGAATTTAAGGGAAATTTAAAATAAAACCGCCACAACGGATGCACGATATGAAAGTTGCCGTACCTGATTTCATTTTTTCCTTTGAACTAATGTCAGAATATTTACAAAAACTAGATGGGTATAGTGCTTTTTTATTTCTGTCTCGTTTCGCCATAAGACCCGGAATCACTGACATTTAGATGAAACAGGGGTAGAGAACTCGCATGGTTTAACATAAATATTTGTAATTAATGAAAAAATGCATTATAAAAGGGAAATGACATCAAAATTGCATTTGTTATTTTTTTTAAGAACAATTTATTTTGTTTCCATCGTCCAAAAACGAATATAAACAATTTTAATTTACAAAAGTAACTGACAGCAAGGGAACGGTGCCATGAAAATTTCCTGATGAGCAGTCCATTCTGTATGTCAGTGCACGCCACCTACTGGCATATACTTTAAATAAATTTACTTTTTCTCGAACTGTCAACGAGTGCGTTTCTTTTACCTTTTGCATTTCTTTTAACTTTGCCACACATATGCTACGCAGAACAAAATTTTGTAGTATGGAAATTTTCAAGTGGATTTATTATAAATCCACAGCGTAAAGCCCGTCATAAGACTTTGCGCTGAGCTTCTCGCGTATCGAAATAGTGATTCACCAAAAATCGTTGAAGTTATCTCCAAACAGACAGCTTTGTCTGCCGACGCCTGTGCGATTTGGAAATGAAAAAGCTCTTGACAGTGCGCACTGTGTATAAGCATACACAATAAGAGGAAAGGAATCACCAAAAAGAGCATTTACAAAAAATTTTAAGTTTTTGTCGCAGAACATCAGATTAGTGATCTATAATTTTTTTAATAGGGGCAGAAAAAAGAATAAATTTAAAGGCGTTGAAACTTAAATAAGTAGAGTTCCTAACATCGTGATGGATGACTTAAATCGGACAGTTAAAAAAACAAAAAGTGGATCGAAATATTTAAAAGCCGGCAACAAATGCTGCTTAGAATATTGCGGGCGATCCAGAAGGGAATTTCCTGAAACAAAGATTTTCAAATTTCCGGAATTTGACAGCCCTCTTTTCAAAGTATGGGTAGAAAAGTGCAATTTGTCTGAGGAAATTATTGCAACGTCGTCATCATTGTTTTTATGTGACAAACATTTTTCTTCAGACTTAATAGGCAGCAGATTTTTAAAGAGAGGTGCTATCCCGAATTTGAATTTAAGAGGATCTTTGGAGTCAGCTGATTCTACCTCTTTGCCCGATGATGAAGGGCCCTTTGGTAAGGTATCAAACAACCAAGAGGAAAAGATCCAAGCAAGCAAGAAGAGGAAAAGATCCCGTTCCGGCAAAACCTCAGAAATTTCCTCCTTAGTCGAAAATACTTTAAAAATAGAGAAGGACAAATTGGGCATAAAGAAAAAAAGTTTTGAGTGGAGGAAGGAATATGAAAAGCAGTTGCTATGTCTTAAAGAAAAGGAATTAGTTATAAAGGAAAGAGAGGTCTTTGTAAAAGAAAAAGAATTGGAAATAAAGGAAAGAGAACTCTCTATCAAAGAAAAAGAATTAAATTAAGTTATAAATAAGTTTTATTTTTTTATTTCTTAAGTACAATTTCTGTTCTTGTTAAACATAGTTTAAGTTTTTTGTTTTGCTTAAAATCAACAATATATGAATTCAATAAAAATGTGTTTATTATATTTTGTCGTAAGTCGGACTTTGTCTCGATTTCTCAGGAATAAAATCAAGAGCGACACCGAAATCGACGATAAATCGTTCTAAAATTCATCTGTGGTTTTATGAACATTGTACTTTTCCATCGGCCAAAAATTACGTTTTCCTTCTGTATACTTTGTTCTAAAAAATTCCTTTAGAGCTTTCCGACGCCACACGTTAGCATTACGTGATCTCCCGGAACTCGGCATTAGCATAGCGGATTAAATAATTTGAGCCGCCAACTACAAGAACGTTTATAGAATGACCTTTTCGGCAAAATAACCATACTTAATATCTCGGCTTGGTGTAGTTATGTATTTTAATATGGGTACCATATATACGGCCAACGATTCCGGGAAAAGAAGGTACATTGCAGAAGAGTTCTTTTATCGAAGATCCTTCTAGTTCTCGCTTGGGAAAAATACATACGTCCTCATTGGTAATTTCATTCAGGATTTCTGCAAGTTCATAGATACAGCGATGAACTCATGTCTGAAACATACAAGTCGAAAAATCCTGTCCAATTCCTCGATGTTTTGGTCAACAGTAGAGATCTGTAAATTGTTGCTGTTGCTTTCCAATGGATTTTGCGAGTCTCTTATTCATCTTCTAATAATCGCAAATTTCCTCCTATGGACACAAACATTAGAATCAGAACAATTAGAAACTCAAACAGAATTACATACCGATATTTACGTCTAATATATCTTCTTAAAATAATATTGTTTTTCACGTTTTCATTTGACAATAATTTCTTAGCAACCGCAAATGTCAAACCAAATTCAGCGCACCAAGCTTTCACTTAATTCTTCGAGGGCCCTTCCTGTAGCTCTAGGCGCGTTTCATTTTCATTGGAGTACGTACGCGTAATTGGGCGCACATCGGAGTAGATGCTGCCACAGCTGAATGTGCGCTGAACTACTCCGGAGTACGTACTCCAATGAAAATGAAATGGGCCTTCTATATTCTAAGAAGCTTTCAGAATGAACTTATCCAGCGTGATTACACTCACAGTCGGTTGCATAATCGCGTAAATAGAAAAAGTGCAAACCGCTTTGACTGGTTTTTTTTGGACCGGTTCTACCAGTGATTGGAACCTAAAAAATTTTTTTTCGGTATATCGGTTCCTTTCGGTTTCGCTTACGCTAAGAACCGATTTTGCAGATTATAAAAATTCCGTTTCCAGATCCAAAACCGAATAAAAACTTTATATCGGTTCCATACTCATTTCAAATAAGAGTTGGAATTTTTTTCATTTTGGTACTAAGACCGAATTTTTATTTGAAACCAAAATATAAAAATTCATATAAAGTGGTACAAAAGTATTTATACATATAAGTATTTGTACATATTTAATTTTTATTCCTTGATAGTTAATATTCAATGTCATAATCGAATGATTTATTGACACGTACGAGTAATATATTTTCAAGATTAGTACGTGTTAGCTTATTTCTTTGATCAGTTAATGTAAATTTTAGACCAGAGCAGCACCTCTCCACGCTGACTTGAGTAGCTGGAACAACGTGTACTATTTCAGCGTGCCTACCAAGCCAAGGTAATTCATTCTTTTTCAAATTCCAGTAAAGCAATAAAGAACTCATATCATCCATATAATGATAACGGTTACTTCTCTCTGTCAAAAGCAATTCTCCGTACTTCTGTAACTTGCATTTAAATAAATAAAAACTGTGAAGTCGGGAATCGGAACCAGAAAAATTGTATTTTTTGGTTTCGTTACCAAACCAGAACAGATATTTTAAATTGAGAATTTATCATTTACGAATTCCATATTATATTTTGATGCTTAAAAAAGGCTCTGCGGAAGAACCAAAATAAGAATTTTTAAAAAAAGGTTCCAGAATTGATTTTTAGTTAGTAGAACCGATATAAAGGTTCTTTTCGGTTCCCATCACTGGGTTCTACACATTCAATTTTTTATTGAATAGGGCATAACTTTCCATATTCACAAGCCATGAACAAGAATCTCAATTGAGAGAATCGGACTACCAAATTCTCCTAAATTCTCCAAATTACACTAACAACATAACGTGACTTCACCGAGTTGTAGTCCGATTGAGCGGAAATTCGCTCTCAATATTTTCCTTGTTCATGGCTTGTAATATAGAAGGTTATGAATAGGGGCATGCGACATGAGTCGAGCTTACTGCAGACGTTGAGCGTGTTTTATTGCAAAGGAGCAAGAGGCGCTTAGAGGGGAAATCAACGCTTCTGAATTCTATTTCTCGTGTTGATTTCACGCCCACACTTGCATTGACGATTGGTGGGGTGGGAAAATTCGTATTTTGTTTGGCGAAAATACACATACATAGCTAATCATAGTATGTACAATAATTTGGTGACTGCACTTCAGTAAGCACGCATCGTGTCGCATCTCTGTGCGTGCTTACTGCAGGAAGCTCGACACGTGTCGCATCCACCTTTGAAAGAGAATCCGAATCTGTTTATACATGCAATTCGTCTTAAGCCGATTTTAAGCTTAAAACCGTCTTAAGGGCCAAACATAAACATACATAGCAGAAATGAAAAGAAACCGAAACGAATACGAAATGAACTTGAAAATGATAACGATTATATAGGTGCCTGAGCGAATTGGTTCTTGACATTTGTTGACAAGTTTTGCATTGAGTAGAAGAGTTTTTTTATTTTCGATAAATACATATATTACACAATTTATATAATTTATGGCGGATGATAATTTCTGTTACCTCGGTAGTATTATTACCGAAAACGGCGGTACAGAAGAAGACGTCAGTTCCAGAATAAATAAAGCAAGAAGCGCATATGCTTGCCTGTTTCACATATGGAGATCGACGGAGATCTCAACTAACACCAAATTGCGGCTGTTCAACTCCAACGTTATGGCAGTTCTTTTGTACGGTTGCGAAACATGGAAAGTCACCCAATTCATCACAGGGCGCCTACAAGTTTTCATCAACAGATGCCTACGTCGTATCCTAAAAATCCGCTGGCAAGAGAATTTCAAATGAAGAACTATGGCGCCGTGCCGGCCAAGAAAGGATAGACGACCAAATCAGGCGAAGGAAATGGAATTGGATTGGCCACACCTTGCGACGCGAAAACGAGAATCTAGCCAAACAGGCCCTCGACTGGAATCCGCAAGGAACCCGTCGAGTCGGAAGACCTAGAACAACGTGGAGGAGAACCCTATTAGCAGAGGCCGCAACAACCGGGAGATCCTGGTCAGAGCTGAGAGCTGTCGCGCAAAACAGAGTCCGCTGGAGGGCAACTGTTACCGCCCTATGTCCCATGAGGGATTAAAGGAGCAATTAGTATGGCGGATGTCGAGAAATCACAAGAGAAATCATAATTTAAATTTTTTCACCTCGTATTGACTGCATTCTTTTAAAATAACTTCTTTTTCGTTTTTCAACTACTTTAAATTCAAAAACAAACTGTCTGTCGAACTGTCAAAGTAACGGGCTGAATAGCTGAAACGAATACCGAAATGAAATAAATTTATATCATTCGTTCCGATTCGGTTCTGTTCGTTTATATAACCGAGTTCATACATTTTCATACGATTTATTTCATTCTTTTCGTTTCGGTTCGTTTTCGTTTCTGCTATATGTTTGGGCCTTTACGCATAACATGTCTGGCATTTTAATTTGTTCCTTTAACAGGACTTTTAAAGCGGATCTGTCACTTCAACCCAGAACTGCCATGACTGAGATTCCATGCAGAGTTTATCCTGAGTTTGCTCAGATTAAGCGCCCATCCATGTACTGCGTTCCCATGCAGAGTTTACTCAGATTAAGCGCCCATGGAAACGGGGATTGAGTAAAGATTCGTTAAATCCAAGTAAACTCAACGAAGTCAGTCCGATTAAGCCGGGTTTTGTATATGTGTGTGTTTCAGTATCCTTTGCTTCACATATACTAAGGGCGACATAATATGAAATTATTTATCTGTCAGTTCATCCCAGAACTGCCATGGAAATAGCGTTGAGTGATCTTGAGAGAAAAAGCTTTCTGTTTACTTAACGAAAACTCTACCCTGGCTCATGGAAACATAGTAAATATTACTTACATGGACTGTTTCCATGCAGAGTTTATCCTGAGTTTACTCAGTTTAAGCGCCCACGGAAACGGGGATTGAGTAAAGTCTCGTTAAATCCAAGTAAACTCAACGAAGCCAGTTCGATTAAGTCGGGTTTTTCATATGTGTGTGTTTCAGTATCCTTTACTGCACATATACCAACGGCGAGGCAATGTAAAATTAATTATCTGTCACTTGAACCCAGAACCGTCATGGAAACAGCATCGAGTGATCTTGAGAGAAAAAGCTTTCTGTTTACTTAACGAAAACTCTACCCTGGTATGAAACTGAACTTTTATTGGGGATAAAAAGCTTTTCTTACCTTGCTTTCTTTTCTGATGTCGTGTCGATCTACCTTTTCACGACATTCTTTAAGAATTGCAAAATATATTAGATTTGTTACGAGTTCCCTAATATACAGCCTGTTTCTTTACGAAATCCCGGGATCCCTGGGATCCCAATTCGTGTTTCTTTACTTTCTCGGGCTCATTTCCCCTCGATCCCAAAGAGCCAGAGGTCTGGACTTCTGGCGGCTTGGATGAAATGAGAAATGTCAAAAGGTGACAGTTCTCAGCTAAGGTGACAGTTCTCAATTTTCAACATCAATTGATTTAATAAAGATATTCGTGTTATCGAGGCAATAGTGCAAATAATAAATAAATTGAAGTTTTGTGTTATCGAAACAACAGTGAAAATAATAAATAAATTGAAGTTTTTGTTATCGAGACAAAGTACAAATAAATAAATAGTTCTTCTTCTTGGATTTCTCAAATTATCCCAGAAAGCGTTTCTTAACTTTTGACATTTCTATCCCCACCCTTCAAAAAAAAACTTGGGATCCCAGAGATCCGGGCATGGAGAATATACAAGGAGACAAAACTCTTATGGGGAAAATGACAGGAAATGGATGGGTAGAAGAAACTAAACTTCTAGTTCATTTTTGGCCACAGATGTCACCTTTGTCCGATGTACCCCACATGAATTTAATAAAAATTCATTGGAAACATCAAAAATTTATTAATTACGCATTGATAAAATCGAATTTAGAAGCTGGTAAACAGCTGTAAGCTGCTAAACGTAAAATATATTAGTAATAAACGAACTTTGCCATGAACCGAATAAATACAATCGGCCATGTTTTTGGGGTACATTTGACTACAGCGCCACCAATAATCAAACGAAAATTGACAACACGGAGTTTTGTCTCCTTGTATAGCCACCATGGATCCGGGACTCGTAAAGAAACACACCTGGTAACACTCCTAACTGGTTTAATTAACTGCAAAAAACAAATTCTGCACGAACGCACCTTTCAAGGATGTAACATTCGCCTTAACCTGTGCTGTATGTGTATTTTAAGAAGAAGACAAGAAGAATATATGCTTGTTTATACAAATTTAGTTTGAGACTTCACTGAAATAGTCAAATCATCTTTAAATACTATTTTCTATTAATATTTTGAATGGATGATGGTATGAAGCTAAATAAATATAGATAAATTAAAATGCGATTCATTTAGCATCATTTCTTTTAGATTTAAAGTGCTTTCGATTATGTGTTATTAACTCACAAAAATGACCGAAGCAAGTTCTTCAACACTTCTAAAGTTTCCTAAAGCCGAAAAGAATAGTTTAAACGATATAGAACTATATTGCGATGAATGTAATGCTGGACCGTTGGACACTGCGAAGTTTTATGAGCATAGGCGAACCCACAATAAATATACGATCAAAACAAATTTAGCACCTAGTAACAGATGCAATTTTTGCCCATTTTGCACATATTTATTTAAGGGACAACACAATGCACGTGCTTTCCACCCAAAAATATCAAAAACCGATACGAAACTTCTACCAAGCCCAGAATGCAAAACTTGCTTAGCTAAATTTAAAGATATTAGTGGATTAGTTGAACATCACAAAGAAGTGCATCAGGATTGGTTTCCATTTTTTGATCTTTTTACAACACAAGAATTATCGTTAGGAAGTAAACCAGTTAAGGAAAGAAAGAAACTAATTCAGTGTGATGTTTGTTTGCGTTTCTTTTCAAAAAGATCTGCTTTAAGAGATCATATGCATACACATACTGGCCAGAGGCAATATCAATGTGCATATTGTGATAAGAGCTTCTTTTATCAAATTTCACTTTGGCAGCATTCAAAATTGCACGAGAGTTTAGATGCGAAGCCGTACGAGTGTAGAGTATGTTTAAAAAGGTTTACAAGGAAGAATTATTTAGTAAATCATCAATACAGTCATGATGAAGATAAGTCGTTCTCCTGCAGCTTTTGTTCTAAGAAATTTTCAGCTCCTGAATATTTACGAAGGCACATAAACTTGCATAGCGAAAATTTAAATCATCCCTTTCGATGTGAGGTTTGTTTCAAAATTTTTTCAACTAGTTACAGCCTGAAGCGTCATATAGAACTAATCCACATAAATTCATTAACTCTAGTCATTTACAATTGCGATATTTGTGATAAGAAATTTCTAAGCGAAGAAGAGCAAAAGGAGCACGTAATAAAAAAGGCTCATATAGGTGAAGAAAAATTCCGTTGCAAATACTGTAGCAGGGCATATGCATTTCCGAAATTATTAGAAGAACATATAGTTGGTGTACATACAGATAAAATGGTGCCAACCTGTATTTACTGTAGTCGAGTATTTCCAAAAGTAAGTAATTTACGCAAACATATTTTAAAAAATCATAAATGTGATAAATGTCGACGAATATTTATCAATCATAACCTTCTTGCACCTCATCGCTTCGGACACAATATATCTAGGCCACAAATTTGTGATTATTGCGAAAAGAAATTTGAAAATCCCACAGATTTGCTGGAACATTTAAAATTTCATAGCCATAAGTGTGACGACTGCCCAAAAACTTTCCCAAAAGAAATTGACTTGATGATCCACAAATATGAACATGCTGGGCAAAAGAAATATGTTTGCAACAAGTGTCTTAATAGATTTTTAATGTTTGATGAATTAAATGAACACATAAAACACGTTCATAATAGCGAGAAAGAGGATGATTTAAAAAATTTCGTTACATGCAGCGATCTAGAAGAAATTCCTAGTATTAAAATTGAACCAATAGACCCTGAAGCATTTATTAATGATCATATTAATAGTCCTATAGAAACAATTATTAAGTCTGATTCATCAAAACAGGATAAGGAGGTTCTAACACAATGGACAGATCAGAAAACACGGAAAAAATGTAAAGAGAAAATTTTCAATTGCGATTTTTGTCCGAAAGCATATGGTGATAAATATGCATTGAGGATACACAGATATAGGCATACTGGAGAGAAACCATTTCCTTGTAAGGTCTGTGATCAAGGATTTATGATTTTATATCTGTTGAAGAGACATATGGAAAGTGCGCATGGTGCACCGTCAAAAGAATATAAATGCAAATTATGTAATGAAGAATTTTTAAATGCTTGGAAATTACACAATCATTTACAGACCAAACATAAGGGAATACGTAATGAGAATAAGAATTAATTTATATTTAAAATTGTTTTATTAAGTAAATTATTGAATTATATGCATATATTACTATTAAATGTGAAATGAGAAATAAATTTCAAAACGAGAGTCATTCATTGCAGGCTCTATATTTAGTCCTGTCGCTATCACTGTATTGTCCGCTAAACAAGTTTGCGCAATAAAAATTCAATCTTCCCAAGGACTGCTACTCAACATTTTTTTCAGAGCCGCTTTCCTTAGGTCATATGTCTATTTTAAGCTACGAAACTTCTCCTAATTCTTGTAAGAAAAGGTTTCCAAATGCACGATGTCTGGGGCCTTATTCTCTATTACAATATTGTTATATTTTTTAACGAAACTGACGAAATCGTATTCTCTATTACAATATTGGCATTAATTTTACATGAAAATGTAACAATATTGTCAAATTTTTACTCGAAAGCTGTTTCGTTTTCGAATCGGATTTAACAATATTGTAATAGAGAATAGGGCCCCTGTTGATCTTAGCCAGTGGCGGGCAAGTGCAAAGAAAATGATCAGTTGTCTCTTTGGCTTGTTTCCCCTCATAGCTCTGATAGTGGTTGCTGTATGGAATTCTCAATCTGGCCTCATATTCGCCAGTATCCGATTCTGAGGATGTCCTTCCACGGCATCATCATGAGGTCTCTGCTGTAGTCAAGTTAAGTCTTTCTACTTTCGGCGGATGATGCTTTTTGCTAAGCACCCACGTATGGTTAAATTCTTGGATTTGAAGAGCCTTGACAGACTATAATAGGTTTTTTTTGGCTTTTAGCAGCCGTGCGCGTATTTCTGGTTCCATGCTATTGTCGGCTGCTACTATTGACCCAAGCCCAAGGTAGCAAGGTAGAAAACTGCAATAAAATATTGTTTACAACAATTTTTTAAATAAATTAGAAAAATTACCGATTTGTTGTGAAAAAGTTTTTAATTTTTGTTTTGACTTCCAAAAAAAAAAATTAAAAACAGCAATTTTATGATTGGATATTGTAAAGTGAGTCAAGGCTAGTACATACTTGTTCTACATAGACATGTCTATAGACCAATTGCCGTCTACGAGTTTGTTGCGAGACCAAAAATCGCTGGTCTACGGTCTCCCGATCGGAATGGGGGACCACGTGCAACGGTAGACACATCGCGCAACATTTCGCCAGTGTGGACTTCACGACGAGACGCTATGAGACCGGTGCCAAATGAAGGATTTGGGTTGTCTAAACATGATTTTCACAACGCGCAGTTCGAAAAAAAGGTTGTTTTTGAGAAATATACAAATACATGATGGTTTTCGCCTTTTTTCTATTTTGAGGAGAAACTAAGCATTTTGGTTCTAGGGCGTAAAATTACTTACAAATTTTGTCTTCACTGTTTTTTTGAATTCCGTATAGTTTCGTCGCTAGAGGCCGTTTTGGGCTTTTTTAGATTTTATATGAAAAATTAAATGAGATCAAAGTAGTAGTTGCAGTTTTTCAACGGCTTTTCTTGGTCGCTTTGAACCTGAAAAGGGCCTCTAGCGGCGAAACTATACGGATTCAAAAAAACAGTGAAGACAAAATTTGTAGGTAATTTTACGCCCTACAACTTTGCTCTATACATATTTTCACCAAAATGCTTAGTTTCTCCTCAAAATAGAAAAAAAAGGCGAAAACCATCATGTATTTGTATATTTCTCAAAAACAACCCTTTTTTCGAACTGCGGATTGTGAAAATCAGGTTTAGACAACCCAAATCCTTCATTTGGCACCGGTCTCCCAGCTGTGGGAAAAATTTCTTTAATTTTTCCTAATTTGAGCGGACTACTACCGAGTTTGTGCTTCCGCTGTTTTTATTTACATTGTTTAAATTTTTTTTTTGAAATGTCAAACGAAAAAGTATTACAACTTATCGAAGACTATCAGGCGTCTGGTTGCCTTTGAGATGTTACGAGTTCCGATTACAAAACCCGCGTAAAAAAAATTGGCACTTGAATCACTGGCTAAAAAGCAAGGCGTCAGTGGCAGAAATTGAAAAGAAAATCCACAATCTAAAAACATCTTTCAACCGGGAGCGGAAAAAAATAGCCTGAAGAGTGGTCCACGTGGTTTGCGTTTGATTATTTGCTATTCCTGCTACCAGCCAACGAGTCAAAGGGTAACACAGATTTGGACCATACCGACACAAAGAGTGGAAACAATGCAAGATATTCTGAAGGTGTACATGAGGCTCGTGAAAGAGTATCCACAACGCAGTGCGGCAGCCAGTCGAAGGGATAGTTTCTCTAAATTTTGTATTTTCCTTCATATTATTAATCCTCCAACCATCAGAAGCAAATCTTCCAAATCGGTTGGTGTCAGCCGCGTGAAATTCCGAAAACCCGTGGCGTCTTCGATTCTTAATTTATTTAATAACATATTGCCGAACCTAGGTCCTTCTGCGAGCACATCGCGCGCCCACCAACGTTTACGTTTTCGCGTTCTTTCATTTGCAATCAGCACTAAGCATGAGCTCATTGCGCATAAAACAACGTCCTCCATCATTAATGGACTGACGTAGACTAAGGGTACGGTTACTATGCATGCGAATTCTGACGAAAATGTGTTCGGACGAGTACGTCCGAAATCCTCGTCATAACAAGGTTACATTGTGCGCGTTTTCTGATAGTCCGTACGTTTCTTCCGCCGAGCAAAGATGGACGAGCTTGATGAATTTTATTTTCTTGAAAGTCCGTTAATGAAGTTATTGGGCATATTCACACAGTGCACATTCATGGCGCCTAAAACCGGTTTTATAGATGAGAGAGGGAAGGGAGCGGAAGAACTTAACGAAACATTTTTCACGCAAAAGCAAACGCGTGAAAACTGGCACACATATAAAAAGTTACTTCTATCTCTTGCATTCTTTAGCTCTGTTTTTCTCTAACAAGTAAATTTCATCTGCAATACATTTAAAGGTTCCTGTATAGCATTCAAATTTACTACACTCATTTACGCCCCGTCTGAGTTGCTAGGAGTTTAATAAAACCGGTTTTACTCACCACAATTATGGCAGCGTGTGAATATGCCCATTGTTGTTAAATGGTGTAAAAACAGAGC
The DNA here is from genome assembly GCA_963855945.1 of Thereva nobilitata. Taxonomy (NCBI): domain Eukaryota; kingdom Metazoa; phylum Arthropoda; class Insecta; order Diptera; family Therevidae; genus Thereva; species Thereva nobilitata. The sequence continues at coordinate 129,470,859 of OY979696.1, forward strand.
ATGTCAACCAGTTACTTTCTAGTAGAGACGACAAAGGAGAGTTTCAAATGTTATTTCAAGAATTGTGGGACCAACCAGGAAAGTTTTTCGAGTATTTCAGGATGAGACCAGCAACATTTGAATACATACTGAAGGGGATAGTGTTGAGTTCTGAAGCAACTTTCTCCCACTTTTGCCGAGAAATATTTCTGTTGTGGTAATTTTTGTCTCTCATATCCCACAAACACCTGTTCTCGAACACAAGACAATTTGTCATTATCCATGGTGATTCCACTAAATCACTCGAAATTCAACCCAAAATCACCCGAAACAGACGCAGGTCGCACGAAAAAATCAAACTTTTTTGAACGCTCAAATTGTTCTGACGACGACGGGCATGTTCTGACGTGTTTGTCGCTGTCAGTGTAAACACTATCATTTACCAAGTTTATAGCAGCAAAATTAAATCGATTTAACTTAAAGTTACGCCAAAATTTCGAATTAACGTATAAACAGGTATTTAATACGCAATCGATTTCAACTTACATTCTTATAACTTTGGCTTAAGCCGAAAAATTTCGGTTTAAGCCATAATTCGAATTATTCCGTTTATACGACAAAAAATTTTGGATGATCCATAATTCGAATTATTTTTGTAGTAGCTATAAACTAGGTAATTGAAAAGCAGGCGTTTGATTTTTCGGACGAATACGTCAGAACACGTCTAAACACATTTTCGTTAGAATTCGCATCCGTAGTAACCGTAGCCTAAATTTAAATCATAGTGTGCACACTAGACGAGACAAAGTACGGTCTCCATAGACGGGCTATAGCCTTTATTAGAGCATAGGTAAAAAAATCAGGACAAAAATGGGAGCTTTTTTTGGCGCTGCAACAAATTTAATTTTTTAAATTCACTTAATTGCAAAATACATTAAGCCGGCGCCAGACATAGCTTCAAACATTTGAACACTTGTTTGATTGCTATGTGTGGCACGAGACTTTGAATATGTGTTCAAAGTTTGAACAAAGATGTGCACTTTGCCATACGTATCGGCAAAGTGTTCAAAGAAGTTTTCAAAGTTTGTCGTCCGCCAGCCTACTATGGAGAAAAACGTTTGCGAAGCATGCTGGCAGGTTACCAAAATATGTGTCTAAATGTGTTTTGAAAGCTCTGCATAGTCTTCAAAGAAGTGTTCAAATCTTTGAAGCTATATCTGGCGCCGGCTTTATGCAAAAACTATTTTACCGACAGTGGTTGGTCTTTGGATATAAGTAAAACATACCTTAAAGTACCTAATTCCAGAATTACATTGAAAAATAATGGTATTTTCTTTTCTTGGCATAACTTTAAAATAGGGATACGGGTTTTCACACCTTTCGGCTATTTTGCAATGCCAAAATTCAAATTTCAAAAATCAAACTTACGCTAAGTTTTAGCAAATCCAATAACGAATGAAAATTTTCGCCTAGAAGCCTTCGTTAAGAGATATTTATCAAGAAAGGTCAAAACACAGGGAATTTTTCTTGAATTTGCAGTTTTCGCGATCCTATAAATTTTCCGCGCGTTTTCATGTTTGCTTATCCCCTAGATAGTGGAGTTCCTGGAGCGTTAAAAACATGAAAACCTCGGATTTCAGTTACGGTGAATGAAATTTAAAAATTCAAAATGGAATGTTTAGCTAATAATACATATATATAAAAAAGTTTACCTATTAAAAAATTGTGATCTTGATTTGAATGACCGAAATTCAAAATGGCCACCCAAATTTGCCAATTCTGTTCCGATTTCCATGAAAACCAGTATCTGGGGGTTTTTAAGGAAGCAAATAACGAATTTATGTTCAAAACTTATAAATTCAAAATGGTAAGTCTTCCACCTTTTTCAATATATTCAATTGAGTGTTCTTCGGAAGTCCGTACAACATGACAGTACAGTACTGACCAGCTTGTAAAATCTCCTCAACGGTTGCAAGATCATTGCGTGTGACATGTATAAATAGGTGTAAGTATGTCTGTGCCTAAAATGAAGGTATAATGTGTATTCATCAATGCTTCAATATACGTGTTCTCATATCTGAAAAAATATGTGATTGGTTTTTTACCAATAACTCGCTTAGTTTTTAAGCTATCAAGTCCTTCCAAATAGCATTTTGTAGGTTTTTACAAGAGCTATAAGCTCATATAAATTAAACTTTCTTTCACCCCTTATTTTTGAAAGCGTTTGAGCTGAAAGGCCTTGAACAAGTTACGAACATATGCAAACTGTAAAGGCCAATATCTTACTCAATTTTTATCCAAAAAAAAAACAACCAACATTTTCAGAAAAGCAAAACCTACGATTCTATACTCTACAAAATATTGCGTATCATTAATAGTTTTCAAGTTATTTTGGAGGAAAGGCAATACTTTGCAAAATTACAAAAATGCTCTCTTCACTTCAAGCTAAACATTTTTCAAAACTAAGCACGGTATAACGGTCAAACTTCTAGAGCATATTACAAATACATTAATAAAGTGAATTAAGTGGTACCGATTATTTTCAATGGCGGTGGTAATGATTCACATTTCAGATGGGGGTGGTTTTCACATTTCAATCAAACAAAAATAAAGGTTTTTTCAAGCACTTTAAAAAAGGTTTAATAAGTTTTTCCCGAAAAATGCTTTGTTTTTTGTTTATTTCAAGTTTAAACTTTCAATTTTCGCGTTTGACAAATAAGAACCAACCTTCAACAAGCTATTACTATTTTTGTATTGGGTCTACAGACACTATAAAAGCACCATTTTTTTGTTTTTTTATAAGCTACATTTTTAATAATAATAATTTTTTCGCTAAAATATTTAATTTTTGAGTTATTCGCGAAAAACTGCCTGAAAACGTGGTTTTTTTGGTTGAAAAATTGACATTTTCACTCGCGAATAACTCGAAAAGTATTGACTTTCAGAAAAACTTTATAGAACAAAAGTTGCTTAGAATTAGCCAATCTACATATCTATTCCTGGACTTCTTTTCAATGAAAAAATGTTCACCCCCGAGAAGGGGTGGCATTCCCCCCAGGGTAAAAGCATAAAAAAATGTTTGGTAAACTTTGCAATTTATAGTATAAAAAACAAAATCCCACCTCGACCACGTAAATTCATTCACCGTAACAAAAGTCTGACGCCAAAACCCCCCCGCACTCCACTAAAATATTGTTAGGGATGTCATTTGTGACCAATTCCACTGGAAATGCCCCAGCGCCTGGACTAAAGCACGGCAACTTCGGAGGGGACATTTCCTTGCTTAAGAAGATCTCAGGACAGAATGAATGGGTTGGACTTACTTAATGCCAACTACACAATTCAGTTCGAACCGGAGAAAGTGGTTACTGATTTTGCCCAGAAAATAGAAGAATTCTTCTGTAAACAGTTTTTAAAACCCTTTGAATACCGGGGAGCGCGATCGCGCTCCTTCATGCATATGCGAAAAAACCCGGAAGCGCTATCGCGCTCCTCTTAAATTTTTCTCAATAAACTGCGAAAATAAACATTTTTGCGCAGTAAGAATAATTCGGGCTGTGTTCCTAAATTAAATAGAACCCAGTTTACATACTGGCGTATTAAACCACACGCGATTCTGTATTTTTTCAATACTATATTAATGTACTTGAAAATGATTTCAATTTTTGATTTTTGCTTATGAAGAATTATGTGCTATACAGACGTGTATTTACTAGTTACAGTCCACCAAAAAATCTTATGGGTGGGGGGGTGGTGGGTGCAGGTGGGGGTTGGGGGTCGTAACAGTTTAGCCGCTAGAGCTTTTTTAAAGTTTTCTGGTAGAGTTTTACATATCACCCTGCATTTTTGGAGCCCTATAACCTATTTGCATATGCAGATAATTGTAAATTTATAGATTTGTCCATCTTTTCTTTTTTGTTATGCGAAAGTCCAAGCTTAGGACTACCAGTCTATCATGTCGTACTCGTCATTATGCAATGTCTAGTAAAAGCTTGGTTAGAAGGAACGAATACAGAAGAGGATATGTTGATAAGAGTCTGGAGGATACTGAAGGAGGAGGCGATGGGCCTTGCGTTTGAACTCGATGATGTTTATAGAAGTTCACACGGATGTAAAAAATATCAAAACAAAAAAATTTTGCAACGGGGATCCGATTACGCAAAGTTGATATCTTCAATATCAACAGGCTGAACCAGAGAAGCAACCATCGGGATTAGCAGGAGACACCCTCGTTATGCCACGTGAACATCGCTAACCAGATCCTTTTGCGATTTCCCCGGAAGAAAGCCCTAAAATCCTCACTATTTCGGGAAATACTAGAAAAGGATATTAAAATAGTGCTTGGGGATGTGAACGCCAAAATAAGAAAATAAGAGGAGCTCCTACGAGTCACACAGCGCTACCAAAGACAATGCTAGTGGATTGGTGGTCGATCTCGCTAGCTCGAACTCGATGGTAGTAAGTTCAACAATGTTCTGGCACAAAAATATTCATAAGATGACGTGGCAGTCACCAGACGGGGTAAAAAATAATGAAATTGACCATGTCCTAATTGGGAGGAAAGGAACCACGGGTATGTAAGAGCAATGAGGGTAGCGTGCTGTTGCTCGGACCACAATCTAGTCAAAGTGAAATTTAGAACACGGGTAACGACCAAAAGACACAGAGGGTAAGCACATTCAAGTACGAGAAGGAGTCCGCGAACATAAGGGCAGCAGAAGAGGCACTATTGACTGGTTCGAGCAGGACTGAGGTCTGAAATTGAAGAAGGAAACCAGAGCCACCGCAAGGACCCCCACACAAGCTAGGATGGAAGTCTTCATGCTAAAATGAAGAACCACAGACAAGCTGTACAGAAAGAAAAAGAGAGCATATCTAAACAAAGGATCTTACAGATGCAGGAAGACTTCAATGAACGGAGAATCATATATCAGCAATAAATTTCAACCAATATCGGACATCTGCAGAGACATAATGCGAACCTATGGGTAAATTCAAAAACTCTGCAACTCTGCATCACTGCAAAATTCAGTAATTGGAAGTTTGTAGCTGAATCCTGCAGTGATGTGGCAATGATGAGTTTTTGAATTTACCCTATTAGTAGACCCTTATAGGATAAAAGAAAGCTGGATAGAATATTTTCAAAAGTTATTGAATCCAATCCCCATAAAAAAAGAGCATGCACAGACGGAGGTGTTTGTACCTCAAGATAATATTTCAATGGAGCCACCGACACTGACTTCGTGAAGTTGTAAAAAGGCAAAAATGGAACAAATCACCAGGCGTCGATGGAGTGGCAGCTGAATTGATAAACGAAGGAAAACCGCAACTCTTGAGAATCTTACACGAACTCATATGCAACATTTGGGAGGCTCCTAGCCTGCAACAAGAACACCCGCAAAGCGTCAAATCGCCTGTGTGGCACCCAAACGGTCACATTTATTCTAGACCAACGAAAGAACGAAGAAACCGGGTTACTTGATAACCATAAAGGCTGCCATAAGCATGCTCAGTACATCGATTCTCGTTCGATTGCGAAGGTCAAGCGGCATTGGACGTGGTAGTATTTAGTTGGGGACTGCTTGATAAAAAGACACTCGCGTTTGGAATGGTCTATTCCGATGCGGGTGCATTTATAGAAGTTCACGCCGTGCATATTTTTAGATTGTCATGCCTGCAGCGGGAGCGTGCATACCTTAACGTACTTAAAAAATATGGGGTTAAAAATATTCAAGCCAAAAAAGTTTCTTTTTATATAAAGGGTGTATACACTAAGTTTACAAAGCGGCCAGCTGTTTATAGGTTTCGGTTAGACGAACAACAAATCGTAAGTGGGGGGGGGGGAACATAAAGTTTTAGTCGCTAGGGAAATTTTAATTTTTTTTGGTAGAGTTTTACATAGCACCCTGCATTTTTGTAACCCTATAAACTATATCCATGAATAAAGTAGCAGTGTACACAGAATACTCCTACCTATCCAAAATTGTAAAAGACACATTTCCACCCTACCTACTCGCAGAATTATGAGTTGTCAACTTTTAGTATTTTTCACCAAAGCTTATGTCGAAAAGTACCAAATAAAGCCAATTTTACCATCAAAATTGCTTATAACCTCAAAAGTAAAGGCAGTAGCATAAAAATTATAGGGATACTATTCTTAGGAAATTTTTTGAAGCTATCTAATTTTGGAAAAAAAATTATGAGTTAACTACGTATGGTGAAAAGGTTGTTGAAGGTGAAATTTTAGTTTAAAAAAAACAAAATTTTGAATTTCACGGCTCATAACTCTGTAAATTGGTAAGGTGGAACCGTCTCTTTTACAATTGTAAATAGGTGGGAGTATTCTGCGTACACTGCTACCTTATTCATGTAAATAAGTTATACGGTTTCAAAACTGCGATATGATATGTAAAACTCGAACAAAAAAAATTGAAAACGCCCTAGCGGCTAAATAGTTGCGACTCCGCCCACACACCCATACGATTTTTTGTTCGTCTAATCAAAGCCTATCAGCAGCCATCCACTTTGACTTTCACACTTAAAAAAAAGCCCGGTATTTTTCGCATATGCCTGGAAAAAATCTCCGGTACGCAAAGGGTTAAGCTTAAAGAAATATATTATGATAAAATTTCATTTTTGCTATCTGTTGAGTTTTTTTTAAATATTGGACCGACCCCTTCCGAAAAAAATCTTGGGTACGCCTTTGCAAGGCAAGTAAATGAGTTTACTTCTTCAAATTCCCGCTTCTCTTGATTGTGGGACCAATGTTAGGTGTTGCAGACGCCCCACGATGTACTTTGTTTTGCTTTCATTGATGTGCAGTCTCAGCTTTCGTGCTGTCCGCTCAGTCTGGGTGAAAGCGTACAGTTTTTATGTTATGATGTCAATGCCGTCTACAAAAGCCAGTAATTGGGTGGACTTGTAGAGGAGTGTGCTCCTTACTGTCACCCCGAATCTCGTACGGATGAAAAATTCCGATCAGGGGAGTATCCAGATCACTGTAAAAACGTTATAGTAGTGTTAAACCTCCCGATAGACATGGTGGAGGATTTCCCTGTTGCAGAATGCATACATCTAATCGATTTGGGTGAATTTATCAATTGCAATAATATTCAATCACTAAATGCAATCACAAATTGAATTTTTTTTTCAGGCGTCACAAAAAGATTTCTGACTGGATGAAAGACTGGCAATCTAAATAATCACAAAGCACGTTGGAGTATTCGACAATGTGCTGAAGTATCGGCATTTCTCGAAAAATGCAAACTTCCCAGTGAAATTCATCGAAAATGCGTGGATTGAATGAACTTGCCCGCTGGAAAGGAACGGAATATCGTTCTTTTTTGCTATATGTTAGTATAGTCGTTGTCAAGAAATTTTTCGAAAGCCGAAAAGTTTTTGATCATTTTCTATTATATTTTTGTGCAGTTGTGATATGCACCAGAAGTGATCAATGTGAACAGCATTTAAATATCGCTGAATCGATGTTCCAAGACTATTAAGTCAACTTCAAAGTTTTATATGGCGTAGACAATTTTTCGAGCAATCTTCACAATCTCTGTCACGTTATAGAGGACGTTAGGAAATGTTCGTAATCAAAAGTTTACTTCGAAATGGAACACGCCCATTAAGCCAAGTGGCCAAGCGAATCTGTGAGCAAGAGAGAACAAGAAACTTGAATAAAATTGCAGCAAAGAAAACTGAAGCCTTTGTTTTGAAAAAGGAAATAAAAGAAATTAGTGGAATTGATGCTTCAAATTTTTCCACTCTTCGTCAGCCAAACTCCACAATTTATTCGGAAGTTGAATTATCTGATTTCAAGTTGAAGTCAAATCAAGACAACGACAGGTGGATTTTATCCAATTCATTTGAAAGAATTGGTGTCAAGTTCATTATACAAACGCCACAAAATACGCTAATTTTATATGGATCAGCTTTACAAAATACTTCAAATTATTTTGAACTAGCAAAAAACCCGCGTGCGTTGCAACGCCTTTAAATAAAAACAGTTTATGTGTGCACTGTCCGCGGTAGGAAAAAAGTGAAAGAAACAACAAATCTGGAAAAAATGATTTTGGATACCTTTCATATGGTTAATTTCTATTGACAGCTGTTTTGACAGCTGTCATTAGTGAAGACCGGTTTTTGACATGATATTCGTATTCAGCGGTATCGAAAACTTAAGGATGCCAAGTTTCACCTTGAACCGATGGAAATCAAGTGCTCAACGCTCGGTTGAACCTATAAAAACGAAAACCCATGTTAAATCCCATTTAAAATTCAACCTGCGTGGGGGACGGTTTATAATTTTGTATTTCTCTTTTCAGTTAGCCGTTACACTGCCCTTCGTCCCGAACACAGCTTCGTTCGAACTTTTTGGATGCAATAGATGGCATCGTTTAACCTAGTGATGGCAGTGGAGGGCCCTTCCCTTTTCTTTGTAATTTTGGCGATTTACCTTTTACTCGGCGAGGATTTTATAGGTGCACTCGATCGCGTGGAAACTTCACGGCAATAGGGGAAATGACCAAGATATACTATGTTCAATGTTCTTCCATCTGCAGCTAGGATGTGAAAATTTTCAGATTTCCCAACTCTTGAACAACCTACAGCTGACAGGGAAATGACATTTATTTGGTAAAATTCGTCCGCCAAATTCGCCCCGAAATTTTAAATTGTTTTGATCATAAATTCGTTATTTTCCACCTTAAAAAACCCCAGATACCTATTTTCATTGGAATCGGAATACAATTGGCAAATTCATCGGCCATATTGGTGCGGCCATTTTGAGTTTACGAGTTTTGATCATAAATTCGTTATTTGCAACCTTAAAGGCCCCTAGATATCCACTTTCATTGGAATCCGAATAACATTGGAAAATTTCGTCCGCCATATTGTCGCGGCCATTTTGAATTTATAAGTTCTGTTCATATATGCATGCATGAAATCGTAACACTAATATGGACCCAGAAACGAATACCATCGGAATGGAGCGAGGGCATTGTGTGCCCTATACACAAAAAAGGAGATCAGCTAAACTGCCGTAATTACAGAGGTATCACGCTATTGAACGTAGCATATAAAGTATTATCAAATATTTTATACGTTAAACTGCAGCCTTACGCAGAAGCAGCTCTGGGAAACTATCAAAGCGGTTTCCGCCCCGGAAGATCCACCACAGACCATATTTTCACCCTTAGGCAGGTCCTGGAAAAGGCAAATGAATTTAATATTACCATACATTCGCTATTCATAGACTTCAGAAACGCGTATGATAAAATAAAACGTGAAGAATTATATAAAGCTATGGAGTATTTAAGATTTCCCAAACACCTCGTAGATTTGACCAAAATGACAATGAAAGAGGTTATATGCAGAATAAGAATTGAAGGAGAGCTGTCAGAACCATTCAACGCCACAGTAGGACTAAGACAAGGAGATGCCCTGTCGTGCTTACTATTTAACGTAGCTATGGAAAAAGTGATAAGAGACGCAGGAATTAACACCGCGGGCAGTATTTTCAACAAGTCGGTACAACTGTTGGCATACGCTGACGACATCGTAATACTAGCCGGATCCAGCATAGCAATGAAAGAAGCCTTCATATTGCTAGAAAGAGCAGCAAAGAAATTCGGACTAGCAATTAATGAAGAGAAAACGAAATATATGTGCATCTCTAAAAGACGGAATGATCGCCAGAATATGACCATTGATACATATAACATCGAAAGTGTAAAAGAATTTATATACTTAGGGACGCTAATCTCAAAAGATAACGACACGACGGCAGAAGTCATAAAGAGATTGGCGCTGGGAAATAGATGCTATTTTGGGCTACGTAAACACTTCTTAACAAGGAACATATCAAGGAGGACTAAAGTTAAACTATACAGAACCCTTATAAGGCCAATACTACTGTATGGATCCGAAACCTGGACACTAAGAAGTAATGAAGAACACCTCCTGGGGTGCTTTAAAAGAAAAATCCTGCGCACAATATATGGGGGAGTAAATGAAAATGGTGTTTGGAGGAGAAGATACAATCACGAATTGTATCAGTTGTATAAAGATCCGAACATCATAAAAACTATAAAAATTAGCAGAATTCGATGGGCAGGACATGTTGAACGTAGCAGTGATGACAGCATAACAAAAATTATTATGAACAAGAGACCAGACGGACACAGAGGCACAGGACGTCCAAAAAAGAGATATACAGATAGCGTAGAGGAGGATCTACGAACCCTAGGTATAAGAAATTGGAGACCCCAAGCCAGGGACAGACAGTTCTGGAGGAGGATGTTGCAGGAAGCCAAGGCCAATAACAGGCTGTGGAGCTATTTATGATGATGATGTTCATATATTCGTTATTTGTTACCTCAAAAGACCCCAGATACCGATTTTCATTGTAATCGGAACGCCCATGGAGAATATACAAGGAGACAAAACTCTTATGGGGAAAATGACAGGAAATGGATGGGTAGAAGAAACTAAACTTCTAGTTCATTTTTGGCCACAGATGTCACCTTTGTCCGATGTACCCCACATGAAATTAATAAAAATTCATTGGAAACATTGGAAACAAAATTGATTAATTACGAATAATCGCATTGATATAAATTGAATTTAGAAGCTGGTAAAAAGCTGTAAGCTGGTAAACGTAAAATATATTAGGCAGGGCCACCAATAATCAAACGAAAATTGACAACACGTAGTTTTGTCTCCTTGTATAGCCTCCATGAACGCCCATGGCAAATTCGTCCGCCATATTGACGCGGCCATTTTGAATTTATAAGTTCTGATAAAACATTCGTTATTTACTACCTTAAAAACCCCCAGATACCGATTTTCATGGAAATCGGAACACAATTGGCAAATTTGGGTGGCCATTTTGAATTTCGGTCATTTTGTGGCGGCCATTTTGAATTTCGAAAATCGGGCTTCGAGGTCCATCATGGGAGACCCCCACGGATCTTCGTGCAAAATTTCGAAGCTCTACGATCACTGGTGCGCCGCTATAGCGCACACATCGCACATACATACAGAAACTTTCTTTTATTAATATAGATATCCTGTTTCCTCATCTGAACTCAACATCTATCAATCATATTGCGTTATGAAACCACCAGCTTTCTATTCTTTATCCGATGTGTACTGCAAAATGTCTAGGATCGAATATAATAATGAAATATGTATTTTGATTCCTCTCTTCCACACCATCAAAGGAAAAAACTGAAAAAACATCTATGTACAAGTACTTATTTCAAAAAAGTATTCAAGATTTTTAATTTACTGTATCAATTTATTTAGAATAAAAATTGTATGTATATTTGGTAAACAAGGCACTTTATAAGACTTGCATATATTTCTTTACATTTTGTTTTTTTTTTTGTTGTATTAACTTGAACAAAATTGTACAAAAAAGTTATTGTAACTTCACAAACGTGAACAAAAATGTTACATATTATTGCATTTAACATTTTTGTGCAAGTTTAAGTGAAGTTACAAAAACTTTTTTGCACAATTTTATTCAAGTTAATATAATATATTATTCTTAGTTTAACAACTTTGTGCAAAAAAAGTTTTTCTCACTTCACTTAAACTTTCAAAAAAATGTTAAATGTTATTGCAAAACATTATACCAATTCTTAGTTTTCTGGCGAAACGAAATTTTCCAAATGGTCTTGATTTTGATTTGCTCGATACTGACGGTTTTCTTTAATTTCATCGGCAGTTAAAACTTCATTTACGTTTCCGCTCTTTGCTCTCGTGTCTTTCGGTAAAGGAATTCGTGAAGCAGGCAGTTTTGGCTCAGCTGTACGGTTTTTTCACGTTCAACAAGTTGTTTTTTTGACGTAATCGGCTTGAAAACCATTCTTCGACATCACTACTGCTTACATGTGCATCGACCATACGAACTAGAAGGGTGATGAATTTTACGAATTTTTCATGTTTTGTCCAAATCCGATATTCTGTTATCCTTTTCGACTATTTCCTGTCCAAGAATAGTTTATGAACAAATCAGCAGCAGTAAGTTGACGCAATACCAAACCAAACAACGTTTTTGCCTTTAGGGAGGCGAAATTATATTTGTATTTCAAGAACCGGACGAATCTGTCCGAAAAGGTTTTGTTGGCCAACAATTCCTCGAAATCAAGTAAATCTTGTGTTGTTTTGAATGGCTTCATGGATTCCAAGTCGTCAAATTGTTCAATGTGCACGACATTTTCAACGGCTTGTCCAGTAGCGTCTGTAGTTTTGCCATCTTTAAAATATTATGTAAGGAAGCTATCAATATTAACACGTCTTTGTTTTACGCTTTTCGGCTCTAGACTGACACTTCAGATTTAAAAAATATACAACACATTTCTCGCAACTGCAACTGAATAATAACTTATTTTCTAATGTTATTACAACATGTTGCGTGACTTGGTTACATGACCGCTGCAGTGACGTTATTATTAAGATGCAATGACCTAAGTAAAAAGCGGACTGAGCAGTGTAATTAATGAAATTTAGTTTGTTACAAGAACACTACAGTGAAGTTTTTATTCAGTTGCAAGAATTTGGACAAAATCTGTCTAAAATCTCCATGATCGCCATATTTTTTGTCGTTCTATGTTTTTCCAACCCCATGCAGTTTTATTTGAAAAAAATAAAATGCGATTTTCTATAGTATTTTATATTTCCTATAAGAATTTTCGGTGTACTTAAAAAAATGTATTTAGCTATATTTTTCAGATTTCCATGCTCATATTAAAAATTCGAAAATTTTCTAATTTCGCAATTATTTTCAAATTTTCATATTTTGGGCGGCGCATGAATTTTCTAGAGGTAAAACCGCCTCATTCATCGACAAAATGGCATTTTGGTGTATAAATCATGTAATTTTTCAATTTCAAAGTACATATTAAGTAATGTCTTGTCTTATTCCATTATGACTTTGACTTTTGAAACACACTTAAGATAACTTATGAATAGTTAAATGGAAATCATCATTCTAAAAACCTATTTTATCCTATATAACTTCTATATAACATAACGTTTTGCGACAAACTTGTTGATTTTCTTAATTTGCAACTTCTCTCATTATTGGTACGTGTAAAAAACATTGATATAACATAACTGCGATTTCCTTTTTGTTACAAATACATATTACAATTGTTGGATTAACTAAACTATAACTTTTCCGGATGTTCCAATCATATTTCATCTTGTTGCGTGCAACTTCAGTTTGCGACAACACATTTAAAACATAGCTACAACACATTTATCGCCTCATTGCGACCAAAGTTGTTACAAAATAAACGTTAAAAATCTGCTTTCTCAGTCGCAATGGAGCTACAGTCGCATTACATATATTATCTTGCGACTCTTTTACTTGTTAGATTAACTCCATTGCTGCTAATTTGTGCTAGCTGGGAAGTGGCCCTTCTGTTAATATTCTTGATCTATAACACCTTTTCCCTAAGTCTTCTTCCCGTCCCTTCAAGACTCCCTTGGTGCAGTTTATTCTCTCACCTTATAAGCGTTATTTTTAACGCTTACATCTCTGAACACTTTTTCAAATATTCCGCAAAACCTTTTCTGTCTTTTAGGCACCCTTCGAACCCCCAACCAACAGCAAAAACTCGACCCAAAACCATAAGCCTGTTGCCCTATGCCGTTGCATTCATTCCTCTCAACAATCAGCAACTCATTGGTGTCGGATCAGCCTCTCTTTTCGCCGGGAGTAACTGGAAGCCGTCTTTATTCCTTTATCCTTTCTAAATTTCATAACCAACTTTTAAAAATTTTCAAATGCTGAAATGAAACTTTATTTTTTTACCTTCTGGTGTTGCTCTTCTGCACCAACTTCTTTTCCACACCACTCACCCCCCCCCCCCCCTGGTTAACCCAGTGGGATGCTTGAAGTTATAGGTGAAAGTTTTTTCTCTGAACTGCTATAGTACATTTATAGGGCCTTCACCATTAATCTCTTCCGATTCCTCACTGCGCCTTATCCAGGGTATGGGAACCCTTCAAGAACACAAATAATTAAAAACACCTCCAATTAATTAATTGGTGTCTGCGGTAGTGGGTGTCTACACTAGTATTCCTTCAGCAGCAGCAGAAACGGGTTTACAAGTTAATCTAGGTCTACACTGGTATTCTTTCATCGCGAGTAACTTTCTTGTCTTTACGCGGAGATTTCTGTGTGCGTGTCGATAATTATTTGTACTTGCTACCCCAGAGTAGGCGAAGGTGTTAAGTTTTCACGACGAAATTTTCTCGGGAGCCGGTTACTACAATTCCCTCTTGCCCTTTCTATACCTCTCCTGAAAAACTGGTTCTAATGCCGCTGAAGCAATACTAGTGTAGATTGGGTCATTCAATGTAGCGTTATTAAATCTTATTCTAGATTCTACGCAGCCACACTCATTCTGCCGATAACTATTTTTTTTTAAAGCTACCTGCCTATCATGACCGATTTTAATAAAAAAAATTAAATTTATTTTTTTTCTTCAGCCAACTTTTAGTTTCGTTGTTCCAAAGAAAACTATTTACCGTCTCCTTATAGTTCGAATTACTCTGCTTGAAGTTAAATTGTCAGTGTTTTTGAATTTCTTAATCCCCGTGGACATTTAGCGTTTTTTCGGGATTTAAAATTATAGGTTTATTCACCGACTTTCGTTACAGTGCATAGCCTTTCATTTATTGCTTTAAAGCCGATAATGGAAGGCTTCATTCTTTTCTGACTACAGCTGTGTTCCAAAATTCGAGCAAAGTGCTCACAAGCAGTTGGCTTTCTCTCTCTACTCATTCCTTTGTTGAGAAGTAGGAACGAGTAGGCCAACTGCTTGCGAGCACTTTGCTCGAATTTTGGAACACAGCTTATAAAGGGTGTGTTCCGTAATATACTGGGAGCACTGCGATTTTTGACGTCATGACAGTGCACTGGGAAACACGTTCCGTTTAAAAAAGTTATACTGGACAAGCAAATACATTTTTGTATATCGGAACGAGCGCACAGTATACTGGATTCGCCATTATTGTTTACATTTGGAAAGTAGAAGTTTGCTGTAATTTTTTTGGTTTTCTTGTGTATTTAATTTCTTATAATAACAGAGAGTCACTGTCAATTAAAGCTAATTGAATTTTTGCATTATTATTTCCCATTACTTGTACAGCGTCAAACGTCTACAGATTTTCAAAAATTAAACATATGTCACGTCTTCAAACTACTGAGAGTACACTACCTCTTTCAGAGCAGTAATCACAGTAGTAAAATGACGTAGGTTTATGACGTCATGAATGTTCCTAGAGCACTGCGACAGGGCTCTGTTCGGTTAAAACGGAACGACAAAACTACCACTGGTAGTACTGGCACAGTGCTCCCAGTATATTACGGAACGCAGCCAAAACCTACCGCGAGTACATGGTGTTTTGTATGACAGCTGTAATACACACCACCATGGAGGCTATACAAGGAGATAAAACTCCGTGTTGTCAATATTCGTTTGATTATTGGTGGCGCTATAGTCAAATGTACCCCGAAAAACATGGCCGATTATATTTATCCGGTTCATGGTAAAGTTCGTTTGTTACTAATATATTTTACGTTTAGCAGCTTACAGCTGTTTACCAGCTTCTAAATTCGATTTTATATCAATGCGATTATTCGTAATTAATCAATTTTTGATGTTTCCAATGAATTTTTATTAAATTCATGTGGGGTACATCGGACAAAGGTGACATCTGTGGCCAAAAATGAACTTCTAGTTTAGTTTCTTCTACCCATCCATTTCCTGTCATTTTTCCCAGAAGAGTTTTGTCTCCTTGTATATTCTCCATGCACACCACACTCAGACAGACAGCGTTTCCTGTCCATCGCATCTCTTGAATGCTATCTTTATACTTTGACGGGATATCGGCTAGAAGATGTTGTGCAGCTCGAGCTCTGTACAGAGTTCTAACGATCCATGTGAAAATTCTTAAATCGTTTAGCCTTTTTCGCTGCCGTGGTCGTCATCGTTTGTTCCAGTATTCGAGGCATGTGGCTTGTTCCGTAATAGAATTTTTTCCAGGCGAGGTTATTGACCTCACGTCAATGTTATTTGGAAGGGACTAGCCTCTATCATGGGATAGTAAGCCACCGCCGGAGGTTATGATCGCACTTCTATCAGTCCGGAATAGTTGCAGCAAGTGCACGTTTTCATATAATACTTGTTATCCCCCTAATCCGCTGATAACTGACCACTTATTAAATTAAAGCTAATTTTTTTAACTCCTACGACACCCAAGAGTTCAAACGCAGGATTCATCCAAATTTCCCCCATAAGCCCAAACGTACTATGAAATGGCGCCATTGCATCATAAGTATGTTCACATAAATTTTAAGTGTAGCCCTCGCGTCAACTTTCTAATATTTGCAATTTTTCTTGCTCTACGACTTCTATATTAGCCGTGTTTTTTTAATGAACTATATAGTTCTTCCCCATACAAATCTGAAACCCCAGGTTTTATCGAGGTTTTTATCCAGGTTTTGGGACCTTGGGATTTCTCTTTCTTTTCGGAATGTAGCATACTTACCGGCTGTCGGAAAGACGTCATTTAAAATAAAAACAACATAGAAGTGACGAGAGCAAATTTGAAGGCATGAGGAAACAAATAATTTATTTTTTAGAAACTTATTCATTATTTTCTAGAGGGGAATTCGTGTAATAGTTGTTTACTGACACGCAACTTCGGATTAATTTTAATATATTTAAAACACTGAAGATGGCGCTTAGTGAAATTTCCCTTGTCGTTTTTTTAATGAACTGGATCGAAGACCTATATAGTTCATTATAGTAGGGGAGCCCAAGCGGGGATTTTGGGATTTACTCGATCGCGACAGATTAGCATATGGGGGGATACCTTGCACCCTGTTGAGTACCTCTACCATATTTAAGCCTTCTATATAGCGCCGCGCGCAAAGGGCAGCCGATCAGAATAGTAAAAAAAATCAATAGGTGGAAATACTCGAGCGCGTCAGATTAAGATATAGTGGGTTAAGTACATGCTGAAAAGTGTACATTCCACTAATCTGACGATTTCAACGTGACGAAAGGGAGTGGGAGGGTCACAAACTTGCAAAAAAAAATCGTGAGCTCGGCATTCTCGAGCGCGGTCGAATTTTATTTTATTTCGAAGGAAATAATTCAAGGATAACGGAAAAAATATAATCTGCCGATTTCCGCAAGCCGAAGTAACACAAATCGTCAATAAGGCCGATGTTACAATTGGGGCTTTGACTTTACTTTGACTTAACTTCGGGCTTTGATTACATGTAATGTCATTAAGGGCCGAAACACATCCAGGCTGGTTTTAAAGCCAATCTCTCAAAACTTTCCTTGAGGCGAGCTACAGAGCCGTCCGCGGAATACTCAAAACACAATCAGCCCAGCTCATGACAGTTGTCAAATTTGTTAGCGATTCGTAAAGTGTAAAATTTGCAAATCATTTAAATAAAATAAAATTAGTTGGCCTGGTTTCATTGTTATTTTTATCAATACAAACTCGCAAACAAAATCCCAACCTCAAAGTTCAACTGTTAAAAGCAAACTAGAGCCTCGGCCGAATTCAAATTCCAACATTGTCGGAATTCCGACAGAGGCGAGCCTTGCGCCATCTTTGCCGAGGCCTGAATTTGCGAGGCAAGTTTTAATGTGTTCATTCCCATTTAAACGCATAGGTTGGATATTCTTGCAGCCAGCTTCAGGCTTGGATGTGTTCAAACCACGCCTGAATGTGTTTCGGCCCTAAAGCAGATTAAATAAAAGCTTCGACTGAACTTTGTCTGCGACTGTATTTCGACTGCAGTCCGGCTTTAAGAAAATTCAAAGTTTCGTCCTTAGAATAGAGAACTACAGGAAAGGCCCTCGGGTATAAAAGCCGTGTATGGGAGCGTAGTGAAATCGCTATCAGTCAACTGTCAAATTGGTACAATTTCTTGTTAGTTAACTGTCAAATTTTCCCGCGGCACTTTCTTTAAAACGAGTTTTTCTATAAAATTTATTTGCAGTTTTTCGCAAAACTAATTAAAAAGAAGAAAGAAAGTTTAAAGAATTTGTTTTTGTCAATTAGAAGTTGTTACGAGTGAATTTTCAGTGAAAAAAAGAGCAATGAAGTGTGCAGTTTGAATTTCACTACGCTAAAATTCTCCGAGGGCCCTTCCTGTAGTTTTGTATTCTAAGGTTTCGTCCGCCTGCAGCCAACTTCACTTTATCTGAAAAAACTGAAAACAACTTTTTTAAAGCGAAAGGAACGGTTTTGAATTCCGAGTATTTTTTATAGACTACGAACAACATTAAAAAAAATTCCAATTCCTTTTCAGACATTTTAAAATTTTGATTTTTCTACTTTGCTTCTGCTTTGAAAGGAAACAGCTGATTGCAGTCAAAGCTACAATTTAATTTTAAAGTCGAAGTGTCCGGGGACTTTCTTTGCAGTCGGAGTTGAAGTCGAAGCCAAAGCCTCAATTGTAACACGGCCCTAAAGTATAGCGCGTACAGCTGCAGTGAAACATGTATTCCCCACTCCACGCCTCTCTCTTTCACTTTTTCTCTATCTCTCACTCTCTCGCACCGTCCACATACTACTTTCCGTCAGCCATTACGCCATCACTGTAAGCAAGTCCTAATCAAACCCAAAGTTTAGAAATAACAAGTCTTTCATCTTCACCGATTTCAATTGAACTAATAGGTGTTGAGCTGTTTGATTTGACTATAACTTCAAATATTCCCGGATCAATCGTATAGACGTAGAAGATTATAATGCCATCTGATGGATATGACATTATGGGTTTAAATAATTATATCACTGTCACTTTTAACACTTGCGTTTCGCTTCTTTTCCCTTTGAGCATGGAGAATATACAAGGAGACAAAACTCTTATGGGGAAAATGACAGGAAATGGATGGGTAGAAGAAACTAAACTAGAAGTTCATTTTTGGCCACAGATGTCACCTTTGTCCGATGTACCCCACATGAATTTAATAAAAATTTATTGGAAACGTCAAAAATTGATTAATTACGAATAATCGCATTGATATAAAATCGAATTTAGAAGCTGGTAAACAGCTGTAAGCTGCTAAACGTAAAATGTATTAGTAATAAACGAACTTTACCATGAACCGGATAAATATAATCGGCCATGTTTTTCGGGGTACATTTGACTATAGCGCCACCAATAATCAAACGAAAATTGACAACACGGAGTTTTATCTCCTTGTATAGCCTCCATGCCTTTGAGGTTCTTCGGAAACCTATTTTTGAAGTGAAACTTCCTTGCTCTCGTTCCGGGGATTTTGAAGTGATTCGAGCAAGTACGAGTGAATTCAGAAAACAGAAACGAAAACAAGGACAGTTGTACGAAACGGAAGTTGCCTTCTCACTCATTTACAACTGTCACAATTCAGAATCGGCAACAAAAACAAGGACTGCCGTATGAAACGGAAGTTGCCTTCTCATTCGTTTACAAAATAACGAGAAAAAAATAAAAATCTTGAAACAAATTAAATATGTACAACAAAACACAAACGCAATGAATGCACAAGTATACATACTAAATATTTAGTTTCCACTCTATTTCGTTAAACATTTTGGATTTAAACAACCAAGCTGATGAATTTCGCGAATATCACCGCCAGAAGAGCAGCAAACAGCCAAACACAAACAAATTTCACAATTCAATGAATGCACAACTAAACTAACAATTTAGTTTTCACTCTATAGCCCAAAACAGAATGAATGCAGAAACTTGGATTTTGACTTCACCGTTGCAGTAAAGTCGAATTTGCTGCACAGTGCTAACACATTCATTTCAGAACTTCAAAGTCGATAATTTGACAGATAGAATTTACAATTGCGATCACCATTTAATAACATAACAAAAATTATAAATTTTAAAAAATTTACCAATTTTTTTTTATTGTATGTGACTTTTACGTATATTACCTGCAATTATTAAATTTTGCATACGATAAACTCAATCAATTTAAATTTTCTAATTTGGCTACAGTGGCAAAATTGAAATGTTGTGTTGGTAGTTCTGAAACTTTTGCAGCAACTTTTAAAATGTATTCATTTGATTGTTGAAGTGTATAGACGTGTTTACCGCCGCGTGTGTACATTGATAACGGTTTTACAAAACGAAAAAGTAGAAAATAAAGAAAGAAAAAAAAACAAATTATACAAATTACTAAAGTGCAGTGTAAGGTGAATTGTATGTAATGTGTGTGGTTGTGTGAAATGTTTTATTAACAATAAAATATTCACCACTATGGCAACATACGATGACCTCATTAACACATGCAGTAGTCAGCAACAAATTATTAATGATTTGAATAAAAAAATATCTGAACTCGAGGCACGACTTAATAATCTGCCTTCCAACCAATTTCAACCTACTTCCAGCCAACATGAACAAACAAATAATTCTAACTGGTTATTGCGACAATTTCCAGTTTCTCACCAGAATAATATCTTCAATAATCTGAGCCAGGAGGAATATTGCACAGATGAGGAAGAACTGGAAAAGGAATTTCCCAATTTAGATAACAAGAATAATTACAAGAAACGCAGGCGCACAACAACAAAAACGCCACCAAAAAGTACTAATCAAAGCGAGAGCATCAACACTGAACAGAAAAAACTCAAAATACCATTGCCTCCACCAATAAATGTGAGCAACATCAGCAATTTTGAACTCTTTCGACAAAAGGTATTAAAAATTACAAAAGAATCAACTAAATTTAAAGCGCTTTCAAACAGCGATATTAAAATTACCGTACAAAACGAAAATGACTACAGAAATCTCAAAAAATTATTGGAAGAATTAAAAAGAGAACCCAGCCATCAACTAGAAAATATCGAATATCACACCTTCCAGCTCAAGAGTGATAAATTGTATAGATTTGTCATTAGAGGCTTGCCATCAACAATCAGTCACGATGAAATTAAATCAGATTTAGAAAAAATGGGACATGAAGTCGCAGGTATAACTAATATATTCAAGATGGTCAAAATTGATGATGTAAAAGTCAAGAAAACCTTTCCTCTGTTTTACATCGATTTAAAACAAAAAGATAACAACAAAGAAGTGTTCAATATCAAAGATTTAGCACATTGCGTAGTTAAAATTGAGCCACCTAAAAAAACAAGGGGCATCCCACAATGCACGAACTGCCAACAACTCGGACATACCAAGAGCTTCTGCCAACGTCAAAGCAAATGCGTTAAGTGTGCTGAAAACCATCACACGAAGCAATGCAAAAAAGAGCCAGGCAGCGCACCTACATGCGCTCTTTGTCAACAAAAAGGGCACACTGCAAATTATAAAGGATGCCCAGTATATCAGAACAAAATTAAAAGTCAAAACAAGGATAAAACAAGTGCTGTGCAGCGATTAAAAAAATCTAAGCCACAAATAACAATCACACCATCAACAGTTGGATTATCCTATGCACAAGTCAGCAAAATATCTGATGATAAACCAAACCAAGGCGACAAACACATCAGAATTAATAACGAGCCTAATAATGATATCATTAAAATGCTCAGTCAGATTCAACAGACACTTAGTCAGTTAGCAGAAAGAGTGGATAATTTGGAAATCAATTCTAAGCCGCCAGGCAAAAAAAGACAGCAAAAACAAAAATGACTAACTCGTTCCTGCGCATAGTAACATGGAATGCAAATGGGCTCAACCAAAGGGCCCTGGAACTGGAAATATTCCTCCATACAAACAACATAGATATTGCATTAATTTCTGAAACGCATTTTTCTAACAAAAGTTATGTTAAAATAAATGGATTCGATTCCTATTGGACAACCCATCCAAGTGGAAGAGCTAGGGGTGGATCAGCTGTACTAATTAAAAAAAATATCAAACATTACCAACAAGAAGACATTCGTGAAAGTTACATTCAAGCGACAGTTATTTCAATCCAATATAATGGTGCAGATCTAAATATTGCGGCAGCATACTGTCCTCCACGAGATACACCAACGAAATCTCAATTTAACAACATCATCAATAAACTTGGTCCAAGATTCATTATTGGCGGAGACTACAATATAAAGCATACAGCATGGGGTTCCAGACTAATCTCACCCGGAAAAGGAAATGAACTATTAAGTGCCATTAACGAAAATAAGTGTGATTACCTGTCTTCACGAGGACCAACGTATTGGCCTACGGATGCAGCAAAGATTCCAGATTTACTTGATTTCTTTATCATAAAAGGTATTTCTTCCAGCTATACTCAAGCAGAAGGGATTCATGACTTAACATCTGATCATACACCTGTACTACTGTCAATAAGCTCAACAGTCATCAGGAAAAAGAAAAAGCAGAACCTCACAAATAAGTATACGGATTGGGATCTCTTCAGAGAAAATTTAGAAGAGCTAATCAACTTAAAAGTGAGTCTTAAAAGTAATGAAGAATTGGAACAACAAACAAGTAACTTCATTGAACACATTCGAATGGCAGCCAGCCTAGCAACTCCTGAATTAAAAGACAAAGAAGAGTGTGAAATCAAATACCCGGCCGAAATCAGGGAACAAATCAAGGAAAGAAGAAAGGCAAGGAGAATATGGCATCTTACCAGAAATCCTGCTGATAAGACAGCGTTCAATAGAGTAAGTAACAATGTCAATAAACTAATTAAAAGTTACAAACAGGAATGCTTTGACAATTACCTGAGCGGACTGATTGTGAGTCCAGAAATGGATAAAGACTACTCATTGTGGAAAGCAACAAGAAAATTTAAACGACCCGTAACTCGAATACCACCGCTAAGAAATGCTCAAGGCAGATGGATTCGACAGGACAATGAAAAAGCTGAACTCTTTGCCCAACACCTTGCAACAGTGTTCCAACCTCATAACATACAATCCAATATTGATATAACACCAATTTATCAACCAAATCTAGTTTTTAAAAGGATTACACCAATGGAGGTTGCCGAAGTGATCGACAGGAATCTTAACCCAAAAAAAGCTGCAGGAATCGATGGAATATCACCTGGTCTATTCAAGGAACTTCCACGCAAAGCAATTGTCATGATCACATACTTATTTAATGCCTGCATGCGCTTGAAATACGTGCCCAACTGTTTTAAAACGGCCCAAATAATTATGCTGAAGAAACCAGACAAACCTGATGAAGAAGTAACATCATATAGACCAATTTCATTGCTTCCCATCATTTCTAAACTGTTTGAGAAATTGTTACTAAAACGTCTCAAGCCGTTAGTAAACATTCCTGATTTTCAATTTGGATTCAGGAATAACCACTCCACAATAGATCAAATCCATCGAATCACTACTGTCATAGAGCAAGCGTTAGAAGAAAAGAAATATTGCCCTGCCGTATTTCTAGATGTAGCTCAGGCCTTTGACAGGGTTTGGCACGAAGGATTGATATTCAAGATGAGTAAACTCCTACCACAAGATTACTGCCAATTGCTTGAGTCATACCTATCTGATCGCAAGTTCAGGGTCATCCATGAAGAAGCACATTCTGAATTTTATCCGATACTAGCGGGAGTTCCGCAGGGAAGCGTATTGGGACCCTTCCTATACCTACTCTATACTGCGGATATACCAACAACAGATAACACATTTATCGGTACATTCGCTGATGACACCGTAATTATGTCAACAGACGTATCCCAACCAAAAGCAGTAGAAAAACTCCAACGAGCTTTGAATCATGTTAGCAAATGGACAGCAGATTGGAAAATCAAGCTTAATGAGGTTAAATCAGTCCATGTGACATTTACGCTGCGTCGCAAAAACAACAGCTTACATACATACCTCAATGGAGTGCAAGTACCCCAGGCAGAATCTACAAAATATCTTGGTCTCCATTTAGATTCAAGACTAAACTGGAAACATCACGTGAGACAAAAAGCTGAACAGATTCGACTAAAACAACGTCAAATGTACTGGCTAATTGGACATCACTCCAAAATGAACCTGTATTGTAAAAGACTAATCTACCAGTCTATACTCAAGCCGATATGGATGTATGGTGTGCAGCTCTGGGGTTGTACCCATAAATCTAATCGAGACGTAATCCAACGAAGCCAAAACAAATTTCTTCGAATGATCACCAACGCTTACCGCTATGTGACTAATAAAGAAATACATGCTGATCTTGAAATAAAATGGATAGAGGATGTCATCCGCGAATATGCCATTAAACACGAGAAGAGACTTCTTGCCCACACCAACGTTGAGGCTATACAATTATTGGATACTACCAACGAAATAAGACGGCTCAAAAGATTAAAACCACATGAACTAACTGTATAACAATAGATGAATACTATACCTACAGGGAACTGGACACTGGTGCAGAAATCCCATACAAATTATACTTACACTTTAAGTGCTATTGTTAATCATACTAATAAATTAATATTGATTAAGATTGTAGTAACCATACCAATAAAGGTGTTTTTAAAAAAAAAAACTTTTAAAATTTTCAAAGTCGAAGTCGGCGCAAAGTTTACTGCAACGTTTACTGCATTGATTCTGTTAACTGAACGTGAGCACTATAGAAAATGTATGAAACTGTCAAAATGCAAAGTTGAAGTCGAAGTTTCTGCATTCATTCTGTTTTGGGCTTATCTCGTTTAACATTTTGGTTTTTAATAACTTAAACTGATGTATTTCGCGAAGATCACCAAGTAGGTGACAGCGACAGCCATGATAGCAATTAAGTGATGTCATATAAGGGGCCATCCATAAATTACGTCACACGAATTTCATGATTTTTTGACCCCTCCCCCGTCCTTGTCACAACTGGTCACATTTGTGAGCCTCCCCCCTGCCTAGTGTGACGTCACATATTTTGCAATTTTACATCTAGAAATTATTAAATTAAAACAGCAGTTTCGAAATTAGTTTTATTTCTATTTAAATTATTAACTTCCCAGTAGGAAGTTATTGTAATCGGTCCGAAAATCGGATTCGAAATTTTCAATGTATTTACACGTTTCAAGGTCCCAATAGCATTTTAAGCAAAAATTTGAGAAGAAATATGTGTGTGTGCGTACGTATGTGTTCATTTTTTCCTGCAAGATTTCGCGCGAACCGAAAAAGATATCGACTTCGTTCAGGTGCCCTTCGAAGCGTATTAAAGGACATAGGAATTGAAAAGATTTTCATAAAAATCGGTCGAACCGTTTTTTTGTTTCAACGACTTAAGTGATTTTTGTACCGGCACGATTTCGCGAGAACCAAAAAAGATACCGACTTCGTTAAGATGCCGTTCAAAGCGTGTTAAAGGAAGTATGATCTGAAAAGATTTTCATAAAAATCGTTCGAGTCGTTTTTTTGTTTGAACGAATACTGCGAAGTTAATCTTGTGGAGCGAAAGGGTCAAAAGCCACATCCCAACTAATTTTTTAATAAAATCAACATCACACTTTTGAAAAAATAAACAAAACAAAAAACCAATAATTATACTATAGTCCGGGGAAATTAGCAAAAAAAAGCGCACGAAAGGAGACAAAATTCCATAATGGCTGAAAATTGGTCCGCAGCTTCCTTGGGACTTTTTAAGAAAACCATTTCGAAATCACAAAAAATAAAACATGACCGCCGGAGATATCGCGTTTTTCCCGTGTTTTCCTGGTATCTCGGTTTCTATAGGTCGCACAACCTAGTACGAGGGCCCAAAATGTTGACAACGAAGCGCTCTACAACTTTAGTTCTTATAAACATGTTGACCCGATTAACCCTTTTAAAGTTATTCAAGGTCAAACTTATCAAAAATCACTTTTTAGCCAAAAAAATCACTCAAAAACTGCTTTTTTCGAAAAAGTTTTTGATCAGTCAATACGAAACGTTATTGTCTACAAAAAAAGCCCTCTTGCCATTTTTTCGAAAACTTAACCCTTTCTAAGTTATTCAAGGTCAAAGACTCAAAAATTCAGTTTTTGGTCAAAAAATGACTCAAACTGATTTTTCCGAAATTATTTTTGTTCTATTTATACAAAAGATTATTGCCTACCCTAATGACACCCTTGTCATTTTTTCGAAAACTTCTCGAAAAAACTTGCAAAAATCAATTGAGCGATTTTTTAGCCGATCTTCGGACGAATCGAATTGATTTGCACTTTTTACTGACTTTTGGCTATGTTTAAACGCAACCCCCTATATACGCGAATTTCACTTAACGCGAGTTTTTTTCGAACGCGTAAGCGAGCGAGGTATTACTGTTCTTAGATATATTAGATTTTGAATTGTGACGTCACGAAATTTAGGACCCTCCCACCCCTTGTCACACTATGGCTGCGTTCCGTAATATACTGGGAGCACTGCGCCAGTACTATCAGTGGTAGTTTTGTCGTTCCGTTTTAACCGAACAGTGCCCTGTCGCAGTGCTCTATGAACATTCATGACGTCATAAACCTACGTCATTTTACTACTGTGATTACTGCTCTGAAAGAGGTAGTGTACTCACAGTAGTTTGAAGACGAGATATATATTTAATTTTTGAAAATCTGTAGACGTTTGACGCTGTACAAGTAATGGGAAATAATAATGCAAAAATTCAATTAGCTTTAATTGACAGTGACTCTCTGTTATTATAAGAAATTAAATACACAAGAAAACCCAAAAAATTACAGCAAACTTCTACTTTCCAAATGTAAACAATAATGGCGAAGCCAGTATACTGTGCGCTCGTTCCGATATACAAAAATGTATTTGCTTGTCCAGTATAACTTTTTAAACGGAACGTGTTTCAGTGCACTGTCATGACGTCAAAAATCGCAGTGCTCCCAGTATATTACGGAACACACCCTATGTCACACTTCGTCGACCCCCTCCCTCCCCCTTAACGTGTGACGTAATTTATGGATGGCCCCTAAACAAATTCTACCAAACCAGTAGGAAAATATTTACAATTTATTTAAATTCGTACATAGATGGCGCAGGCATCGGTAAAGTAAAAATGAGGAGTCGGTTATTTAAAAAATTAAGATTGTTTATTAAAGATAAAGTTTTTGTAAAAGCAGCGAAATGTTTTTGATTTTATACACTGTACTGCATTACTTTCAAAATATTCATTATTATGGTTCTTACTTCCTATTCCCTGCTTCATTCATATTTTAGATTATAACACAATAGGCTAGTGCCGATAGTTTTTTGGAAAAAAGAAATTAATAGCAGGGAGTGACCAGCAATGAAATGTCGTTAAGGTTATAACTAAACGAAAAAAACATTTTTAAACTCGAAAAAAGGGGAAATGGTAAAATTGGGATGCTATTTAGGGGTTAAAAGTGATTTTTTGCGATTTGCAGTGAAACATGACCTCCTAGTGGAAAATGTTTAATACAAAAGTTGTAGATAATAAAAAGATCTAAAACTTTTGTATTTAACATATTTTGACATAACCTCAAATTTCGAAGAAAATGGCGGAAAATCGATTTTTCAGTTTTTAATTTTTTTCTCCCGTAAAAATAATTCAATTTACATGAAAATTTGTAAGAGTATACCTTGTGTTGCGTTAAATAAGCATGATTTTTTTTTGTTTGGAAAACAGATAGTTTCCCAGAAATTAACATTTTTCGAAAAAAATACCCTTATCTTGCTCGGACAACTTTATTGATGTTTTTTTCGAATTTTGATATTCAATAAGTGCTCATCTAACCATTGAAACGTCTAGCTTGAAATGGTCTATACATTTTGAAACTTTATTTTCATTAAACCGCTTAAAATTAAGAAAAACCGAACACCTGATTTTTCTAATCACGGACATATTTCTCGACTTTTTAAATTTTTTTCAATTTTTTTAATTTTTTTTGTTAATGAGGGATTAAATTTTAATGACAGAACTTAGTGTCATATAATATTACTTACATTAAATAAATTTAATTACATAAAGAGTGGCAAAACCATCCTGAAAATTTTAAATAAATAAGAAATAAAATAACAATTTCGTTTGAATTGAATTACGCCGTGACTAGGTAAATGTTTCCAGTTTCGTAATAAAATTTTTACAGCATCATACTCAATATGGTTTTGGGAGATTTTTTATACATTATTTATTTTAATTAATTTAAAAATTATAGATTGACAATATGACCGTATTATTTCCAAAAAAGATGATCCAAATGATTTGTATGAAATCAAAACAGTTTGGTTCGGTCGAGCAAACAAAGATTTGACCACAAATACAAAATAATGGAAAAATTAACAGCCGCTCACATTCATCGAAAATCTCAAGCTAGTTATAATAGACTATTTCTTATTTCTTATTTATTTAAAGTTTTCAGGATGGTTTTTCCACACTTTCTGTAATTAAATTTATTTAATGTAAGTAATATTATATGACACTAAGTTCTGTCATTAAAATTTAATCCCTCATTAACAAAAAAAATTAAAAAATTTGAAAAAAATTTAAAAAGTCGAGAAATATGTACGTGATTAGAAAAATCAGGTGTTCGGTTTTTCTTAATTTTAAGCGGTTTAATGAAAATAAAGTTTCAAAATGTATAGACCATTTCAAACTAGACGTTTCAATGGTTAGATGAGCACTTATTGAATATCAAAATTCGAAAAAAACATCAATAAAGTTGTCCGTGCAAGATAAGGGTATTTTTTTCGAAAAATGTTAATTTCTGGGAAACTATCTGTTTTCCAAACAAAAAAAAAATCATGCTTATTTAACGCAACACAAGGTATACTCTTACAAATTTTCATGTAAATTGAATTATTTTTACGGGAGAAAAAAATTAAAAACTGAAAAATCGATTTTCCGCCATTTTCTTCGAAATTTGAGGTTATGTCAAAATATGTTAAATACAAAAGTTTTAGATCTTTTTATTATCTACAACTTTTGTATCAAACGTTTTCCACTAGGAGGTCATGTTTCACCGCAAATCGCAAAAAATCGTTTTCAACCCCTAAATAGCATCCCCATTTTACCATTTCCCTTTTTTTCGAGTTTAAAATTTTTTTTTTCATTTAGTTATGACCTTAACGACATTTCATTGCCGGTCCCTCCCTGCTATTAATTTATTTTTTTTCCTCATTTAAATCCGCTTTGGCACTAGCCTACAAGACACGAGCAAATGAAGAAAAAAATACAATAATAAAGATCATATAGACATAAATATGTACGCGAAGTTTCACTTCTGCTTTGTGTTCTTTAATACACAATTATTTTTTATTTTTTTACTATTTTTTCTGAATTCAGTATAGTTATAAATAAAGAAGTTATAAATAATAAATCAATAATATATTTTGTGTAAAATTAAAATTAAAAAAAAAATCATGAAATTTTTTTTCAAACCGTCAGATTAAGAGAACCCCTCCAAATAATCGTCAGATGCACGATCAGGACATCAACTGGAACCGCCTGTATAAAAATCTGACGCGCTCGAGTATTTCAAAATGGCGATTTTTTTTTGCATTTTCAAGAAGCCACCACGAGCTTGCATCACATCCGAATCGTCAGTCTTTTGAATGGGAGCTTCGTTCGGGTTCACTTAACATCCCCTCTGAATATCTGACGCGCTCCAGTAAATTGGGTTTTCCCCATTTTTAACCCTTCCGTACGGCCGCCCCCAACATGCAAACCGGCAGATTAATATACCTCCGTCATCAGAGATACGTAGGGCATATACCCTATTAATATCTGACGCGCTCGAGTATTTCCATGTGACTGTTTTCTTTTACATTTTTAAAAGCCTGCAGACGCTCTCCCCACCGATGAAATGGTATACATCATATAACCCTTTTTTCTTTCTACCATCTAATCTTCAAAATCCAATACGTCCCCACGACGCTCGAGTAATTCCACATTTAGCATCGTGGGCTCCCCTACTATTAAAAAACCACGGCTATTATAACAATCTTCCCGACGCTAAACACTCCTTCATTCGTAGCGTACTTCTATGGAAATTTCTTGCACTAAATTGCCTAAAATGTAAAATTTCGAGTTTTCTGAAATTTTCCAAAGAAAAATTAATTTCCAGTCAGGACACAGGCGAGGTTTGCCCCGGCCCCCGGCACACAAATGTGAAATCCTGCGCACAAAATTTTATCCAATCCCACATCCGCAAACAGGAAAAGACCTAAAGTCCTTAGGAAATTTTTACTTCTGTTTTTGCTTGTATAAATTCCCACAACTTTTTTCAGCAGTGAGATTCCGTAACGATTTAGAGTTCGAGTTTAGAGCCAAAATTCTAAATTTAGAGTAAATTGGTATTCGCTATGCCTAAATATTCTAAATTTAGAGTGCAAAAGGGCGATGGAAGCGCCACCTAGGAAAAATTCCGGTAATTCATTTTTGTACTAGATCGCTCACACTTTTGTACAGGAATTCGGTCACATGTTTCTTGTCTAACTTAGAGTTCGATTTCAGTCACATATGAGGTGTCTTGTGAGAAGGTCGAGAATTTATAACAATGTAAGTTTAAACAATTTTTAAAGTTTAATAAAAATAATATATTTCGTTTAAATAGTCAAATCATAATTTCTTTTTTTGTTAATTTTTAGGGAAAAGAAAACAACGAAACATCAGTTTGAAATTTTAATTGGTTTTATGGAAACTCACCCGAACTTAGCCCAAAATCGTTTGCATACAAAAGATGGAAGAACACTGTCGAGAAATTTATGGCGAAGTCTTGTTGAGCGGCTAAATTCTGTCGGGCCACCGGTTAAAGATTTGGCAACATGGAAAAGGGTGAGAACACATTTATTAATTTTTTTTAATGAGTTTAGCCTTATTGTGGTTGTCACTCTCGGTGACAAATGGCCAAACATTTTATTGTGGTTCTCTAAAAAAGTGACATTTGTCTATTTCAGTGAGATAAAGCAAATTGCGGCCATTGGGCACGTTTAGGCCGAAGTTAATTTAACTGAGCTAGGCAAGTTAACAACGGCATAAACAGCAATTTTTTTTAGCGCTGTTAGCTAACTTATTTCTGCTTTTTGGCTTAGCTAAAATATAGCACAGCCAAAATGAATTGACGTTTGCTTGTAAATTTCTGTTGTAAGCAAATAATTTAGAAATATTTCAATACAGCATGAAGAAATTATTATTATTATTCATTTTTTAGCTTTTTATTATTTGTAAAATGGGAAATGTTGTTATTTTTGCCTGTTATTAGCTGTAAAATGAGAATTGTCAAATGGTATGCTAGAAACGGTGCTAAGTTAACAGCGCTAATTTAACAGAGTTAAAATAACTCGGGCCTAAACGCGCCCACTGATATCGAGAAACGGCAAATTCAGTGACAATTGTTCTCGCTGAATTTTTGTAAGTGAGAAAAGAAAATATGTAAGTGTAAGTGACAACCACAATAAGGCTGAATGCCTTTTTAAATACAAATTTCAGATCCTTTTTAAAATTTTCGTTTGTTATTTCAGGTATGGTATGATGTAAAAAATGCAGCCAAAACAAAATGCAGGGAAAATATCGCCGAAAGGAACAAGACTGATGGAGCACCTTTAAAAATAATCCCCCTGAACCACATAGAGCAGCGAGTGATGGATTTGCTGGAAGGCAAATCAGAAATAACACGAATACCCAAAACAAAGCCTTTTCGTGCCCCACAGCTAACTCCGCAGACGATCGAAATTGAAGACGATGAAGACGTATTTGAAATAAACTATTTAGAAGAGGAGATTCCTCACGAAGTACTTCCTCCGGCAAAAAGAATCAAAAGGAGTGTGCGAGACAATATAACGGAGTATTTGTTTTCAGCGAAACGACACGATGAAGAAATGTTAACAACGTTAAGAGAAGTGAAAGACAATTTAAAAGATTTGAAAAATATATATCTAGACTATAGTAAATTTAATAAAACTTACAAAATAAAAAAATTACAATTATTGGAAACTAATAATAAGTGTTTGCAACTATTATTAAAAAAATAAAAATATATTATATGAATTAAATGTTTGTTTAAATTTATATACAATTGCTTTGCTACACGTCTTAAAACACTGTTGCCTGTTACTGGTGTTGGTGAAGTATCATTCAGTCCATTGGTTTCTTCTAAGACTATCTTCTGTGGGAATATTCAATTCAAAGCGCATAACATGAATTAGTTCCTTGAAGAGATCTCGGAACTCTTCCTACCTGAGGTAGTACCCGTCAAACGTAGGAAGTGTAATCTTGGGGAGCTTTACCGAGTTTGATATTGATAGTCTGGGGCCGTATTTGGTTTCTCGAGTGGATGAGTCGACTACAAAAAAAGCTTGTCGATTTTCTCTAAGTTTTGTATTTGGCGTTACGACCGAATCGACAGATAAGTGTGGCCATTAGTGTTGAGCCGGACTTACACGAGGCAGTACATTTGTCTCTTACATGATGTAAATTGTAGTGAGGCCTCATTTTTTTTAAATGTCCCGGTTCAAAAATAATGTCCTGCTGGTATATGAGCGTATATCAAGATAAATGAAGCGAGGTGTGATTGTAAATTACTTAGTGGAAAGACATTTCTTCCTTCTTTTGCCACAGTAAAATTTCCAATGTGAATCGTGGCGAGGTGAGATTGTAAACACGAACTGGAGAGACATTTCTCACTTCTTTTGCGGCAGTAAAATATCCACTTTAAGCTGAGCCGTGGTGAGATTGTAAATACGAATTGGATGGAGAGACAATTCTTACATTTTTCGAGGGAGTGAGGTTTTGTCATGAAGAGACATTTCTTACATTTTTCGAGGGAATGAGGTTTTGTCCTGAAGAGACAATTCTTACATTTTTCGAGGGAGTGAGGTTTTGTCATGAAGAGAGATTTCTTACATTTTTCGAGGGAGTGAGGTTTTGTCCTGAAGAGACAATTCTTACATTTTTTGAGGGAGTGAAATTTTGTGCTGGAGAGACATTTCTTACTTTTTTTGCAGTAGCAGAATTTCCAACTTGAAATTAGGCGAGGTGGGATTGCAAAATATAAATATATGGCCACGGACAACTAATTAGAAACAGTTTCATAAAAATTGCATTTATGCAGTTTTTATGTAGGAATCAAATTAAAGAATTCCCACCACCTCCTCTTAATTTTTTTAAATATATAATGATTGAAGGAAATCAATAACAATATCGTAATGAATTCCTAACAGGATTGCTACATAAAAAATAAAAAATGTATAAATGCAATTTTTATGAAACTGTTTCTAATTAGTTGTCCGTGGCTGTACATTGTGGAGGCATAGATTTCTTACTTACTCTAAGGCAGTTTAATGAATATTAGAATTAACCTTGTAAAAATGCACTTCATTGGTATTTATTTTCTTTCTTTTTTTTTAATCTGCTTGTTTTTGTCATTTTGGCATTACAATAGAACCTCGCCTCATTTGAAGTATGACATTGTACTGGCTCAAAAGAAAAAAGAGGCACCTCTTACAAACTCATTTTATAATCGTGTCCTACCCAACACTAGTGGCCATAAAAAACATCAAATTGTGTCATATTACTCCAAAAATTGGGAGTACTTATATTTAATTAACATAGAAACTGTTAAAAGTTTATTGTATGGATAAATCGAGCCTTTTAATAAACGTCTTTATCGACACGTAAAGAGACGATAAGGTTGTCGATATCGTGTTGCCAATTGCCAATTTTTATTTACCGACAGAAGTCGATATCGACTCGAGAAATCAAATACTGGCCATTTTCTGAGGAGTGGAGAGTTCTTGGAGGTGGGTAACTATGTCTAGATAGTGGTCCTCCAGTTCAGTTGTAGTCTGCTTGATGTACTTCCGACATGATGTCTTCGTGTAACGTACTGATATCCGTCCAATATTTCTTGATTGTTGTTAGCCGTTGTGTATAGTATCCCTGGGATCGCGGGAGGTTTAGATCTTGTTCCGTGGATACCAAGAGTCGTTCTAGAGCCGTCATAAGGGCATGCTGGCATCGTAACTGTAGCTTGTTCTTCGTCGGTCACTTCTCCCTTGTCATCTATTGATTCCTCAGGGTCCCTTGCCTGGGGCCCGTCTTTGGTCCTGTGCTTGTGGCCTTTAATCCTGCGAGCTCAGCTGTAGCTACTTCGATGATGCCTTGGATTGCCGTTACTATTTCTTCAAATCCCTGGCGAAAGTATGCATATTCCGCGAGTTTCTCTGCTAGTGGAATTAGTTATTGGTTTTTTTGCTGGAATTTATCCTAATTTTCTTCCAGCGTTGAGAGCCGAAGTTGAAATTTCTGGATTTCATCTTCTCCCTGCTTCCTACTGGGAGAATCTTTCTTAAAATTTTGATACTGCTTCTCGATTCGTTTGCCGATTGCGAATTGAAGAGCTACTACTTCTTCAAAAGTCTCCAAGGCAAAGACAAAGTCGGGCTCACCATATGAAAATAGATTCCTTTATCTATTTTAATTAATTGGTAAAACTTCTCAGTGCAGTCTCACACTGAGTCCAAATAAAAGGCCCGATCCTTGATATTAAAAAAAGTGTTTACGCATCAAAACTCAAGAATTCAACCTTGAACAGGCCAAGAGAAAGAAATTTCACACGGTTTGTTGCATGCTTGTGCCGGAAATTTGCTGCAATTCAACACAGTTACTTTGTACGGCTAATATATTAATGTGTATTCTTTCTGCCAGAAGAAAACAAAACCCTGATTTTAAGTTTCCAATGCATCTTTGAAAGCAATTACGAGCCGTGGTGATATATGGATGTTTGATTCATAGCTATAAAGTAATTGTCGCCAACACTGCGTTAATACCATCTAGTTTCATAAAATCTAAAGAGTTTCAATTGTGGGGTTAACTTTGAACTTCTTTTTTGTTAGCTTTCGATATACTGAACTCTCAAAATTTTAAAAAGAATAACAATATACACGTGTAAAATAAAGTCAAAAATATTAACCAAATCGCAATAACCTTAAATCAGGCATATCCAGCGGATTATTCATATTCAATTCTTAAAATTCTTCAATTCAGTTTTATGATTTAAGGAAATAAATGACGTTTCGCTGTCAATTATTAATTACTTACATTGTGATACGAAACCGTACTCTCTTTTCCAAAAATCTACTACATCACTCTAAATTGTTTAGGGAATACCAAATACTCTAAGTTAGAGAAGTTATGTGGTTTAGAGAAGCTCTAAATTCTAAACTTGAAATCTATGAGCCGGGTTAGACGGTGCGCTCCAGCGCATGTGCCTCACGAACTTTGTGGATAAAGGGAGAAGTGGGGTGGAACCTCTCTTCATCTCCACTCCTCCCTACATCCTAAACGTTCGTCAGGCACATGCGCTGGAGCGCACCGTCTAAAACAGCTCGATATCAGTGAATACAAAAATTTTCGAATCTTGCACATTAAAGAAGAAGGATTTGAAAGAATCATTTCCATATATGTACGTATCTCAGTAGTTATTGGGTTAGGTGAGCCTGGTAAAATTTCTTGTAGAATTTTGTGTAGAACTTTCGTTTTCCGTACTAAAAAGAATAAAAAATTACCTCCGTTCCCAGATAGGCGAAGAACATTTGAGGTTAAAAAACTAAGCATTTAATAAATAGTGATTATTCTTTTTTATGACTTAATTTATGGGGCGGCAAATCTTACAGGGCCGGGGGTCAAATATTAAAATACGCCACTGTAAGTGTGTGTATGTCAGAATGACTTCTTCAGCTCAATTTTCAAGAAATAGGTTGACTATCAAAAAGATAATTATGATCATGATGCTGTTATAGTTTTTGATGGATACGAGCAAAATTCCACCACCAGCACAAAAGCGAATCAAAATTTGTGCCCAGACATCAAGTTTGACGAATCAATGCAGGACATAATAGACCGGGAGCTCGCGACAAATCGGGAAACCTTGTATATTCGATAGAGTACGTTCTTACCATATTAAAAAGTCATTTCTTACACCTGGATGGTGGAAGATGGAAGAGTAAATCAGAGATTTTGGCAAATTTTATTCACCTTGAAATTAATTTGTTAATTAGTTTGTAACAAATAATGTATGAAGAAACATTTCTTACACCTGACAAGCGGGACAAAATAGTTCTTACAGCCTCTCGACAATGTAATATTTCACAAGGGTATAGTCAAATATTATTCAACTTAAAATTTAGGTGAGAGGTAAGTTTGAACTAAAAATAATATAAAAAAAAGTTCTTACGGCTTGAACACGGACCAAAGGAGTTCTTACACCGCTCTGAAATTAAAAGTGGAGAGCGTCATACAGTGCGTGTTTTAGCTGGGGCATGCTTGTGGTTATTTTCTTTTATTGTCAATATATAATGGACTTTTTATTTATATATGTACATAGACAATCGATTTATAAGAAGAAAACGGAGTAATTTGTTGTTGTATAAAATTTATTGTTCTAAGTAAATAATTGCAATAAAATTAAATATTTTCAATTTCATCGTGATAGTCCGAATTTACAGAAGAGGGGAATCAATATCGATGTCCGGGCAATTTAATTCCAAGCCATCCATGGAATCACCTCATCGCCATCCGTTTCGATTAGAGAGTCCTTCCCGGGAATTCCCGCCCGGGATTTCCCGGGAAATTGAAAGAAAATGTATTTCCGGTTTCCCGGGAAAAAAACTAAATTTCCCGGGAAAAATTTATTGTTTGAAATCGCAAATTTTCTTCTAAAAATCTTGAAAACACTAACTATTTCAAGGTTTTAAATTTAAAGTAAATCCTTGTTTTCTATATAAAACTACATAGTTGGAACCCGGTGCGCCTTGCACTCATCATATCGAAATAAAAGAAGTTTTAAGAAATATTTGGACAGCGAAGATTTCCCATCCACGTAAGCGTTAAGGCGCTTAGGTGGAGCCATTGCCATTGGAACAGCACATCCCAGTTGCTTGATTTTAAAGCATGACAGTTTTGGCACAAAGTATCCATTGGACCGTACCAATCACAACATTGAGGTGAATGCTGTAATAGTGGTATTTATTGTAATTGAATGCTTTCATCCTAAAATCTGACTGTTCTTAAAGCTCGAATGACGTCGGTCCACGACATTAACTAATAACAAACGTAAATAAAATCATTCATTGTTGGTGGGATGCACTATATAAATCCGCCCTAAAGCATCCGTCGAGAAAATAAAAATTTTGTCAACTTTCCTCTGCTTTTGTTTTGGGTCGCCTTTCTGAATTGTTGCAACACCCCACAAAAGCGTGCAGTTGTGATCGTGTTCTCACGGCGCAGGTAATTGATCAACAACACCCCTTTGGAATCCCAAAAGAACGTTTGCCATTTTACCACGGATTCCCCTGACTGCCGGATCGATCGAAGCACGCAGTGCGGCCACTACACCCAGGCGCGAATTCCCTGAAACTCCCAGACTTTTCCCGCCAACCACAAGGATTTAAAAAAATAGTGGAACTTACTTTTGAGACGACCCTAGTATATACACCCTTGTATTACATGTTAGTTTATAATGAAATATTTTTTTATGTTACGTTTTTTATAATGTAATAGTCATGCTATGTTTGTTGATTTCAAATAATTGTTTTTTATTATTATTTTTCTTATTACTATTTCATTATTAATATTTTTGAATTAAATTTACTTGTATCTATTTTTAAATGAATTTTTCATTTATTTTTTAACAGTAATTGTTCCTCCTAATTCTCATTTCACTCCTAATTCCTAATAGGTTTCATTTTTCCCGGGTTCCCGGGAATCCCGGGAAAAATGAACTTATTTTTCCCGTTTCCAGGGAACAAAAATAATCCGGGAAACGTGACTCTCTAGTTTCGATGATCTAAAATTATATAATTTACAAATGCTTTTAAATACATATGAAGAGGTTTATAGCAATCATAGCAAGATGTATAAACAATTACTATATTTTTTTAGTTATTTTACATGTACAGAAATCTAATAAACATTGTATGTATGTACAGACTGTAAAGAACGAATGCTAAAAGCGCGTTGCACCAAAAGCACGCACTGTGTGACGCTCTCCACTTTTAATTTCACAGCGATGTAAGAACTCCTTTCGTCCGTGTTCAAGCAGTAATAACTTTTTTTTTATATTATTTATAGTTCAAACTTACCTCTCACCTAAATTTCAAGTTGAATAATATTTGACAATACCCTTGTGAAATATTACATTAAGAATTGCTGTAAGAACTATTTTGTTCCGCTTTCCAGGTGTAAGAACTGTTTCTTCATACATTATTTGTTACAAACTAATTTCAAGGTGAATAAGATGTAACAATGACCTCTTTGAAAGTTACATATTCGTAATGGTTTTCTGTCTCAATGTCCCGCGGACCGACTTCGGCATTATTATACAACTTTCTTACTCAATTGGAATAGGGCCCCATACACTACAAGGTTTTATGCGTACAAACATGTCCCACAGCCTTTGTGACAAACTTGTTTGTACGCTGAGCCTGCCCATACACTATAAGGTTTTACAGCAAAACTAAATAAATAAATACAGCTAAATACTAAAAACACCGAAACAAAATAAACAACACCAGAGCAGACGTTTTTTATGCTATGGAGAGAACTGTCAGATAAAACCACGAAAAAATCAAAACGTTTTGATATTTGGGACAAACTTGTGACAAATATAAAACCAAAAACCAAATTCACCACACACTGTCAATCTTTGTTTGAACGCCTTGTTTGTACGCATAAAACCTTGTAGTGTATGGGGCCCTATTAACTAATTATATTAATATGGCGGTGAATAAAATCAGACAATCAGTTTGTCGCGAGCTCCCGGTCTATAACCACGCTTCAAAAATTTTTGTCAAACATGAACAACAAACGGATGATCAATCTGCTATCACAGTATTTGCAAAGGGAGGGAAGTCGATCGTGCAAAATTCCTGTAAGTGTTCCTGAGGACATAGATGTCCTTGTTCTAGAACTGCCTTAACTCCAGTGACAAGGAAGATTTATTTCCTGAAACCCAGGAGAGGGAATGTTTCTGCGACATTCTAGGCTAAGGACTGGGGGTGGATAGACGGAGATGCATTGGTGCCAGTAACAATGACCGACCCTCCGGCTCCCAAACACCTTTTACAGTTAATGTTCTGCAAGTGCACAAAAGCGAAAAGCTGCCCCTGCCGAAAAGCCGGGTTATTATGCACGTCAGTATATGCTCATTGCTACAGTAATGACTGCAGTAATATCCCCGTCATGAATGAACCTGAAGAGAATTCGGACGAAGAAAATGAAGGTAAATTGGACAACTCCGGTGATCCAGACCCGGAGACAACCAGTGATGAAGAGTGAATGGAAATAAGTATACCAACTCTCATTTTTTTCAATATAAGCGAAAATATTTTCTTTGTTTTTTTGTTGACAATTTTCACCGAACGCGGCGTTAGAAGCAAAAGTAGACGGACTAGCGAAAGCCATCTCATCCATGCAGATCGGCAGGTCAAGATACCGGCAACCCCAGGAACGGTCGAGGGAAGCTAGCCGAAGCCGATTGCGAGATTGGATTTGCTATTAGCTGCGATCCATTGGGCGATTTTTTCTACTCGCAAGTATTTGCGGGTACATCACCAATGGTACACGATTTTTGACAATTACCAGTAAAATGTATCTGCCCAAAAAGAGCGACAATGTTTGCGTTTTTATTACGGAAACACAATCCCAGTCAGTGGCTTGTAAAAGATACGTGGACGAAGTCGCAGCTATTAGCTACTTAGTACCAAATGAGGAATCTAACCCATGATCTTTAATCAATAAAAAATGTCAAAATTCGTTCATTTGCTGCTGCCATGAAAGACTTCAACTTTCAAGCTTTGTAATCATACGAGTTTCATTCGATTAGAATTGCAAAATTTAGGTTTAGTTGCATTGAAATATTTAGACCAGGGTACGGAAATGCTCGCTCGCAAGCGCTCAGAAAACAGGTCACTGCTCATTTTCGGCTCGTGAGTGCGAGTCCATTAAAAAAACTCGCGAGCCCGAGCGAGCGCATTTTTTATTCTTGCTGTTGTTCACGCTCCCGAGCGAGCGAGCCCAAAGGGCAAACTCGGCTCGCGACCAGCTCGTGAGCAGCTCTTCAGTTGAACACAGAGAAATAGTCCTACAAGTCCATGGATTTTTCCTGTCAAATAATGTCTTTTTAATATTATATATTTTTTTACTGCTTAATTCCTTTCCAAAGTTATTTTCAATACATTTCCGATTTATAAGTTTCTACATTATAACTGACATATTTATTTAAATTTAAACGACTCATCTTCACTTCACTTCTCCAAATTCTGAGTATTTAAACTAATTAAATTCATTTTCTCCTTTTTTATTTACTTCATCTACGTCACCCATCGCAACAAATCAAAGCCACCCTAGCTAGAGAACTAAAAGAAAACAGGCTCACGAGCGATTTTGAGCTAGCTCACGAGCACGAGCTTTTTTTAACGAGCTTTATTTGAGCGCACGCGAGCGAGCCATTTCCAAACGCGCTCGCTCTCGGAGCCAGAGCCGATAGTTGGTGCGAGCTTAAAGTGGCTCGCGAGTGCGAGCTATGAATAGCCGAGCACTTAGCAAGGGCTCGCTCGTGAGCTGCTAGCGACCGAGCATTTCCATACCCTGAGCAGGGCATCGGCACAGTTTAATACGCCCGCAGCGAAAACATCGATTATAATAAATAATCCATTTGAACTTTATTACTCATGTCACATTTAAACAGTATAAATGCATACAATTTAATAATTTCCTAAATAAAACAAAAACTAAACTAATCCTTATTCTCATTACGTATTCCCTTGTGTTTTGTCTGTAAATGATTGTGTAATTTCCAAGCATTCAAAAATTCTTCATTACATAATCTGCATTTATATTCCTTAGACGGTGCACCGTGTTCATTTGCCATATGTTTCTTCAACTGAAATAAACTCATAAAACCTTGATCACAGACCGTACAAGGAAATGGTTTCACTCCAGTATGACTATACCGGTGTATCCTAAGTAAATATTTATCACGATATGCTTTCGGGCAAAATTCACAATTAAATTTCTTTTCTTCAGAATTTTTCGGCCTTTTTTGATCTGTCCATTGTGTTAAGATTTCCTTATCCTGTTTTAACGAGTCAGACTTATCATTTGTTTCTAGATGACTATTTACTTTATCTTTTACTAATGTTTCAGAGTGTTTTAATTCTATTTTAATACTAGGACTTTCTTCTAAATCGTTGGATGTAATGATGTTTTTTAAATTATCCTCATTCTCGCTATTATGAACGTGTTTTATGTGTTCATTTAATTCATCAAACATTAAAAATCTATTAAGACACTTGTTGCAAACATACTTCTTTTGTCCAACATGTTCGTATTTGTGGATCATCAAATCAATTTCTTTTGGGAAAGTTTTAGGGCAGTCGTCACACTTATGATTGTGAAATTTCAAATGTTCCAGCAAATCTGTGGGATTTTCAAATTGCTTTTCACAATAAACACAAACTTGTGGCCTAGAAATATTATGTCCGGAACGATGCGGCACAAGAAGATTACGATTAATAAACAATCGTCGACATTTATCACATTTATGATTTTTTAAAATATGTTTTCGCAAATTAGTTAATTTTGGAAATACCCGACTACAGTAAATGCATGTTGGCACCTT
This sequence comes from Thereva nobilitata, assembly GCA_963855945.1. NCBI lineage: Eukaryota > Metazoa > Arthropoda > Insecta > Diptera > Therevidae > Thereva > Thereva nobilitata. Next base: position 129,512,417 of record OY979696.1, read on the forward strand.
TTTATCTGTATGTACACTAAGTATATGCTCTTCTAATAATTTTGGGAAAGCATATGCCTTGCTGCAGTGTTTACAATGAAATTTTTCTTCACCTATATGAGCCTTTTTTATTATGTGATCCTTATGGTCTTGCTCGCTGAGAAATTTCTTATCACAAATATCACAAGCGTAAATAACTACAGTTAATGAATTTATATGCATTAGTTCTGTGTGACGTCTGAGGCTGTAGTTGGTTGAAAATATTTTGAAGCAAACATCACATCTTAAGGGATGATTTAAATTTTCGCTATGTAAGTTAATGTGCTTTCGCAAATATTCAGGAGCTGAAAATTTCTTAGAACAATAACTGCACGGAAACGATTTAACTTCATCATGAGTGTATTGATGAGTTACTAAATAATTCTTCCTTGAGAACCTCTTTAAACATACTCCACATTCATACGGCTTCGCATCTAAACTCTCATGACATTTTGAATGCTGCCAAAGTGAGATTTGATAGAAGAAGCTCTTATCACAATATGCACATTTATAATGCCTCTGACCAGCATGTTTATACTTATGATCCCTTAAATTTGACCTTTTTGAGAAGAGCCGCAAACAAACATCACATTGAAGAACTTTCTTTTTGTCCTTAGCTGGTTTAGTACTTAATGATAATTCTTGTGATGTAAATAGATAAAAGAATGGAAACCAATTCTGATGTACTTCTTTATAATGTTCAACTAATCCATTCATATCTTGAAATTTCGCTAAGCAAGTTTTGCATTCTGGGTTTAGTAGAAGTTTTGTATCGGTTTTTGATATTTTTGGGCGAAAAGCACGTGAATTGTGTTGTCCCTTAAATAAATATGTGCAAAATGGACAAAAATTGCATCTATCACTTGGTGCTAATCTTGTTTTAATAATATTATTGTTGTGTGTTCGCCTATGCTCATAAAACTTGGCAGTGTCCAATGGACCAGCATCACATTCATCGCAATGAAGTTCGATATCTTTTAAAGCATTCTCTTTTATTTTAGGGAACTCTAGAAATGTTAAAGGATTTACTTGCGTCATTTTTATAACTTAATAGCAATCGAAACCACTTTTTAATCTAAAGAAGAGAATCTCGAGTAAGTGAATTGCATTTTAATGTCAACTTCGTACCGTCATCCATTCAAAATATTATTATAGTATATAGAAGGTCTGTGGCCTTCACGGGTCAAAATTTGCTTGCTAGTAGGAAAAACTTTATGATAAACTTAAAAAGAGACACAAATTTTTTGGCAATTCCTTGTTAATTAAGAAAACGATAACGTACCAGTTGTGCTTTCAAAAATGACAAGTGAAGTGTTTTTGACACATCTGCAGTGGGATTCTCGTAACGACTTTTTTAAGAATTTTTTTTTAGTATTAGAAAAAAATTTATTGAGCTTTATGATGCAAGTTACACTATCCATGATTTCGTTTATTACCCCCATACACAAGCCGATTTTTTAGGCAAGGGGTCGCAGCGATGGTTGCAAATTACATGCATGACATAATACTTCCCTGCTCGGCTATGCTTAGCTCGCACTTGCGAGCCACTTTAAGCTCACACCTCACACCTACTATAGGTCTGTTCCCGTACCTGCAGAAAGTACAGAATCTGTCAGTTGCTTCGAATTACTTAACAGAATTCTGTTCCCGTACTTTTACTGCAGCCGCCATACTCATTTCCCCACCCTGCAGTAAGAAGCAGAAACCTGCAGTAGCACGAGCTGCTGTAACCTGCTGCAGCTTAGATATTTGAAATATGGCAATGTCAGAACTGTCATTCCCGTGTTAAAACTGCAGAAACCTGCAGAAGCATGTTCCTGTACTTTCTGTACTTCATCCCCACCTCTCAATAAGCAACTTGCAGTAAGTGGCAGAATGCAGAAAGTACGGGAACAAACCTTATGATTACATGCATACTTGAAGTCGGCTTCAAGTAGACTTCAAAGTCATGTAACCTCAGATCGACTTCAAGTCTACTTCACTCAAGTCGGTCCAAAAAATTTGTCGGATCGACTTGAACTAGCCATGTAACCTCTGCTTCACCGCTTGAGTTTTGAAATTAGTTCTCCGTTGATTGTGAAATTCACTTCCTGTGCAATTCACTTAATAAATTTATTTTATTTATATAAGCTGCCCATAAAATTGTTTCTTCCATTACGTATTTCGCGGCAAATTTATGCGAAGTGTCAAATATATTTCAAGCCAGCTTGAAATCAAGCTCTCAAGTAGGTAAGCTGTCGCCGCGGATTAAACTGTCAGTTCAAGTTCAAGTCAAGTCCTCAGTCCGACATGTAACCTTAAGCTACTGACAGAATCAGGCGCAAATGCCGTGCGGGCAATGACAGAGAGAATAGAAGTAGTGTATTCAAATGCGCACTAACGAAATGCTGATTTTCGCTACGCACACACCGCGCAAGTTGCTTTACTTTCTACTTTCTGCGCGTTGCCGCCGCGTGTGTCAAGAGATGTTTGTGTTTTGAGTCGTGTTTTGGTGGTGGTGGGCATATGTTTGGAGTCGTGTGTTGGTGTTGGCTGTGATAGCAAATTTGTTGATTTTTATATTTTTTAATGAAAATCTTTATTTTTCCAAATTGGGTTAATTAAATTAGCACATAAAAAAAAGACAAACCCTGTAGGATAGAAAAATTATATGTAAATCATTCAGGTTTTTCAATTTTTTTTCCAATCACGTCCACTTGTCACTTTGATTTCGTTGTTGTGTTCAAAGTCGGAGCGCGCCGCCGACACCGCAGCATCATGTCAGTGAAAAGTCGCCACACACCGCGAAGCCAATGTCCGCACGGCGTTTGCGCCTGATTCTGTCAGTAGCTTTAGTAACCAACTATCGGCTCTGGCCCCGAGGGCGAGCGCGTTTGGAAATGGCTCGCTCGTGTGCGCTCAAATAGAGCTCGTTAAAAAAGGCTCGTGCTCGTGAGCTAGCTCAAAATTGCTCGTGAGCCTGTTTTCTTTTAGTTCTCTAGCTAGGGTGGCTTTGATTTGTTGCGATGGATGACGTAGATGAAGTAAATAAAAAAGGAGAAAATGAACTTCAACTTCAACTTCAAGTTTATTCCGTTTTTTTACATAAATTTTTTTTACAAAGTTGTACATTAATTCTTATTTTATACTAGGCCTTAGGCTAACAGTCAACTTTATTGAGTGTTCTTATACTTATAATGTATATAAGTATTACTTATTATGTTTGTACGACCGAGTCTTATCTGTATTAGTTACTACAGTACCAGTTGAATAGTCTGGTCCAAGACCTTCTCAAGTACAGGCCTGGAAGTTGCCTACCTCACTAACACTAACGCAGCTGCTCGTAGTCCCAGAATCTGTCACTTTTGTTGGATTTATACGCCGTGATGTAAAGTTCGGAATATTTTTGCATTAGTTTGCCGTAAAAAGTCATAAAATAATATATTTAACCAGTTTTTATTGCAATAGGATTACCAGTGAATAGTGCTTCAGTGATTTAATTAAGAAAATTTAAAAAAATCGAGTGATTAAGTGTGTTTTAAGTGAGTTAATTGTGAAGGTGGCCAATTTTGTTTACATTCGCGGTGGTTTTTTCTTGTTTATTTAGGGGAAAAATGTTGTATTTGTGTAGTAATATAATAAAAAGTGCTTTTGAGTGATTAAAGATTATTATAGAATAGTTATTAAAAACGTAAGTGCAGAAAAATGTGAAGGAAAAGTGAAAAAGATATTGTTATGTATGTTGTGTGGTGGTACTTGCACTTAATGTGTTTAATAACTATTCTATAATAATCTTTAATCACTCAAAAAGCACTTTTTATTATATTACTACACAAATTCAACATTTTTTCCCTAAATAAACAAGAAAAAACCACCGCGAATGTAAACAAAATTGGCCACCTTCACAATTAAATCACTTAAAACACACTTAATCACTCGATTTTTTTAAATTTTCTTAATTAAATCACTGAAGCACTATTCACTGGTAATCCTATTGCAATAAAAACTGGTTAAATATATTATTTTATGACTTTTTACGTCAAAATATCCCGAACTTTTACCTCCTCCATATAATATCTTCCGATTTGACAGATAATGGGTCTATTACCAACACAAACAAAAACTCTGCTTCCAGGCCTGTACTTACGAGGGTCTTGTCTGGTCTGAATATTTTCATCGAAATTTATCTACAGTTAGACGGCTTCACCAATGTGGAGTAGTACAACTCACGCACACTACCGACCCTACACAATGGCAGCTGTTAGTGTTAATCTAAGTGAGCTGGGAATGCGACGTTTCCGCCCTCAGGGCTGCTTGGGCAGGCAGGCAGAGAGCGAAACCCAGCACTGCCAACTCACTCTGATTTTACATATGTTTTATCAGAGGGTTGCCCCATTATTTTAATTAATATGTACAAAAGGAACTACTTTACTGTATTCAAATTAAATGGTCATCGACCTTTTATTTAAATTCATCTTTCTATATAGTAATTCATCATAAAGAGAGAATAAAAGGAGACAACAACAAAATTAAATAAAATATAACAGAATAAATAAAACTTTCTTTTCCTCTATTCCTTTATCTTTAATTACTAAGGCACTGATTCTTAGATTGTTTATATATTTTTAGCCTCTAAGCCAGGAACCTACTTTGGAAGGAACTTAATTCTATATATAGATATTTACATTTTAAAATTACAACTTCTCTTTTCTCTTTTTTTTTGTTATTTTCAAATTCTTGGCTATATTTCTTTATTCCTGTTTTAAATCAATTTAATCCAATCCAAATCAATTATCTCAGGCCTCGAAATTCGGACTATATTTTACATAAAAATCACTTATATATTATCATTTATTAGACATTATTACGTAAGGGAGTATAAATCATTAGTGATAACGACAACTACAATCTTTCCTTTTCCTACTTTCCTTTACTCCTCTATTTACTTTTAATAATATTATATTTACATACTTCCTAATGTTATATCCCATAGTCATCCTCGATGATGGAACGCGTCTCTTCTATCATAGAATTGTAAAATCCCGCTGTGTTCAGATTCAATAGCCTCCAATCTTGTCAAAATGAAGGGAGAAGTATAGTAGTTCAGATCATTCTCATTAGCATTTTCGGCTGCACTATTCCTTACGATTTCATTAACATGAGATGATAGCTCAATAGCCCTCTTACACCAGAGTTGATGTAAATATGTCATCAGGGGAATTAATTTAGAATCCTTATAAATCTCCTTGTTGGAGTAGTACCTGTCCCGGGATTTAAATCTTTTGGAACAGCAAAGTCTAATAATCTTCCTCTCAGTCGCTTCTATTTTATTTGCCCAAGTGGTAAACGTCGAGTACCAACAGGGGAACCCGTATGCTATTATTGGTCTAATTAGCTGCTTGTATAAGATCAATTTAGATTCCTTGCTGAGCATACTTTTGAATTTAAGCAAAGGGTATAACATTCCCGAGAGTTTCCTCACTTTAGCTACTGTCTTAGCTACATGATTATTAAATTTAAAAAGCTGGTTAAAATGTATAACCAGGTATTTAATTTCTTTAGATGGTCTAAATTCAACGTTGTTAAACCGAATTAGCATTTCCCTGCATTTCTTGGCCATTTTCTGAGGGCACCTTCCACTAGCGTTCCTAAAAATTATAAGTTTCGACTTATCGCTGTTTATTGAAAGCCCCCCTGTTGCGTAGTACTTATTGATAATGGATCGATGTTTAATTAAACTAGCTAACAGTTGCTAACACTACTGTATCGTCCGCATAAAGATACGACTTAGAGTTATAATCAGGAGAATGGTGTGGGAAATCGTTTAAAAAAAATGTTGAATAGCTTGGGCCCCATTATCGACCCTTGGGGGACCCCAGACTGTACACTCACCGGCCTTGAAATTTTATTATCAATCTGTACCTGCAGGGTCCTGTCTGTCAGGAAACTGCCGACCAATCTAACAATATGAGGTGGGTATTGCAGCCTAGAAAGTTTAACCAACAAACCCCGAATCCAAACCGAGTCAAATGCTCTTTGCATATCCAAAGAGAAAAGAACGGTGGGTTCCTTTCGTCTGAGACCCTTAATTATTTCATTTTGTATTACCAGCAAGGCATGTTCGGCAGAGTGCTCTGGTTTAAACCCGAATTGCTCATTCGGTATAATATTCTTATTGTCAGTATGTGCATCCAATTCGATTGCCATTACTCGTTCGAGCAACTTCCCCAGATTGGAAAGTGAGGAAATAGGACGGACATCTCCAGGGGTATTATTACTCCCTTTATTTTTGGGTATCGGTAGCAGCTTGGCCCTTTTCCACACCGTAGGGAAGTAACCCAAGTTTATGCAATTATTAACAATACATGTAACTATAGATATTGCTATAAATGGAAGTTTCTTTAACACATAATTTGATATTTCATCAAACCCCGAGAATTTTTTGTTATTGACCTCAGAGATAATCGACTGAAGTTTATAAACTGAAACGAAAGGCTTTTTTAATTGTCTATCACAGGACGTGAGACTAGAGGAGAAACTTGTTAATGGAGGGGACGCATTGAAGTCAGCAATAAGTGCTTCAAATACTGAGTTCACCCGATCTCTGTTTGCAAAATTGTAGCCAGGTGGCTTTTCTTTATAGATCTCCTCATAAAAAGTAGCGAATGCCACAGTTGCCTCATTAGGGGAAATAGTGTTACCATCTCTTGAGAGTTCAATGTTATTCCTTTTGCCACTTCCTCTTAGTCGGTTGATTTCCCTAAAGAATGCCGGGCCTGGCTTAATACGTTTAAGTTTGTTCTGAAAATTATTATTTATATAAACATTAAGTCTCTCGTCAACTATTTTAGTCAAAAGCTTAATCTGATTTTCCAGGCCTCTGGACCAATCATTATGAATATGTAGGTTCCTGTCCAGCCACCTTTTCAATATGCCTCTCCATTTCTTTCGAACTAAGAATAACTTCTGTAAATCTTGAGGCAATCTGTCAATGAACCTATTTCCTGCCACTAGTGGCGCTTTCCTATTAAGTATAGTCAGTATTTCAACGTTGAGTGAGCTGATAGCGTCATCAATCTCCTCTACAGAAAGGTTCTTATCTGTTGCTGGGTGAATTGGTGATAAGGCTTCCGAGAGTTCGTCACCGAATTCATCCCAGTCGATTTTATTAAGCGGTCTAAAATATGGAGTATCATCTAACAATGGGAGGTAGTCCGACAATTGAAGTTTAAGTTCCACCAGATAGTGGTCCGAGAAAGAGGGTTGAGTCTCGCAACTAGTCACATTAAATATTCCCAAAAGACTATATGTTATTAGGTAAAGGTCCATACAACTGGCAGATCTAGGGAAGGTGGGTGTACTCGGTCCTACAATTTTTAGCCCAAAATTATGAGGGTTATTATCTATCCAGGAGCGAATCAGATTACCGTTCCTATTCATGGTTGCATTGCACCAGTCTGGATGTTTAGTATTTAGATCGCCAGCAACTAAAACACCATCGTATCTATTATCTAGAGCATTGAGTTCTTCCATAAGGTGTGCTATATCCCTGCGATTTAATCCCGTAGGTAAGTAAATGGAGACAAATAGAACTCTAAGGTCTCTATTAGAATTCCTAAAGTTAATTTCGATTGCTGTATTAACCACCGCAATACTAGTATTAATTTTTTTTGTAGAGAATTTATCTTTACAGATAACAGCTGTTCCTTGTTCAGCGTCATTTCTAAATATTTTGTATCCGACCACTGATAATTTGGATCTCGTAAAGGTGTGTTTCCTGTACGAACATAATATCTAAGTTATTATTACGGATTAGGTCCTTCAGAGACCACCTCCTACTTCTTGAAACAAGGGATCCAGCATTGAGGGTTGCGAGCTTTAGGACTTTATGGGCCATCTCTGTAACAGAGAGTCCCCAAACTCCCTAAGCCTACCAATCCTCTCTGCCTCATCCCTGGAATCATTAAAATAGGTTTTAAAGTATGACATTTTTAGTACAAATTGAGCCATCGAGAGGCCGAAAGTTTTTAAACACAGTACTTCAGCGAAGTCTGCATTAATTGTAGGTGCACGTGCATCCTGTGTCTTTAGACAGTCAGCATATGACCTATTATCCCTTTGATTATTATGATTATTATTATTATTGTTGTTATAAATACTTCCTCTATTGTTAGGTAAGCCTGGGAAAGAATGGCTATTGAGCGTATATTCTCTGCCGCTATTATCTATGTTACGTTTAGAGTCAATGCGTTTCTTGCCGTACTCACTGAACCTTAAGTATACCGTGCACGTGCAGCCTTTATAGCTAGCCGGATGTCCCATATTTCTACAGTTTATACAGTACTGCGGACCTATTTTACTTCTAGTGCATTTACCTGGTGGATGGTTCTCATCGCACCTGACGCAATTATAACCATGATTGCAATTGGCTGAGGTTTGGCCAAATTTTTGGCATTTTTTACATTGAGTCATTCCATTTTTCCCAAGTTTTTCCCATATAACTCTTTGAGATAATACTGTTTTAATTTTGCGAATTTCTTCCAGGTCAGATCCAGGGCGAAATTTCACCATAAACATATCTAAGTCTATATCATTCTTTTTTGAAAAAGGAGTGAAAAACTTAACGTTAAGATTGTACGCGTTCCCATCGGGGACGATTATCGGCGGACAATATTTCCTAGGAGTATTCCTCTTAGATTTCGCTCTACTACCACTACTATTGTTGTTAGTACTTGGCTTAAAGCTAAAGTTAAATTTATGATTTTAATTTTCATTATTAACAAAAATATTATTATTATTATTATTCCGGGCTCCACTTCCTTCCTGGATGACGGCTCCAATTTCTTCAATGTTTTCTTCGTTAAAAATCCCGAATCTATTATTGTTATTGGAATTAATTACCTTATTATTCCCTGCATTATTTGTTGTATCTCTATTAGTACTAGGGGCACTACTATTTAACCTCCTTCTCTTATTTTTATTTTTGATGACATGAGTCCAGTCATCATTGTTGGCAGCAGTTCCAGGTTCCGCTACGCTGGCAACATCTGCATCCATATTCTCATTGACGGTGATTACACTAGACGTAGGAAGGAACGTGCCCACGTACGTTCTTCCCCCTTCATGTTCACATTACAAAATTAGACGAAAGCGACTGTCACTTTGATTGAAACGTTTGGAATCGGAGAAATATATTTTGTTTTGATTATGTTTTCAATGTTTGCATAATTTATTTTGCAAAATAATGGAGAAAGAATCCGGTTAAATTCATTCGGGTTTTCCACCTTTTTTATGACTAAACTAATGAAAACCTTATGCAAAAACTGTTTTTGCCAACAAAAACAATTTGAAAACAGTTTTGCCGGCGAATATTTTTATTTAAGATCAGGAACTAAAATATATTCACTCAAGGGGTGATGGTTATTAAAAATTTAATTCATCTTCAGTTGCAATTTTATTCCCGCATTTTTTGTTAAATTTTGAAAATTCGAAAATTCAGAGGATAGAAATCAGCGGATTTAACTTATTACCAGCTCGGAACTGATATTAACTTTATCCGTGTACCGAAAATCGCGGTCGGTAAATACGAAATCTCCACGATATTTATTATCCAGGTCGGTGAATACAGGCCTAAGAAATTCTTAAAACGTTTCAAAATTTGAGGAAAGGAAGTTAAATAAATAAAAAAATAAATAGTTTAAAAAAACTAAACTAAATTTATTCTTTAAAAAAAATATACATACGGAAAAACCAGACACGAATACATTTCAATTCTAATAAAAATTTTCTAACTACAATTTCAATTGTTTTTGCAATATTAATAATTTTCTATATAAACCTAAAACAATATTTTTAAAAACATAAAATAAAAATTCAAATTTACAATTTGAATAACACTAGTTTAGTTTAATTGTAAAATTTTAATTTTTTTCTTTAAATCTTAAATAACGAATTTAACTCCTAACGTCAATTTTAGGAAAAATGTGAAACAGTTGAAAATGATACAATCACGTGGCTTGCAATAACCAATCAAAAACTGTTCCACATTCCGTCACGAACAAGAATTTTAATTTTCGTTCGTCATTTTCCTTCATCACCTCCACTTCCCCCTTCACCAACAAACTCGTGACGAACGTTCGTTCCTACGTCCAATGTAAACACCCTCATTTAATTCTCCCTCCATTTCAATATTATTCATGTTACAGATATTCTTGTTGGTATTAGTGCTAAGCTTCACCAATTCTTTTACTTTTGGCGCCGGTATTAACGCGCCATTTTTTTTTCACCAACACTGGATTGAAAATTTTTTAATTTAAAGAGTTTATTTCTCCGGTTAGTCTCCACTTCGCCGCCACTAGGGATTTGCCCTGCGGCGGCCTTCTTGGGGCCCTTATCAGCTCCCAACTTGGAACCAACTATTTTTTTTTCTTTTACGGAGGCTCTAAGGGCCTCAACAGTTTACCACTTTATTTACTTTATTGTTTTAAAGAGTAACTAAGATTACGGCTTAACCGTGCACTTGTAGAAACTTTCCACTATTTATTTCACTTTAAATTGATCGAATTACTAAGAATAAATTCAGACTCTCCAGCTCTTTAAATTAACACGTCCGCCATCTTCGACATCTCAGGGAGAGCCCCCTCAAAAATCCAAATTTTAACCTCTAGTCAAAAAATTTAAATTTTTTAATACCAAAATGGGACCACGGTATACAGAAACAAGGTAGTGTAAAAGAGACTGACAGCTCGAATATCGTACGAATATCGTAGAAAAAGCTGACGTCACCCGGCAAGTTAATACAGAAAACAACAACAATTTCCATTTTGTATGGGGAAGACTTGCCGAGTGACGTCAGCATTCAAATGACATTTCTCTTTTACATTACCTTGTTTCTGTGTACCGTGAATGGGACGATCTGTCATTTGACGAACAAAATTCAATTCATTCTCGGAGAAAATGAATTTAATTAGTTTAAATACTCAGAATTTGGAGAAGTGAATTGAAGATGAGTCGTTTAAATTTAAATAAATATGTCAGTTATAATGTAGAAACTTATAAATCGGAAATGTATTGAAAATAACTTTGGAAAGGAATTAAGCAGTAAAAAAATATACATATAATATTAAAAAGACATTATTTGACAGTTCAGGAAAACTCCATGGACTAGTAGGACTATTTCTCTGTGCTCAACTGAAGAGCTGCTCACGAGCTGGTCGCGAGCCGAGTTTGCCCTTTGGGCTCGCTCGCTCGGGAGCGTGAACAACAGCAAGAATAAAAAATGCGCTCGCTCGGGCTCGCGAGTTTTTTTAATGGACTCGCACTCACGAGCCGAAAATGAGCAGTGACCTGTTTTTCTGAGCGCTTGCGAGCGAGCATTTCCGTACCCTAGCCTAAATTTTTCAATGCAACTAAACCTAAATTTTGCAATTCTAATCGAATGAAACTCGTATGATTACAAAGCTTGAAAGTTGAAGTTTTTCATGGCAGCAGCAGATGAACGAATTTTGACATTTTTTATTGATTAAAGATCATGGGTTAGATTCCTCATTTGGTTCTAAGTAGCTAATAGCCGCGACTTCGTCCACGTATCTTTTACAAGCCACTGACTGGGATTGTGTTTCCGTAATAAAAATGCAAACATTGTCGCTCTTTTTGGGCAGATACATTTTACTGGTGTAATTGTCAAAAATCGTGTTCCATTGGTGAGGTACCCGCAAATACTTGCGAATAGAAAAAATCGCCCAATGGATCGCAGCTAATAGCAAATCTGTTGTTGATTTGAGTGGGTTTTGGGTTCTTTGTTGAGAAAAAAGACGAAGTCCAAAGTTTGCAAATGTTCAGTTTATTGAAATCGTCTTGAGAGAAAAAAAGGGTAAATTCAAAAACTCATCACTGCAGAATTCAGCCACAGACTTTCAATTGAAGCCTGTGGCTGAATTCTGCAGTGATGAGTTTTTGAATTTACCCAACTAAACTTGAACACAAAAACAAAATTCAAATACAATCAATTACAGTAAAATCAAAACCTACATGATTGCCAACTTTGACTCTATATAAGACAAAAAACAAAGTGTGAAGTTAGGATAGGGTCAAGGTTGGGATAGGTGTGGTCAGCTGTTAATTGATCAATTCTCAACACTCCTCCTTGATCAATTTACAGCGGAGCGTCTCGAAGACTTCTATTGAGTGGCTTGGTGAGGATGTCTGCAATCTGCTTGCTGCTCTCGACGTGTTGCAGTGTCACAGTGTTGCCGACGTGTTGCTGGATGTACTTTCGTGGTATCTCAATGTGTTTCTTTCCTCTGGTCGTCTTTCCTTCGTGTGCATTCCGTAACATGTGGATCGCTGACATATTGTCGACCTTCAAGTTGATCGGCTGATCAGTTTCCAGGATACCAAGTTCCAGTGCGATTCGTTTGATCCAGCACACATCGTCAATCACTGACACCGCGGCTCGGTACTCGGCTTCTGCAGTTGAAGTCGCTACTAGACGCTGCTTCTGTGAGTACCAGATCACTGGTCCTCCTCTCATCACCAGCACTCCACTCGTCGACTGTCCTGTCTCAGAGTCTCCTCCAAAGTCTGAATCGGTGAGTTCTTTGTCTCCTCCGAAGTGGATTCCTGCTGTCGCTGTCCCTCTCAGATACTGGAACACACGTTTCACCATCGCTTGATGGCTTTTCATGGGCATGTTGCAGAATCGACTGAGGTAGTTCACGGCAAAGCTGATGTCTGGCCTGGTAATTGTAGCTAAGTACAGCAAACTCCCTATCGCCTCGCGAAAATTGTTGTTCGCCGGAAGTGGCTCGTCGTTCTTGAAGTCTGTCTTCTTGGTGATCATTCCTTGCTCAATGGGTGTGGATGCTGGATTACACTGTTCGAGTTTCATCTTTCTCAAGATCTTCTCCGTGTAACGAGGCTGATTCACGAAGATACCATCTTTGTCGATCTTGATTTCCATGCCCAAATACGTTGACTTGTCCTGTGCTTTCTTGCTAAATGTGATCTGAAATTCCTTGCTTATTTCGCCTAAGAGTTTGTATATTTCATCTTCATCTTTCCCAGCTACCAATCCATCATCCACGAAGAGTGAGAGCATAATGCCTGTCCTTGTCCTTGTTGTAGTAGATACACGGGTCGTCATCTGTGTTGATCAGGCCTATCTTCTTTTCAAAGTGTGTGGTGACCCTCTCGTTCCACATCCTTGGAGCTTGTTTGAGCCCGTAGAGACTCTTATCCAACTTGCAGACTTTCCTTGATCCGTCGTCGAATCCTTCAGGCTGGTTCATATAAATGTCCTGCTCCAGGTTTCCATACAAGAATGCCGTTTTCACATCAAACGATACCAGCTTCATTTTCTCTGACGCTGCGTGGCTTAGAAGTAGTCGAATCGATGCATGGCGGGCTACTGGGCTGAAAGTTTCCGCGTAGTCCACTCCCTCCTTCTGTTCAAATCCTCTTGCCACGAGTCTGGCCTTGAATCTTCCGTCTGCCTTCTGTCGAAGTACCCAACGACAAGTGATCGGCTTCGCTCCTTCTGGACAATCCACCAGCTTCCAAGTTTTCATTTCCATCAACGAGTCGTACTCCTGCATTGCATGTCTCCACTTCTCATCTTTGAGTGCCTCGCTCACCGGGATGTCCTCTGTTTCACCAATCACGGCTACTTTTGCGCTCTTTCCTCCACGACGAAAGTCAAGTACGCAATCTCTCAATCTCGGTGGTGGTTGCAAAGTTCGACGATCTCGCAGAATTCTCCTTCCTGGCTCTTCTGCTGGCGGTGGTGTCCCATTTTCGTTGTCCCTTGGCTCTTCAGCACTTTCTCCAGTCCCCCAGGTTTCGTCTTCTTCATCTGACTCACTGCTGCTTTCTTCTTGCTTCTCACGTATGGCCTCTGGTGCCAGTGTCTCAAGTTCAGTGCCTTGCCTCAGTCTTAGCTTTTCCTCGTCGAAGATTATATTGTCTGAGCTAACAACTTCTCTCTTCTCTTTCCGATAAATCCTGTAGCAGGGCGAGTCAATGTCATAGCCAACCAGAATTCCCTTTTCTGATTTTCTATCAATCTTGCCTCTCTTCTGTGCTTGCGTCAGCACATAACATTCGCATCCAAAGGGTCGCAGTTTCTCAATTTTCATTTTCCTTCCAAACCAAAGTTCTGCCGGGCTTTTCCCTGGTACGTTGCTGGTTCCAGTTTGGTTGATCGTGAAGATTGCGTGGTTCATTGCCTCTGCCCACAGTCTCTCGTCCAAACCGTCTGCGTGTATCGCTGCTCTGGCTGCCTCGACAATCGTTCTCATCTCTCTCCCTCAATCCTTCCATTTTGCTCTGGCGTATGTACATTCGTGAAAGTGTGAAAGATTCCCAACTTGTCCATCATCAGTTTGGTTTTTGCATTCTTCAGTTCAGTGCCATTATCAGATCTCAGACTTTTCACTCTCCTCCCTAGCTGATTTTCAACAAGTCTCAGGTAGCTTCCAATCTTCTCTGGGGCCTCACTTTTCGTCTTCATAAAATAACAGCTTCGGTAGTGAGTGAAGTCATCCTTAAACATGAGCCAATACTTGGTTCCTCCCAACGATGGAATGTTCATCTCGCCGGTGTCGACGTACACGAGATCCGAGGGTGTGAGGATCGATGATGCTTGCCATATGAGCACCCTGTGCACACATAATCATTCCAGTCATCAATGTATTTAATTCCTTTCCTTTTCAGTATGTCCCTCACATACTTCACATTTTGATGGGCGAGTCTCTCGTGCCAAACTTTGATCGACTGGGCCATCAAACTTGTCTCTTCTTCTCTCCTGAGCATCATTTTGTAGAGATTTCCTTGGCGCTTTGCCATTGCCACAATTTCCCTGCCATCTTGACTGTAGAATATTGACTCCTTTCCGTTTGCCTTCTGTACATGACCCTTGTCTAGCATCTGACTTACTGAGAAAAGATTAAAGTTGAGATTTGGCACGTAAATAACATCCTCAAGTACCACTGGATACCACTTTTGACCATCAAAGGCCTCCATCTCGATGTTCCCCACTGCAACGCCATCTAGCCTTGTTGAGTCTCCAATCACAATTGGAATGGGCTCGTCCAGCTCGACAAGCTGTACAAACCACTCTCGATGAGACGTCATGTGTTGGCTGGGTCCACAGTCTTGATACCATGAAGTTGCCCTGTCCTTTGAGATGTCGTTGTCTACCGTCTAGAGTGCTGTGGTCAAAAAGCCTTCCTCTGTGGTTTTCCGTTTCCTAACGTGTTTGCTTCTTCTCGGGATTCGCAGTCTTGTGCGAAGTGTCCTTTCTTCTTGCAAATGTTACATGAATATTTCTTCTTGCAATAGGCAATGTATTTCTGACACGGTTTGCATTTGCACTCCTTGAGCACGTGACCTTTCTTCCCACATTTGTAGCATGAGAACTGTGACTTGTCCTGCTTGCTGTTTGACGACTGTCCCTGTTTCTCACGTCTTACCATGAGAGCGTTGCTGGTGCTGCCCTCTGAGTTTGTAGTCGTTTCTTTAAGTCGCTCGTTCTCGAGTCTCAATCGCTCCATGAGAGTTTCCACGTTCTTTGCTGCTCCGGTCACATTGTCCCAGGATGTTCTGAAATGTGCCAGTTTTGGCGGTAGCACACTTAAGATCCTCGTCATGATCCAACTTTCCTTCATAGGATCATTTTCAGTTGACACTTCTTCGGCAAGATCCAAAATCTCTATACAGTTTTCTACTGCTGACTTGCTTTCATCATATTCAAAAGTGAAGAATTTGATTCGGGACGTATCCCATCTCGAAATCGGCTTCGGCTAGCTTCCCTCGACCGTTCCTGGGGTTGCCGGTATCTTGACCTGCCGATCTGCATGGATGAGATGGCTTTCGCTAGTCCGTCTACTTTTGCTTCTGTAGGCGAACATTTAAATAAAATAGATATATTTAAATTTATTAATATGAACACTTTTATTATTATGAAAATATTATTTATTACAAAAAGTTGATTATAAAAAATGGACACTTCTTGTTCAAGCGCGTTCTGGCCAACAACTACTCATGTTCGAACTGTTTTCGCTTCTCAAAATTCTCTTTCTAATCTTCTTCTTTATTTTTATTTTGTGATATCTTTATTTCACGACAGTTCGACCATCCTGACCAAAATCGCCTCGATTTAAATTTATTATTATAACATCAGTTAAATTCAAAATTCAAATAATAATACATTCATATACTCCTTTGAGGAAGGTTAATTCAAAATTCGTATAACTTCGTATAACATTCATATACTCCTTTTAATATCTACTTTACATTTACTAAGTTTACATATTTATTACAAATTGTTAAAACTTTTCCTTTCATTCTACAAGATTTTGCCATGGCTTCATATGCTTCGGCTCTAAAACGCCTGTATAGGGTATCTGTGTTACCTGATGGCCTTCTACGTCTTTAAGGAGATATCTATTATTAGGTAATACCTTGCTAACAACATAAGGGCCCCTGTATCTTGGGACTAGTTTTTTGTTTACTCCTGGGGTCGACACCTGATTGGTTATCATTACATAATCTCCTACCTCATATTGCCTAGCTGGTTTTCTAAACTTATCAAAATACTTCTTATTATTCTCCTGCGCTTGTTTAACCTTGGTGATCGTCTGCTCCCTAACTTGTTCTAAACTCCTATCCTTTTGTACTTCTAACGCTTCTCTAATAGGATCGTCTATCTCACCCTTCTGCCTAACACCAAACAACAATTCTGCTGGGGTTCTACCTGTGGACCGATTTACAGAGTTGTTTATCGCGTACTCGACTTGAGGTAACACTTGATCCCATTCCTTGTGTTCAGACGTTAACTTGCCCAGCATCGGAGTTATGATTTCGTTAACCCTTTCGACTTGACCGTTTGCTTGTGGTGAACCCACCGCCACCTTAACATGTTGAACCATTTCCGCTTCTAAAAATTCTCTAAAATCATTTGAAGTAAAACATGAACCTCTATCCGACACCATCTTGCTCGGTTTACTATAGTTCCTAAAATACTCTTTCAAACATCCTATGACTTCTCCTGTGCTTGTGCTCCTAACCGCGTATAGCTTTACGTATTTAGTGAACGCATCTATCACTACAAATATGTGTCTCTTCTTACATCTTCTACAGCTTAACGGTCCATAATGATCTACGTGGATTACTTCGAAAGGTGTTGTCCCTTTCGGGACAATATGCAGAAACCCCTCCTGCTTTCCCGACTTCGGGGAATATGCGATGCATTTCAAACAACTCTTGATATATTCACTTATTTTCTCGCGACTTTTCGGGAACCAATAAGTTTTCGCCATCTCAGCATGGCATTTTTCGACTCCTAGATGACCCAGCATCTCGTGGTACATCCTAATTATTTCCCCTTCCATTGCCTTGGGGACATAGAACATTATCCCATCTTTTAACTTTCTATATATTAGCCCGTTCCTCATTTCAAACCGCTCGCTATCTGATTCTTCTAATTTAGTTTTGATCTCATTTATTTCCTTATCCCTACCCTGACATATAGCTAGGTTCTGTTCTAGCGTATTATCCTCCAATACTAGGATATTAGTACTCCGGCTTAACGCGTCGACATGGTTCATCTTACCGCTCGCTCTATGTTCAGGCACGTAGTCATAGTTTTGTAACTCTAATGACCATCTCGCGATTCGCGGGTTTATGTCTTTTTTGTTAAGTGCTAAGACCAGTGAGTTACAATCCGTTATTATTTTGAACTTAATCCCCTGCAGGTATACCCTGAAACGTTTCAGTGCATATATTATTGAAAGTGTTTCCAGCTCATAGCTGTGGTACTTGCTCTCGACGGGCGTCGTGCGCTTGGAAAAATAGAAAATGGGATGGAATTTACCATCAACTTTACGCTGCATGAGTATGCTGCCAAAACCAAGAGAGCTGGCGTCGCAGTGGAGCTCGGTTTCGTCCGTAGGACTATAAATAGCCAACACCGGCGACTCTAACAGTTTCTCCTTCAACGTTTCAAAACTCCTCATCTCCTCCTTGTGGAAACTAAAGGAACCATCCTTCTTCAGAAGGTCGTATAATGGCTTGGCCAACAGAGCGAAATCTTTAATGAATTTCCGGAAGTATGAGCACAATCCTAGGAAACTCTGTACTTGTTTAACATTTATTAAAACTCGGAGGTTAAACAAAAAATAAACTTAGCCTTAGTCAAAACATCTGCGATGTTCTCCTTAGATTCTATATAGACGATCTTCAGAGCTCCAGTTTCCACTTTCTCCCTTATGAAATGATGTCTGATGTCAATATGTTTCAATCGCGAAGAAACCATCCTGTTTTCGCTTATACAAATCGCTCCTTGGTTGTCGCAATGTATCACGATAGGTTGTTTGATCATTAGTAATTCTGCACTGAGTTGAGCCAACCAAAGCAATTCCTGTGTGGATGAACTCAGCGCCATATATTCTGCATCGGTTGAGGATAATGCCACCGTAGGCTGTTTCTTTGATAACCAACTTATTGCTCCTCCAGCATATTTAAAAACATATCCTGTAGTAGATCGTCTGTCATCTCTATCACCAGCCCAATCAGAATCAGAAAACCCTACTAAATCTTCATTAGTTTTTCCATAGACTAGTTTCTTATTTACGGTTCCTTTCAGATATCGAAACACTCGTTTTAGCGCTGTCCAATGTATTTTACCTGGTGAGTTGGAATAACGACTAAGTATCGAAACTGCATGACAAATGTCCGGGCGTGTGCCAAGAGCTGCATAAAGAAGACTTCCAATAGCCTGCCTGTATGGAACTTTACTCATTTCCTCACGTTCTTGTTTTGTTTCAACTAATGTATTTTTTGTTAATATCTGATCATGAGCTAATGGAGTAATTGCAGGCTTACAATTGTCCATTCTAAACCTTTTTAATATTTGCCTTACGTAGGTTGATTGATCCAATGAAATTGTTCCTTTCTCATAATCACGAACTATTCTCATTCCCAAAATGAAATTTGCCTTACCTAAGTCTTTCATCTTAAATCGTTGTTTCAATTCATCTTGTAGACATTTCCTCTGCATTTTATCGTTTGAAATAATCAATAAATCATCTACATATATTGCAACGATTAACTTAGTACTATTTTCAAACTTGTAAAAGATGCACGGATCAACTTCCGATTTCTTGAGACCAAAGTTACGCAATACTTTGTCTAGTTTCATGTACCAAGCCCTACTAGCTTGCTTCAAACCATATATTGATTTTCGTAATCTGCAATATTTACCTATACTACTATTCACACCATCTGGTAACTCCATGTAAATTTCTTCTTTTAATTCTGGGTGTAAAAAGGCTGTTACAACATCCATTTGATTCATTTCAAGATTATATTTAGCTGCCAACGATATTAAATACCTAATTGATGTAAGACGTACTGTAGGCGCGTATGTCTCTTCATAATTAATGCCTGGTTGTTGACTAAATCCCTTTGCTACTATTCTGGCTCTATGTTTATCTATCTCGCCCAACGAGTTCAGTTTAACTTTAAAGACCCAACGACTTTTAATGGCCTTTTTACCCTGTGCGAGTTCACAATGATCCCAAGTGCCATTGGTCTGGTGAGCTTCTATTTCAGTCTGCATTGCTTTCTTCCAAGATTCTACATCTGGACTATTCATTGCTTCTTCAAACTGAAGATCTATCTGCGAACCCTGGTATGTCTGATAAACTATAAAATCCTCATTAAAAATATTTTTATTAGGAACGATACTTCTCTTTGGTCTGGCGACTTCATTTCCAGTTGGCATCTCTATGTCGGGCTGCTTTGACTCTTCGGAATCCATGAAATGAAACTCTTCTGACGATCCTTGAGATTCTTTAACATCAGTATTTTCAACGATAATGTTAATACCATTAGTATTGTTGTCTTCAAAAGATTCTACAGTTTTAGCACTAGAACTGTCATTTGAATTAATCAGATCAGTTTCAAAGAAATAAACATCACGAGCAATTGATATCTTTTTAGTTGCTGAATCAAGTAGTCTGTATCCTTTCGTTTCTTCACTGTATCCTACAAATATTTTCTCTTCTGACTTAGGGTCTAATTTCTTCCTCAGTACTTGTGGTATATGAACCATTACTTTGCATCCAAACACTCTTAAATGCGATAAATCAGGTTTACGTTTCGACCACACCTCTTCAGGAGTTTTATCTTTTACAGCTTTGGTGGGTGACCTATTTTTCAGGTAATTTGCTGTATTTACTGCCTCGCTCCAATAAGCGTTAGGTAATTTGGCATCAAATAACATCGTTCTGGCTTTCTCCATCAAGGTTCTATTTAATCTTTCGGAAACCCCATTCTGCTCAGGTGTTCTTGGTACTGTTGTCTGATGTTTGATTCCACAATGTTTAAGCAGATTACTGAAAGTTGAATTCACGTATTCTTTTCCATTGTCTGTTCTAAGAATTTTAATTCTTTTTCCTGTCTGGTTTTCTACATAGGCTTTAAAATCTCTGAACTTTTCAATAACTTGATCTTTAAATTTTAAGAAATAAACAAATGATTTTCGTGAGAAATCATCAGTAAACGTTAAAAAATATCTAGAACCACGGAAAGAGCTTGTAGGCATTGGTCCACATAAATCGGAATGAACCAATTCTAATAATTGTGTAGCACGGTGCCCATTTTTCTGGAAAGGCTCTCTCTTTTGCTTTCCCTTCAAACATGTCACACAAGGAGCTCTTAAATCAATCTTGAATTTTATACCGGTCGACATTTTCCTTTGGAGTGACTTTAGATCAGCTTCATTTAAATGTGCAAGACGTTTGTGCCAAATGTCAAAGGAATTCACATGGGCTACACCAGCAACCAAATTTGATGTATCTAAAACATATAAGCATTTCTCTCTCTAGCTGTTGCAATTATATTTCGTTTTTTAATTTTTGGATGGTTTTCACACACAGTACAACCAGATGAATCAAAAATTACCGTTTTGTTGTTTTTGACCATCTGAGACACTGATAATAAGTTAGCTTTTAATTCTGGAGCAAAAATTACGTTTTCTATAACTCTAGTAGTGTTATTCAATAAAGCGACCGGTTTACATCCCGTACCTTTTACAGGGACTTTGTTCCCATTAGCTACATCAATTTTTCTTGAAGAATCTGTTTTTATATTTGTCAACCAATCAGACCTACAGGTCATGTGAGCGTTGCAACCTGAATCTATGAACCATTCTGATGGCAAAGTATGATCCCTTATATTCTCTGAAGCAAATAAATTCAACACCCTGTCAACTTTAGGTTTCTCATTTTTCTGGCGTTTGTTTTTTTGATTCGGGCAATTCGAACTGTAGTGCCCAAATTGGTTGCAGCTGTAACATCTAACTTTTTTCTGGGTCTTATGTTTCTGACTTTTATACACATTCTTCTTTTCTGTGTAGAAAGCTAGATCATTTGAACTATTGTTGTCATGTCCACCAACTTGTTGGACGTTTTCTTGAAGTAACAAATTTTTTACGTACTCAACTGTGATTGTTTGGTTTGAACCTTGTAGTCCAAGAATAAGAGGCCTATAGCTATCAGGCAATCCACCAAGAATTATTCCTCCCACAGTTTCATCATCTAATGGCTTTCCTATGTTACTAAGTTGCTCTGAGATTGAGGTTATGTGATTAATATATTCAACCATGGTGTTGAAATTTTCATATTTGGTTTGAAATAATGAGGCATACAAACCTATCCGACGAACCACGCCTCTATCTTCATATGTATTCTCAAGAAGTTTCCAAGCCTCTTTCGCAGATTTCGCCTTTTTAGTTTCTGCTGCAGCTGTAGATTTTATGCTGAGGTTAATTTTGGCGAGAGCCCTTTGATCTAATTCTAGATCAGTTGTATCAGAGGACTCAATGCAGCGCCAAAGTCCCGCATCAATTAAAAAGTTCTTCATTAGAAATTTCCATTCCGTATAATTCCTACCATCTAGATGTTTTGATTCTGGAAGCCCTCCACTTGTTGTGGCGAAACTAATTTTCTTGGTGCCTAAGTGCAAGGTGAGCCTCTCAATTTGCTGACGCATATCATTTAATTCAGCATTGACTTGCGAATTTTGTTCCGTCATTTTATTTTTTTTTTTTAACTAAAAAAAAAACGACAATTACACTTAATTGTTTATATGGACAGGAAATAAAAGGAACAGCAGACTTAACACGTGTCTGGGCCCATAACCTATTAAAACTCGGAGGTTAAACAAAAAATAAACACGTCTTTATTCTATGACATTTATGAGAGAACTAAAACATAACCATACATAAGTGTTATAACTATTATACAAAGTGTTATACACTAACTAATATACAAAATTCAGTGGTCGAATGATGCTTTTCTAACAACATTTATGGGCAAAGGGAATTTAGATATTGCCGTCGTATTTAGTGGATTTGGCCGGACTCCTTCTTTGTTTATAGCATACCCCAAATACTCAATGCTGTCACTTGCAAACTTACACTTATCTATTCTCACCTCTAGTAAATTTCTCGTCAACGTGTCAAATACTTCTCCTAACACATTCACATGCTCCTCAAAATTCTCAGTAGCCACCAGAATATCGTCCAAGTATATAAACACTTTTCCCCGACGTATAAGATCTCTAAAAATCTTGTTTATAAAGCGCTGGAAGACAGCTGGGGCGTTTTTTAAGCCAAAAGGCATTTTTATATATTCGAACTGCCCCAAGGGCGTCACAAACGACGTATATTTTACGGATTCTTCATCCATCAACACCTGGTGGAACCCACTTTTCAAATCTAATAGCGAAAAGACCTTTCTATTATTTAACGATGAGATATGGTCTTCTATCAGCGGGATGGGGTAGTTATCTTTCTCTGTTATTTTGTTGAGTTGCCTGTAGTCAACGCAGAGTCGTAATTCCCCCGTTTTCTTTTTGACCAGGACTATGGGTGAACAATATTGCGAATCACTAGCCCTAATCACTCCTTTGTCGTGTAACTCCTGTAATATATTTTCTAATTTCAATTTCTCATAATAAGACAACCTACGAGGAGAACTGTGGAAAGGGCTGTCTTTAGTCAATCTAATCTTCATACAGTAATCTATTTCAGGTCTATCCGGCCTGTCACTATCTGCATATTTTGCCCTATAAACTTCTCTGATTCTACTCTTATCCCTCTCAGTTAGAGACTCCCCTACCGATAACTCACTGGGCATGCTAGCGTCAACGTTCATTAGTAATATTTGTTTGTCGAAATCGATCTCCGATTCTTCCTCTTCTAACTTATCTCCCATAAATAGTTTTAATTTCCTACCTTTGGGTTTCACTAAATCGCTTCTATTTTTACTAGCTTCCAATTCTTCTTGTTTTAACTTCTCTCCTATATTTACTTCTAATTCTTCTTGTTTTAACTTCTCTCCTATATTTACTTCTAATTCCCTAACCTTTATAGGTTGTACTAATTGAAACTCGAAAGACCTAAGGAAATCTCTACGCCGCGATCGGTGAAAATTGTCAACAAAAAAACAAAGAAAATATTTTCGCTTATATTGAAAAAAATGAGAGTTGGTACAGGGTGCGCCAGAGAAACTTACTTATTTGAAAAAATCCCCGCGCGGTGAGTTAGGCGGGTAGAGGGGCGAGAGGGGGCGCATCTGGAGGGGGAAGTTCCCAAGTTTGTTTTTCCCTCCAGTCAGTTGCGATGTCGGTAATGGGAATAATTGGTCCTTATTTTTTTGAAGAAAACGGACGCTCAGTTACCGTGAATGGAGCTCGTTACAGGAACATGATCGAGGAATTTTTTCTTCCAAGACTCGAAGAAATGAACCTTAGGAACGTGTGGTTTCAGCAAGATGGAGCCACAGCACACACAGCACGAGACTCAATGAATTTGTTGCGACAGCATTTCCCCGACCGCCTCATCTCTCTCAGAGGCGATCTGCAATGGCCGCCACGCTCTCCGGATTTGACTCCATGCGATTTCTTTTTATGGGGTTATTTGAAATCCCTGGTTTATGTCGATCGACCACGGACCACAGCACACCTCAAGAACAACATTCGCGACGCCATTGCCAACATACCGATTGATATGCTGCAAAGAGTGGATAGGAATTTCAAAAATCGACTTCATCAGTGTATGCGCTATGGGGGTCGCCATTTATCCGATGTCATTTTCAAGACTGCATGAAAAAAAAATTGGGATATTGTATTCTAAAATAAAAAAAATTTAAAACAATAACTGAAGTACTTGTGTTTTTATTGACCTTTCCAATAAGTAAGTTTCTCTGGCGCACCCTGTATATTTATTTCCATTCACTCTTCATCACTGGTTGTCTCCGGGTCTGGATCACCGGAGTTGTCCAATTCACCTTCACTTTCTTCGTCCGAATTCTCTTCAGGTTCATTCATGACGGGGATATTATTGCAGTCATTACTGTAGCAATGAGCATATACTGACGTGCATAATAACCCGGCTTTTCGGCAGGAGCAGCTTTTCGCTTTTGTGCACTTGCAGAACATTAACTGTAAAAGGTGTTTGGGAGCCGGAGGGTCGGTCATTGTTACTGGCACCAATGCATCTCCGTCTATCCACCCCCAATCCTTAGCCTAGAATGTCGCAGAAACATTCCCTCTCCTGGGTTTCAGGAAATAAATCTCCCTTGTCACTGGAGTTAAGGCAGTTCTAGAACAAGGACATCTATGTCCTCAGGAACACTTACAGGAATTTTGCACGATCGACTAATACTGAATAGCAGATTGATCATCCGTTAGTTGTTCGTGTTTGACAAAAATTTTTGAAGCGTGGTTATAGACCGGGAGCTCGCGACAAACTGATTGTCTGATTTTATTCACCGCCATATTAATATAATTAGTTATTCCAATTGAGTAAGAAAGTTGTATAATAATGCCGAAGTCGGTCCGCGGGACATTGAGACAGAAAACCGTTACGAATATGTAACTTTCAAAGAGGTCATTGTTACATCTTATTCACCTTGAAATTAATTTGTTAATTAGTTTGTAACAAATAATGTATGAAGAAACAGTTCTTACACCTGGCAAGCGGGACAAAATAGTTCTTACAGCCTCTCGACAATGTAATATTTCACAAGGGTATTGTCAAATATTATTCAACTTGAAATTTAGGTGAGAGGTAAGTTTGAACTATAAATAATATAAAAAAAAAGTTCTTACATCGCTGTGAAATTAAAAGTGGAGAGCGTCACACAGTGCGTGCTTTTGGTACAACGCGCTTTTAGCATTCGTTCTTTACAGTCTGTACATACATACAATGTTTATTAGATTTCTGTACATGTAAAATAACTAAAAAAAATATAGTAATTGTTTATACATCTTGCTATGATTGCTATAAACCTCTTCATATGCATTTAAAAGCATTTGTAAATTATATAATTTTAGATCATCGAAACGGATGGCGATGAGGTGATTCCATGGATGGCTTGGAATTAAATTGCCCGGACATCGATATTGATTCCCCTCTTCTGTAAATTCGGACTATCACGATGAAATTGAAAATATTTAATTTTATTGCAATTATTTATTTAGAACAATAAATTTTATACAATAACAAATTACTCCGTTTTCTTCTTATAAATCGATTGTCCATGTATATAAATAAAAAGTCCATTATATATTGACAATAAAAGAAAATAACCACAAGCACGCCCCAGCTAAAACACGCACTGTATGACGCTCTCCACTTTTAATTTCAGAGCGGTGTAAGAACTCCTTTGGTCCGTGTTCAAGCCGTAAGAACTTTTTTTTATATTATTTATAGTTCAAACTTACCTCTCACCTAAATTTTAAGTTGAATAATATTTGACTATACCCTTGTGAAATATTACATTGTCGAGATGCTGGAAGAACTATTTTGTCCCGCTTGTCAGGTGTAAGAAATGTTTCTTCATACATTATTTGTTACAAACTAATTAACAAATTAATTTCAAGGTGAAAAAAATTTGCCAAAATCTCTGATTTACTTTTCCATCTTCCACCAGGTGTTGTCCCACCATCCAGGTGTAAGAAATGACTTTTTAATATGGTAAGAACGTACTCTATCGAATATACAAGGTTTCCCGATGAATAAAAAGGGACACAAATTTTTGTCGCGAGCTTCCGGTCTATTATGTCCTGCATTGATTCGTCAAACTTGATGTCTGGGCACAAATTTTGATTCGCTTTTGTGCTGGTGGAATTTTCCTCGTATCCATCAAAAACTATAACAGCATCATGATCATAATTATCTTTTTGATAGTCAACGTATTTCTTGAAAATTGAGCTGAAGAAGTCATTCTGATACCAGACCACGTGGTGCAATAACATACCTCCATCAATGATATACACACACTTACAGTGGCGTATTTTAATATTTGACCCACCGGGCCTGTAAGATTTGCCGCCCCATAAATTAAGTCATAAAAAATAATAATCACTATTTATTAAATGCTTAGTTTTTTAACCTCAAATGTTCTTCGCTTATCCGGGAACGGAGGTAATTTTTTATTCTTTTTAGTACAGAAAACGAAAGTTCTACAAGAAATTTTCCCAGGCTCACCTAAGCCAATAACTACTGAGATACGTATATGGAAATGATTCTTTCAAATCCTTGTGCTTCTTTAATGTGACGCCAAGAATTGTTTTAAAAGAACACATTCTTTTTGTAGACCATCCGCAAGATCAATCGGGTATAATTTTTGTAGTTTTATAGCGTTAACTCTAACTTCCCCAACAGGAATTGTATCTCATTTGCATTTGAGCCCCCAGAACTAGTCCCACAATTGGTCCCATATTTGGAAAAAGGTATTAATCTTCTGGTCACAAAAGGTCGCCAATACTCCCTCACGACACTCATGGTATAGTTTCTTTTCTTCTTCTTTCCCTTATGATTTCTTCGGAATTCTTCTGTGCATTTTTTTCTTATCAGCCTCCTTAAAAGCATTAAAAGGTTCCTGTTTGTTCTCTATGAAAGTGATAAGTGACTCGTAGCATCTGGAAACTAATTCTACGTCTGTGTCGAAACCTTTAAGACTTTTGGAAATTATATAAGCTCTTTGGTGGCCCGCGTCACTTTTTATAGCTTCAAGAGCCGCTATTATTTCGTTCCAATTTTTTTAAGCCTGGCACAGGCATCGTCCCTAGCTAGCTGACCATGGCGTATACCACTAATTTTCTACAGTCCCATTTTCAGGCTTAGCTCTAAAGGATTGCAGTAATTTTGTACGGACGTTGATGCTGAAAAAAGACGTAAAAATTTTGCAGCAACCCCAAAAAGTTATTTTTCTTTCAGTGTATTAAGTAACGATTATTAAAGGCTTCCAAAGCTGATCACGCAAGATGCCCCTCGCAAGCTACCGTACAGGACCGTGGCCCCTATGGCTCTAGGGTAAATACGCCACTGCACACTTAGCTGTATCGAGTTTTCCGGTTCAAAGAGCTCGTAGAGAGACGATTTTTGGGTTTTCCGGAATGTGCCTTCATTAAAAAGCGTTAGGTCGTGTGCAAATTGAACAGCGTTGAGCTGTGAGCGGTGCGCGATGAGCGGTGAGCGGTGCTTAAACACCACGTAACCTACGCAAATAATCGAAAGGGTTCACATAGGACCGCGATGAGCGGTGAGCGATGAGCGTTACAGCTGAGCGGTGTTTTCACCGCTTAAACAATCTTGATTGTGAGCGGCGGCGGTGAGCGGTGCAATTTAATTGAGGCATTTATTAATTGCAAAATATGTATTTTTTGTCATTTTTATTTAAATATATTATATTATAGGCTAGTCGGCGAGAAGGAAAAATTGATTAAAAGTGTATTATTGGCCCATAGGCGAGATTATTGTTGGAATCGCTTCGTTTTAGGGTGTAGTTAAACACCCTAAGTTTGCCCACAAATTGGTTGACCGCATAACTTTTTAATTAGGTTATTGTGAATAAAATAGACACTTTTTTTATATTTCTTTCAATAGCTCCGTTCCTGCTAACTTTTAGTATAACATATGCATTGGGAAAGCTCTTCGTTATGAAATTCTCTAAAAAATAAGCCCTGTTAGAGGTCGCTAGGTGCAAGGGTGATCTTGCAAATGGTTTCCAAAGTTTTCAAAACACGTTATTTTCACTATTTGTTTACAGGAAAACAACTGCACTTAGAAGGATGAAAATTCGTAAAGATGGTGTTTATGTGATCCCGGCAATGAACAAAAAATTTCAACAAGATCGGTTCATCACTTTTTGAGTAATTAACGATCTAGTTTTTTTTACCTTAATTAACAATGCTGCCATTTTGTGTAGGATCAGTTTATAATTGGGAAACTCATTTAGAAAACTTAAGAAACAATTGAAAATGAAATCCCGTTGGAATTTTTGAAAAATCGCAATTTTGATCGATTTTATGAGGTTTTTAGGCACATACCTTTTTATACGCGACATAAATAAACATATATGTTGTTATATTTTTACTTTAGAGAATACGCCCTTGCATATCTAAAAAGCTGCAATTTTTTTATAAATTTTAAGAACAAAAGTTTGTACTAGCACGCGCAGGAACCAAGTTAATTTTTTTCCAACAAATTCGTGAGGGCTTATTATACGTCGTACAGGGACCAAATATATGGAGGTTGAACTTTACTACTAGTACTTTCAATAAAACAATATTTCAGTCCTTTGTTGTGTTTAAAAATTAGGCAAATCTGATTTCTTCATTGACAGAATTTTATTATTTGTGACTAAAAATAAGGCGTATACAAGAAAAGTATATGTATAATTTACTCGTAAACACGAAAAAGTTGATTTCTATATATATCTATAAAGTAACACAAAATTCTATAATCTATAGAATCTATCAAGTAACACAAAATTCATAAAAAATTATAAAATATCTTAAGAAACTACATTAATCTATTTTTTTTAATGGCATAACGCAATCTTCTGGTTCTTCGGCGGCGGAATAGTCACTGTCAAGTGAAATATCATCTGAAATTTCTGAACATTCTCCCTGCTCATTGTCGTTTTCCTATGCCTTTCTTAAAACAGCCACATGTTTTTTTGCAATCTACAACGCAAGTACACCGAATTTGTGTTAATATATTGTCTGGCACCAGTTTAGATTCACAGAAAATTGGCTGCAGTCCATATTCTGAATTTTTCCAGCCCCATGATAGGGGATTTAATTGTTGACCGAGCCACTGTTAAATTTGAAAATATACTCGATAACAATGTTGGACTGCACCTGATTCTGTTGGAGGTAAGTGTTCTAATTTAAAAGTATTTTTTAAAGAAATTTTTTTAAAACAATCGTATCTAAATTCATTCAGTTTAACATTACACTTTTTAGAACCGTACAAAGACATTATAACTTTAGCGCCAACACTTTCTATTTCTTGGCGGTTACAATTTGAAGAATAAAAAACTGATACTTCATCGATTAATTTAGAATTTCTTTGAAATGCTTTCATAATTTTTCCTTTTCCTTGTTTGAAAAATGCAGAGGTTGCGTCGCGTATTCTCTAAAGTAAAAAT
Organism: Thereva nobilitata; assembly: GCA_963855945.1. NCBI lineage: Eukaryota > Metazoa > Arthropoda > Insecta > Diptera > Therevidae > Thereva > Thereva nobilitata. The sequence continues at coordinate 129,541,921 of OY979696.1, forward strand.
ATAACAACATATATGTTTATTTATGTCGCGTATAAAAAGGTATGTCCCTAAAAAACCTCATAAAATCGATCAAAATTGCGATTTTTCAAAAATTCCAACGGGATTTCATTTTCAATTGTTTCTTAAGTTTTCTAAATGAGTTTCCCAATTATAAACTGATCCTACACAAAATGCCAGCATTGTTAATTAAGGTAAAAAAAAACTAGATCGTTAATTACTCAAAAAGTGATGAACCGATCTTGTTGAAATTTTTTGTTCATTGCCGGGACCACATAAACACCATCTTTACGAATTTTCATCCTTCTATGTGCAGTTGTTTTCCTGTAAACAAATAGTGAAAATAACTTGTTTTGAAAACTTTGGAAGCCATTTGCAAGATCACCCTTGCACCTAGCGACCTCTAACAGGGCTTATTTTTTAGAGAATTTCATAACGAAGAGCTTTCCCAATGCATATGTCATACTAAAAGTTAGCAGGAACGGAGCTATTGAAAGAAACATAAAAAAAGTGTCTATTTTATTCACAATAACCTAATTAAAAAGTTATGCTGTCAACCAATTTGTGGGCAAACTTAGGGTGTTTAACTACACCCTAAAACGAAGCGATTCCAACAATAATCTCTCCTATGGGCCAAAATTGCAATGAAAATGCCTCACCGACTAGCCTATTAGTTAGTTAATTTTTACAGTTAATCAAAAATGTAAAAAGTACTTTGCAAAATGATTTCGAATATTTTCCGCTACCCTTTGTGGATTACGAAATCCGCCATGTCCTTAAAGCTCTCAGTTGAAATTAAATTTGCGGAGTAATAACGTTCCATTTCTTGAAAATATTGCAGATCACTACAGCCATCCGTTTTTCTTATCACGTTATGCAATAAGCAGGTACATCTTATTATAGCAATTGTCTTTTCTGGAAAACTTCGTTGTCTTTCCCAAGATGCGCCATTTAGCTCGTAAAATTCCAAATGCATACTCAATGCATTTTCTAGCAGTTGATGAACGATTATTACAATTTTCTTTTATGTTGTTTAAGTTTCTCGACGGATATGACCTTAAAAGGTATGGTTTGAGAGGGTAGAAATTCTAGTGAGGCGTTCGGGGAAAAACTAAAGTATCCTTGCCTAAAATGTACGCAAAAATAAAAATAAAAAAAGCATTTTAAAGAGGACACTCTAAGTTTTCTAAGAAAGCCATTAGTTTTTAATTTTTTTGTTTTTTTTTTCTCATAGAAAAAAACTTGACCGGAAGTTATAATTTATAAAATTCTCAATGATGTTTATACAATTGAAGATATATATATTAATAGAGGCGTACGAAAAAAATCTTTGTGCTATCATCATTAGACATTTACTTTTGATGTAAAAATAATTAAAATGATAAACATTGTCTCTATTTAATAAAATTTATGTTTTAAAATATTAAGTTTTTCTTACAGAATTCATTCGACGCCATTTTTAACTTCAAAAACAGCTGGCACACAAAATATGATGAAGAAGACAGATGCGCCCGGGCCGCCGTCAGTCTTTCACTTCTCTCGTCTGGCGCCTGCTATTTTTGAAAATAAAGAGTGGCCTCTTTAAAATGCTTTTTTTATTTTTATTTTTGTATCCATTTTAGGCAAGGATACTTTAGTTTTTCCCCGAACGCCTCATAGGCTATTGATTATGTCCTAAAAAACGGGGCAATAAGGAACTAAGACATTCACGGGTTTTTATTGCAGGAATCGGTCAATGGGTCATTTACGAAGAAAAATCCGCGGAGTGCTATTAAATTAGGGGCTGGAAATTGGAGATAGGGGTGAAAATGGACCCTTTTCAGTGTTTTCAATATATCTCGCAAACGAAGCAAAATTTCGATATACTTTATATAAAACTTTTTGTAGAGAATTAAATTTCCCATCGAAATGGCTAATTTAAAAAATTTTGAAAAAATTTTTTTATGCCAAAAATTGTGAAACAAAAATAAAAAAAAAAGCCAAAATTTTGATTTTTTTAGTTTTTTGCTTTTTAGCCTATAACTTTTTTTGGGTCAGAGATAGGTATAGGTATTGCTGTATAGAAAAAAAAGTAGACAAAATTTCCTTTAAGATGCTAGGTCGAAAAAAATTTTTTTCGACCTAGCATCTTAAAGTAAATTTTGTCTACTTTTTTTTCTATAAAGCAATACCTATACCTATCTCTGACCCAAAAAAAGTTATAGGCTAAAAAGCAAAAAACTAAAAAAAAATCAAAATTTTGGCTTTTTTTTATTTTTGTTTCACAATTTTTGGCATAAAAAAAATTTTTCAAAATTTTTTAAATTAGCCATTTTGATGGGAAATTTAATTCTCTACAAAAAGTTTTATATAAAGTATATCGAAATTTTGCTTCGTTTGTGAGATATATTGAAAACACTGAAAAGGGTCCATTTTCACCCCTATCTCCAATTTCCACCCCCTAATTTAATAGCACTCCGCGGTTTTCTCTTCTTAAATGACCCATTGGCCGATTCCTGCAATAAAAAAAAGTCAACGTGTTAGTTCCTTTCTATATGACATAATCAATAGCCTATCACTAGAAAATTTGAATTCAGCTTTTTGGCGCGCTTAGATTTTTCGAATTTGCTTCTTATTTTTAAAATTTTTTAGAATAATAAAACAATTTTCTTTAAAATAAGTTATAATATAGATTTTAGTAAAATTTTCCGCTCTTTCACGTGGCGCTATTAGTTTTTCGAATTTTTTTTTTATTTTTCGATATATAAAGGAAAAACCAAATTTTCGAAATTGTTTTCAAAATTGTGAACTTAGCATACACTTTAGCGCAGCAAAGATTTTTTTATCGTTTTCTACACCCAAAAAAGTACCTAAGTTCTAATTTTCAGCGAGATCACATTTTGTGCGAGCTTTCGGTCTAAATTTGCTCTGACGACTGGGCTAATTAGGCGACAAGTTATTTCAACTTTACTATCGACATTCGTAAAAAATCCAAAAAATACTTTGGATTTTGACGAAGAGCTTCATATAATGTGTAGAACTCTCCCATTGTCAGTCGGCTTTTATTTATTATACTTATGGCTAACCTTTTTTTTGTCTTCTTAGCATAAGCCTTTTTAAATGTGAATTTTCAAGCAAAAAAACTCGTCTACGCGCTTTTGACAACATTTTGCACAGTACTCTCTACATAACCCGAAAATTGCAGCAAACCAATGTGCACACATATCCGCTTACCGCTCATCGCTCACCGCTCATCGCTCACCGCTCATCGCTGTCCAATGTGCACGCGACCTTAGTCGATATGCAGCAAGTTCATACTGTAAGTAATCCTTAAGCTAGTCGTCTGTCTCCTTGGTCACACACATTCTTTGGAAAATTAGAAGTGGATCAACTCGTACCACATCGTTATCAACGACCATTTTGCTTGAGACTGAGAGAAGAGGTTGAACTCTCTTTTTTCTTGAAAAGGATATATCACTAAAACTTTGTCGAACATTTTTTGCACGCTCTGTATTCCGACAGACAAGGCCTCGTGGCAATTTATATTACTTGTGGCAGTAAGTCCTGTTGCAATAGACCTCAGAGCACTTTCATGGGGGAATGGGTCATGGTTGTCGAACCAAGAAATGATAGTGAAGAGATCTTCTGTATCTTTTTTTATCCTTGTATCTCTGGCATTTTCATTACCATACAATTTTTTTTATCAGAAGCAATCTCGGGGGGCTGTCTTATTACTTTTATTTAACTTTTAAGGGTCAATGATAAAGAAACTCCCTTTTAACAACTAGAGATCTAATTTCCTCACTAAACGAATGTTTAGATTTAGCTGAGAAAATTTTACTTCGCAGAGGTACAAACTCGTCATATAGATCAAGGAAAATTCTATTAAAGTCAGCAATGAAAATGTGAAAATGTCAGTCCAAGGTAAACAATGGGGTGGCTGGTCAATATTAGAGAAATCACGATAAGTAAACGTTTTCAAAAGTGTAGCCTTAGCCTGTAACACGAATATAAGGAAAAACAGAAACATGGACTTAAGGAACTATAGAATATGTATTCTACTTAATCATATATAGTCCGTTCAAATTAGTCAAAAAATCGCTGTTTTTCAGAAATTTTTCCCACAGCTATGAGACCGGTGCCAAATGAAGGATTTGGGTTGTCTAAACATGATTTTCACAACCCGCAGTTCGAAAAAAGGGTTGTTTTTGAGAAATATACATATATATGATGGTTTTCGCCTTTATTTCTATTTTGTGGGGAAACTATGCATTTTGGTGAAAATATCAATAGAGCAAAGTTGTAGGGCGTAAAATTACCTACAAATTTTGTCTTCACTGTTTTTTGAATTCCGTATAGTTTCGTCACTAGAGGCCGTTTTGCGCCTTTTTAGATTTTGCGCCAAAATTATGATTTTGTATGAAAAATTAAATTAGATCAAAGTAGTAGTTGCAGTTTTGCAACGGCTTTTCTTTGGTCGCTTTGAATCTGACAAAGGCGCAAAACGGCCTCTAGCGGGGAAACTATACGGAATTCAAAAAAACAGTGAAGACAAAATTTGTAGGTAATTTTACGCCCTACAACTTTGCTCTATTGATATTTTCACCAAAATGCATAGTTTCCCCACAAAATAGAAATAAAGGCGAAAACCATCATATATATGTATATTTCTCAAAAACAACCCTTTTTTCGAACTGCGGGTTGTGAAAATCATGTTTAGACAACCTAAATCCTTCATTTGGCACCGGTCTCATAGCTGTGGGAAAAATTTCTTTAATTTTTCCTAATTTGAGCGGACTAATATGTACTTTCATTTATATCTAACAAGTAAAAAATCACTTACGAAATATTTCAATATATATATTAAAAAAAATTAGGAACAAATTATCATTTTTCTTCTTTATCAATACTTTTATATTTAGTTGGATATTTCTGTCTTTTGCAAACTCCTCCATTTTCGTCTCTTATTTTATGCACTCGTAAATGTTTTTCCAAAAAAAACTTCGACACAAAACTTTTCGGGCATAAATTGCATCGATGACTTCTCAAGCTAGGAGGCGTATGAACCTGTTCCTTATGCTTCTGTAAAATATACGGGCGAGTAAAGTTCCTTCCACATTGATCACAAGGAAATGGCTTCTCACCAGTATGATTATATCTATGATATCTTAATGCTTGTTTATTATAAAACTCCTTTGAGCACATATCACATTTGTGCGGCTTTTCAACAATGTCAGCATGTGATTCTCTTTTGTGCTTATTTAAATCAATCATTTTCTTAAAGGATTGAGCACAGTAGCTGCAGCTGTAGGTTTTTTCTTCATTTTTAATATGAGCTTCGATAATATGCAATCGCAAGTCTTTTAAGTCCTGAAATTTAGTGGAGCACACTTTGCAAAAAAATCCTGTTTCATTGGGCAATGTTAAGTAATCTGGTTCTGTTTGAATATCGTCTGCCTGTGGAAGATCTTGATTTTGGATTGGATTATCATACCATAAGCTTAAACTTCCTTCAATATCTCCATGAACATCTTTTAAGTGAGCACGTAAGCGATTTGAATGCATGAAACGGCTAGAGCATAGGCTGCATGCATGCATTTTTTCACCAGAGTGCATAAATCTGTGTAAATTCAAATCCATTTCTTTTGAGAATGTTTCTGTACATAAATCACACTTGTAAGTATGAAACTTAATATGTTTTACAAATTCCTTAGTGTTTGTGAATTTTGTATCACAATAGTAACACGAGTGCGGGCCAGGTCCAACATGCTCACGACGATGTGAGTTTAAGGCAGTTCGATTTTGATAGATTCTTGGACAAAATTCACACTTATGATTCATAACAATGTGTCGGCGTAAGTAGCCTGGCTTGTTGAATTTTTTACTGCAGTATATGCAAGTCGGCATTTCTAAATTTTCATTGCTATGAAATATCATATGATCATCTAGCAAATTCTTAAAAGCAAAAGTCTTTTCACAGTAATCACATTTAAGTCTTTTAATTTCGTTATGAGCTAAGCTTTTTAGATGTCTTACTAAGTAAACTCTCTTTTCAAATGTCCTATCGCAATAGTCACAAGCATAAGATGCAGGACCTGGATTTACATGAATTTTTTCTATATGCCTTTTTACATTGTAACTACACGCAAATATTTTTCCACAGCGATTACATTTGTGCGGATTATCCGAACTATCATTATGTACATTCAGGTGTCTTTTTAAATATTCTGGAGCAGAGAATTTCTTTGGACAAAGTTTACAAACATATGGTTTGTCGCCAGCATGTAAATAACGATGATATGCAAGTGATTGCTTCTTTGAAAACCTCTTAGGGCACATATTGCATTGAAATGGTTTTGCATCAGATCTTGTATGGACTTTCATGTGATCCGTCAAGTTTGTTGGATATGAGAATTTCTTATCGCAATGCTCACATTCATAAGGTTTCTTACCACTATGCGTTATTCTATGACATTTTAAGTAACCCCTTGTTGAAAAATTACGCAAACAAATATCACATTGAAATGGATGTTTTTTCTTACCTGAATAGATTTTAATACCTGGCAAAGATGTGCTTGAATTTAGGAAAAAATCGAAAAATGGTGTTCGATTTTTATGTATATCCTTATAATGCTCAAGTAAATCATCGAAAGTTTTTGGTCTTGCTAAACAATATCGGCATTCAATAAAAGAAAGCAATGAAATTTCTGTCTTATGTATTCCAAGATCAGATCTTCCCTCATCGTTGTGACCATCAAAGCGACATACACAAAATGGACAGAAGTTAAACTTACTTCCTGGTTTTAAGAAGCCAGCTTGAGAGTGCTGGAGATGTTGTTTGTTATGTTTAAATAGTTTTGTTAAATCTTGAAATTCTAAATCGCATAGATCGCAATGGAAATCCAGATTTCCTAGGGCTAGTTTTCCTTTCTTACAATGTGCAATATCATTTGTTATACACTTCTCTGAGAGAAGACTACATTTCTCTGCGTTGATTGAATCCATTTTATACGAGAATGTCGTTTATGAAAAACAGCTCCCTGATGACTATGCTAACATTCTAAGTCTGTTGTTAGAATATAGAATCTACAAATATTTAATTGCAAAATACGATTACATGTATTTAAGATAAACGACAAAGCTATTTACCGAATTAAACTGGTTTTAAGTTCTTTTATTTCGCTCCAAAAAACTGTTTAGTTATACCTTCTTAACTACACATATAATACTTGAATCTTATGGAAAATTTTACATTTAATAAATAAAAACAATCATGCTTAGTGGAACGTCAAATCAAGCCGGTTAAGAATTACAAATGACAGCGAGCGTAGAGCTTTTGAAGATGACATAAGGTGCTGTCAAATTATTTGTGATTAAACAGAAATCAGCTGAAAGTTCAACAGGTCCTGTGTTGCTACATAGGCCCATTTTACACGATGAAACACGAAACAAAAAGTTTCATGCAACTTTGCTCGGATTGCAGGGGAGAGGAGAGAGGGTTTGAGGGAACACGTGTTCCCTCCAGCCCTCACTCTTCTCTCCTACCAAACCGAGCAAAGTTGCATGAAACTTTTTGTTTCGTGTTTCATCGTGTAAAATGGGCCATAAGGTTTGTTTATTAGTTTTCAGAACAGGACAGAGCAGAATAGAAGAGAACAGCAAGCAATTCAACGTCAAACACTTTAGAACAACTTAGAACAAAAAATCTAATGAACGCTTTTTTGTACTTTTTTGATGCAAGTTACACTATCCATTATTTCGTTTATTGCCCCCATACACAAACCAATTTTTTAGGCAAGGGGTCGCAGCGATGGGGGCAAACTACATGCATGACATACTTCCCTGCGACCCCTTGCCTAAAAAATCGGTTTGTGTATGGGGGTAATAAACGAAATGATGGAAAGTGTAACTTGCATCTTTGTTCTACATTTTCTGTTCTCATAATTTCATTATGTATACATCTGTCAAAACACAAAAAATAACAACAAAAAACTCTGGTCCAAAACTGTCCCGAAAAAAATCTAGAACCAAAAAGTAAAACTTAGAACACTTTAGAACAACTTAATGAACACCAAAGTAGAACACTCTCGGCCAAAAAATAACAAGTTTTAAAACTAATGAACGCCAAAGCCTGTACTTTTCTGTTCTAGTACCCCGTTTATGATTAGGTTGAAAAGTTGAGTCGAGGTTGAGTTGAAATTTCGACCACCGTATATGATTCCGAGTTGAGTTCACTTTGGGTTGAAATCGGGTTGAACTGCCATCAAAACATAACCTCTTTTTGTTAATTGTTTTTCTATATTTCTGACTTCCTATACAGTTTTCCATCAAAATGGTGAATGGAATTTTGTTCCCGCATTATTTCTAACATAGTTTTTGTTTCCTGCAGCTCCCCAACATTTCTTTTAGCCATTGTCAAAATTAATTTCCTCTGTTTTTACATATATAGTTAATATAAAATAATTAACGCGCTACAAAAACACCGAACACAAAACTAACGCTGAAGGCAGACTTCACGGATGGTAAACAAACAAAACAAATGTCACTTCAACCCAATTTCAACTCAACACGCGTTTATGAGGCGAAATATCAACTCGACCCAGGTAGGAGAACTGAGTTGGGTTGAATGGACCCAGTTTCAACTCGATCCCCGTTTATGACTGGGTTCAACCTGGGTTGAACCTAGGTTGAACCTAGTCATAAACGGGGTATAAACCGGTTTTACTCACCACACTTATGGCAACGTGTGAATATGCCCATTGCTCGCTGGTAATAGCAAGCTTACACATCCTTTTAATCTTAGGAGTTCGAGCTGCTCCAACAAATCCCCACTAGCAGTTAAGGCTGTTGAGCTGCTACATCAAATCTCCAATGGGATGTAATGAATGCCTTTTGGGTGCTCAAAGAGTAAATGATTGTACAGGTATTGAACCTGAGCAATATCCAGTTAAGAGACTTCTCGCACAGTTAAAAGAACTCTGTGCAATCCCCAATATCCAACATGGCCAGTTTCGCTACTGCACGCTCATATACACCTTTCCCGTTTTGGACTACTGCTTTGCCCATCTGGCTATATTTACGAGGATAGATCTTATGGAGACTATACAAGGAGTTAAAGCTACGTGTTGTCAATTTTCGTTTGATTAATGGTGGCGCGGCAGTCAAAAGTACCCCAAAAAACATGGCCAATTTTATTTATCCGGTTCATGGCCGAGTTCGTTTATTACTAATATATTTTATGTTTACCAGCTTACAGCTGTTGACCAGCTTGCAGCTGTTTACCAGCTTATAAATTCAATTTATATCAATACGATTATTCGTAATTAATCAATTTTTGATGTTTTCAATGAATTTTTATTAATTTCATGTGGGGTACATCGGACAAAGGTGACATCTGTGGCCAAAAATGAACTAGAAGTTTAGTTTGTTCTAACCATCAATTTTCTGTCATTTTCCCCATAAGAGTTTTACCTCCTTGTATATTCTCCATGATAGATCTGTTCAACTATCCTCCTTTTCCATTCATAAGGCGCTATCAGAATCAAAGCAGAAAGCAGAACCGTAGGCAGAGAATTGTTTCTATTGGCTACGCTGGTCAAGTGACAAGCAAAGCAGAAGAGAATTCTGCCGCTGATTTTTCATCTCAAATCCTAAAGGCCGTATCAGATAAAAATTTTCAAGCAGCGGCAGCAGCAGCGGAAGAGCAGCATGCTGCCTCTTGAATCAGATTCATTGTAGCAGCAGCAGGCGGCAAACTTTTTTTTAACTTACAATAATAGGATGCCCCCGAACCAATTCTATTAATTTTTTTCCATTTATTCAATTAATTTCCAAAACAAATACAAATAAACAAACAAAAAGCGTCTCAAAGAAGAAACTTTACTGAAATGTCAAAAAATGCTGCCTTGTCGGGCAGCAAAATTAGCATTAGGAATGAAAAAGCAGCGGCAGCACTCAGTGCTGCTTCTGTTGTCATATGACCGGCTTTGGCCAATAGAAATATTTTTGTTGCGCTGCTTTGTTTTTGATACGGCTTTTATTTTGCTGCTTTGCAAAGCAGAATTTTTTGTAATTTCATAAAAAGCCACTAAGGCAAAGAGAATGGGGCTAGGCCATAGAGCAGGCGATAGCCAATGAAATAAATAAGAATCTAGTAGACTTGAAAGGAAAATAAATGATAGGGCTAAGGCCCAGAAAGCAAAAACTATAGGAGTAGCATTGATATGATAATAAATCGGCAAAGATAAAATAAAGAAATATTTGTAACAAATGAACTCACTTTGTATGGATAGCTCAATAAAGAATCTTTATAAAAAAAAAAAAATGTAATTTCATAAATCTTTCACTTGGCAAGGGTTTTTTTAAATGACTTATGGACGCGGAAAATTGAGAATTTATTGTTGTGTGATATTTTACAAAGAATTTATTGTTATGAAAGAATTATTTACAAAGAATTTACTGTGAAATAAAAATTCTGCCGCTGCTTTATTGCATCTGATACCGCAGGCAGAATTCTGCTTCTGCCGCTGCTCCCAAAGTTGGATCTGATACAGCCTATAACAATTGCAAAATTCGACTGCCATCTTGATATTTTTACAAAATAGTTTTTGTGCTTGATGGCGGGCTTCTGAAATACTCAAGTTGACTAATACCTGTGACACATATACCATCATAATGAAAGTAACCTTCATTATCGTGGCAAAAACCCACCATAAGGCAAAGCGCAAATTGAGACACGTATAGAGCGTGTGGGGTGGCACAGCGCAGCGCGTTTTTTTGTAAACTATGGAAACGAATAGAACCGCGCAAATTGGCAAGGGTACGCGTGGTGGCACGACTCGCGTCGCCTACTACACGCGTGGCGTTGTAGTGGAGCCACAGTTTCTCGTGCCGGCAGTGTCAACACGTGTCAACAATTTCTCATAAATATAATTTTGTTGTTTTTTTTTCTTCCACTATTTTAGTTTGTTTCTTACTGTCTTTTTAAATACCTACCTATCGCTTTTGCAACATCCCTCGCCGTTTCAACGTTACAACGCTTCTTGAACACACGAAATCGTGAAGATAGTATACGGAAGGCACATTCTACGGTTTGTCTTGCTTAGAAAGGCGGACGTTAAAAACTTGGTGTTCATAATTTCCAGTCATATTTCTCCTTGGATATGGTCTCATGATATTTTCTGACAAAGGAAAAGCCTCATCTCCTACAAAAACATACGGCGTTATGGTTCAGAAATCGTAGATGCTCGTTCAGGAGTAGGAAGTTATGAAGTGTGTTTTATATTTTTCGTTCCCAATGCACTACTAGCAAATATATTCCCATTACTGAACCTTCCCATTGATCCTGATTCGGAGCTTAAGTTTAATAATAACAACTTTTTCTTCTGTAAGTCAGTCATAGTGGTACGCTAGCCACATCGAAACTGCGTCTCAATATGCGGGCCACCACGCTACGCGAGTGACACTTGCGGGTCATGTTGATCGCGTCGTGTCAGCTCACACGCTCTATACGCGTCTCAATTTGCGCCTTGCCTAATGAAAGTCCAAAATGAAAGTATTTTACTTTCATTTGGACTGTAATTTCGGTTAAGTGACATCTGTTGGAAAATTGGAAACTACATTTTAAAACAAAATAATAATACCTGTGACACACTATACTTTCATTATGATGGTAACTTTCATTATGATGGTCAAGGAAATGATGGGGTGACACATTACACTTTACTTTCATTTGCATCTGGCTTTTCAAGTGGGGATATACCCCTGCGTGTTTTTTGCTTTAATTTTAAGCTGTTTTAATTTGGAATATTTAAAAAAATATTTTTTAAAGTAGTAAAAAAAATATCCTTGCAAATTGTTGCTTAACTAACGTGAAATCCAATTATTTTATTTTAAAATGTAGTTTCCAATTTTCCAACAGATGTCACTTAACCGAAATTACAGTCTAAATGAAGGCAAAAATACTTTCATTTTGGACTTTCATTATGGTGGGTATTTGCCACGATAATGAAGGTTACTTTCATTATGATGGTATATGTGTCACAGGTATAATTTGATTTCCCGTTAGTTAAGAAACAATTTGCAAGGATATTTTCTTTACTACTATAAAAAATATTTTTTTAAATATTTCAAATTAAAACAGCTTAAAATTAAAGCAAAAAAACAGGTAGGTTTATATCCTCACTTGATATGCCAGATGCAAATGAAAGTAAAGTGTAATGTGTCACCCCATCATTTCCTTGTTTTATGGTGCCCAAAAAATGTATGATATTGTTTTTTTACCAATCATAGCCATATGAGATGGCGATGATACGCGATCAACAAAACTCGATCTATGTTTGTTTGAAGTGATAACAAAAAACATGGATCATAGGCCATATGGAGCATTAAACCCCAACTCACCATGCATGATAGATGGGAAATGTTCAAAGCGTTTTGGATACCGCATTGATTTCTGAAACTGTAATCGGGAACGATGGCTACCCGTTGTATCGTCGTCGATCGACTGAGGTCAACGGCAAATAGATAAATTGGAAGGTTAATGGTCAGGATTTTGAAGTTGACAATCGTTGCGTCATACCCTATTCGCCATTATTGTCCAAAACGTTCAATGCTCACGTAAATGTTGAATTTTACAATTCCATCAAATCAATCAAATACATATGCAAATATGTTACAAAGGCACATGGCTGTTTTTGTGTTGCTAATGCAAATACGATCGACGAAATAACACAATAGGGGTATTCATGATCTGTGTTAAACGTCTAGAAATCGTAAAATATTATCTTCGAAATAGACAAGATCGTGAGCGACCCCTTTAAATTTCAATGTTAAAGTGTATTTTTTATATTAATTTGTACCTTTTAAATACAACTATCAATTAAAATAAATTCTAAACAGCTGTTAAGAGTAAAAGAAAAAAAATGACGTGCGATTTTCGATCTCGATCTCGAGTTGTTGAAATAGCACGCCTTTTCAGATGTTATTTGTTAAAATCGAAACAAATGTCTAATGTCTACTAAGGAAAATTTCTCGATTTGTTAAACTTTTTTCTCGATTTAACACAAATAACACGAATAACACAAATAACACAGATCATGAATACCCCTAATACCAAATGGGACGATATGTTAGCAGTAAAGCCAGAAATACATTGAAAAGCAGTGCAGTGCTGTGCAGTGCAGTGCGTCGCTGTGGAACGGAAGGTGAAACACATAGCAAGAGCAGTGTTTTGACATTTGGTAAAGACATTTGGTCATCTTTTAGAAGTATTTATTAATACAACGCTTTTACAATTGTTTTGTATAAAAATTCTTTGCTTCGCACTAATTCTATGAGTTTCTCCTCATTCATTTTGAATGAAAACCTAACTTCATGTGTTATCAGAAGCAGTGCGAAGCAGTTTTTTAGAAATTAGCCTAAGCAAACCAGTGCTGTGCAGTGCAGTGCAGTGCTGTGAAAATAATGTGATTTGCCCCATTCAGTTACAAGAAGTCTAAAGTTCACTGCACTGCACAGCACAGCACTGCTTTTCAATGTAGTTCAGGCTTAATGGAGCGATATGGTGAATTTTTTCATTTGCCATTAATATAATATATCAAACTGTGGTTTATTTGGTAGTTCATCTCGAAAATGGCCAACGTGTATAATTTACAACGGATAATGCTGCGGGAAGGGCTAAACGACTACCACTATCCACCTCATTGACAAGTTTCTTCGCTATGTGCGAAGCTGATGAATTTTCAAGACCTTTGCTTTACTCTGAAATGCCAGGATATTACACTTGGAATCAAACTTCAAAAACATTCCTAACACCGGTTAAAGGACATCCGAATTTCTTCACGACGGATGCTTTAGAGCGGATGAATGTTTTTATTAGTTTGTTATTAGCTAATGTCCGTGGACCGACGTCATTCAAGCTTTAAGAACAGTCCGATTTTACGATGGAAGCATTCAATTACAATAAATATCACTATTACAGCTTGCACCCCAATATTGTGATTGGTCCGGTCCAATGGATAAATTATGCCAATATTGTCATGCCCTAAAATTTAAAATAGAAACGCCTGAGATATGCTGTTCCAATGGCAATGGCTCCACCTGGGTCGCTCGGCGCTTACGTGGATGGGAAATCTATTATGGCCGGGTTTATGCCGCGGACACTTTGGAGTTGCTTGACATCTTGGAAGCGGCATATTCGACAAGAATTTTCGGAGCAAACTGCCAAAGTGGATCTGCTTTTTGGCGTGACCAAACATGTGGCACTGCCGGGAAGTTACGGTATAAACACTTTAGACTTTCTGAAAATGTCAAACGACGTAAACAAAGTGAAAAAGTGTAACATATACATACTTATTGGGTAGTTCTACACGAGCGTACAACGAACACATTTTTGTGTTTTCGAAACGTGAGTTTCTGGGGAAGGGTGGTTCTACACGAGCGTACAACGAACACATTTTTGTGTGTTCGAAACGTGAGTTTATTGGGAAGACGGTGAGAGAGGAGCTGGAATTTCATCATCCTCTCACTCACAAACGGCGTTTCGAGAACACAAAAATGTGTTCGTTGTACGCTCGTGTAGAACCACCCATTACGTTTAGTTTGTAAGGGCCTGTTCACACGGTTCGCTCCCAGGAACGTTCATCACGAACTTTTTGGATGAAGGGAGAAGTGGGGTCGCACCTCTCGTCATCCCCACTTCCACCTTCATAAACAAAGTTCCTCAAAGCTCCTGGAAGCGAACCGTGTGAACAGGCCCTAACTGTTTCCAATATAAAATAATTTTTGCGAGCTTCAATTGATAATTTATTAATATTTTCTCCATTATTTAACAATGGTTTATTACTGATAAGAAATGTCAAACGTGTGATAATAATTGTCAAACTTTTCGGTTAAAACGATAACCAAGTTGGAAGCTCCGTTTCATAAATTCCAAAGTGTCCGCGGCATAAACCTGGCCTATAGCCTAGTATCTTAGAATATAGAACTACAGGAAGGGCCCTCGCAGAATTTTAGCGTAGTGAAATTTATTCAAACTGCACACTTCATTTTTCTTTTTTTCACTGAAAATTCACTCGTAACAACTTCAATTACACTAAAAACAAATTCTTAAAACTTTCTTTCTTTTTTGATATTAGTTTTTTAAAAAAATGTAAATAGATTTTATAGAAAAACTCGATTTAAAGAAAGTGCCGCGGGAAAATTTGACTTTCAACTGACCCACATTTATACCAACTTGACAGTCGACTGACCCTAGATTTCACTACGCTCGCATACATGGATTTTATACGCGAGGGCCTTTCCTGTAGTTCTATATTATTGAGACTTGTACAAGAGGTTAAAACTAGGTGTTGTCAATTTTCGTTTGATTAATGATAGCGCTGCAGTCAAATCTACCCCAAAAAACATGGCCGATTGTATTTATCTGGTTCATAGACAAGTTCGTTTATTACTAATATATTTTATGTTTACCAGCTTCTAAATTCAATTTATATCAATGCGATTAATCGTAATTAAGCAATTTTTGATGTCTCCAATAATTTTTTATTAATTTCATGTGGGTTACATCGGACAAAGATGTCATCTGTGGCCAAAAATGAACTAGAAGTTTAGTTTCTTCTACCAATCCATTTACTGTCATTTTCCCCATAAGAGTTTTACCTCGTTGTATATTCTCCATGACTAGGCTTATGATGGGTGCAATGGGTCGTTTTAGACGGGCGGACACCGAACAGACAAAATTCAATTGTCATCGTTAATTCCCTTTTGAAGCCCGGTGTAGTGTCGGCTGGGCATTTACACGGGCGGATACCAACGAACGGACAAACGATCGAAAAATTGCAAAAATTTCAAAACATGGGTTGCTGTTCTTGTTTTTTGAAATTCTCTTTTGCTTTCTTGCCCTAACAAAACAGCAACGCAGGAACTGTCAAAATGTTCGCTCACAGTTCGCTGAAAGTGTCAATGAAAATTGTCTGCCCTCCCCATAGTTCTCTCTCACCCTCTTCCCTTTACACCCAGTTTGTTCGTTCGTTTTGTCTGTTCGGTCTCCGCCCGTCTAAAAGGGAGCAATGAGGCACACCGGGTTCCAGGGGTCTGTTCAAGATTTCTGCTATAGCAGCTATAGGCCGTATCAGAACCTCTGCAGCGCTGCAACGACAAGTGTTTCTATTGGCTGAGGCTGGTAAAATGACAAGCAAAGCAGCACCAGACCAGCGTGCTGCATTTTCATCTCAAATTCTAATTTTGCTGCATATATATGCAGCACTTCTGACACTTCGTAATGCGGCAAGTGATTTTAAACAAGGAGACGCGGGATTTTTTGTTTTAAATTATTTAAAAGGACATGGAGTAATAATTGGTAGAACTAGTGCAATTTTTAAATTTTTAATTTGAGGTTTAGCTATCAAATAAAAAGTGCGCTGCACAGCGGAAAAGACTAGGATCTGATACCGACTGCAGCATGTTGCTCTGGTGCTGCTGCTGCACGCTGCATATTTTTAGGTTCTGATACGGCCTTATTAGCTGCTTTTTTATGCTTTTCGTTGTTCAAAACAGAATAAAAGATGCTCAAAAGCTGCTTTTTCTGTGTTCAAAATTTGAAAAAAGCTGCTCATGTAGCTGCTTTTTGTTGCTCGCAGTTTCGAGTGTAGCAAGAAAAGCAGCTATTTTGAAACTTATGTGTGTGTAACTGTCATTTGGAAATAATTAAAATGACTGGTTCCAATGCTGCTTTGTTTGGGCTAATAATTAATAACAAGTTACGGTATTAATTAAATGTGGTGCAAGTGGTAAATATTTCTTTATTTATCAAAGAAATGGACATCGTGATGATACACTCATACATATGTTTCACTAAAAGCAGCTTTTTTGTGTCCAATATATCATAGCAGCTTCTTGCTGCTTTGGAGAATTTGACAGGTTGAAAATTACTGTGTTTCCATGCAGATTTTATCCTGAGTTTACTCAGATTAAGTTCCTATGTACTGTGTTTCCATGCAGAGTTTATCCTGAGTTTACTCAGATTAAGCGTCCATGGAAACGGGGATTGAGTAAATTCTCGTTAAATCCAAGTAAACTCAACGAAGCCAGTCCGCTTAAGCCGGGTTTTGCATATGTGTGTGTTTCAGTATCGTTTACTGCACATATACCAACGGCGACGCAATGTAAAATTAGGTATCTGTCACTTTAACCCAGAACCGTCATTAAAACAGCATCGAGTGATCTTGAGAGAAAAAGCTTTCTGTTTACTTAACGAAAACTCTACCCTGGCTCATGGAAACGGGGATTGAGTAAAGTGTCGTTAAATCCAAGTAAACTCAACGAAGCCAGTCCGATTAAAGGCTCAACTATTACTGAGTTTCCATGAGAGAACCAGAGTTGAACCCGAGTTATACGTCATGTACTGTGTTTCCATGCAGAGTTTATCCTGAGTTTACTCAGATTAGCGCCCATGGAAACGGGGGTTGAGTAAAGTTTCGTTAAATCCAAGTAAACTCAACGAAGCCAGTCCGATTAAGCCGGGTTTTGAATATGTGTGTGTTTCAGTATCCTTTACTGCACTCATACTAAGGGCGACATTATGTGAAATTATTTATCTGTCAGTTCAACCCAGAACTGCCATGGAAACAGCACCGAGTGATCTTGAGAGAAAAAGCTTTCTGTTTACTTAACGAAAACTCTACCCTGGCTCATGTACTGTGTTTCCATGAGCCAGGGTAGAGTTTTCGTTAAGTAAACAGAAAGCTTTTTCTCCCAAGATCACTCGATGCTGTTTCCATGACGGTTCTGGTTTCAAGTGACAGATAATTAATTTTACATTGCCTCGCCGTTGGTATATGTGTAGTAAAGGATACTGAAACACACACATATGCAAAACCCGGCTTAATCGGACTGGCTTCGTTGAGTTTACTTGGATTTAACGACACTTTACTCAATCCCCGTTTCCATGGGCGCTTAATCTTAGTAAACTCAGGATAAACTCTGCATGGAAACACAGTAATGGAAACACAGTAAATATCTGCTACCAAAGCAGCTATAGCAGAAATCTTGAACAGACCCCAGCTAGTCTTCAATAAAATAGGCCCATTCAGATGCAGCAGCAGCAGCGGCAGCAAACAGTTCCTATTGGCTAATGGCGGTCACTTGACAACTAAAGCAGCAGCGATTGCTAGTAAAACTAAGCTTGCTGCCGCTGCTGCTGCTGCATCTGAATAGGCCCATTCAGAAACGGCAGCAAACAGTTCCTATTGGCTAATGGGCCTATTCACACAGTGCATATTCATGGTGCCTAAAACCGGTTTTATAGATGAGAGAGGGAAGGGAGCGGAAGAATTTAACGAAACATTTTTCACGCAAAACCAAACGCGTGAAAACTAGCACACATATAAAAAGTTACTTCTATCTCTTGCATTCTTTAGCTCTGTTTTTCTCTAACAAGTAAATTTCATCTGAAATACATTTAAAGGTTCCTGTATAGCATTCAAATTTACTACACTCATTTACGCCCCGTCTGAGTTGCTAGGAGTTGAATAAAACCGGTTTTACTCACCACAATTATGGCAGCGTGTGAATATGCCCATTGGTGGTAACATGACAGCAAAAGCAGCAGCGATTGCTAGTAAAACTAAACTTGCTGCCGCTGCTGCTGCCGTTTCTGAATGGGCCTAATGGGCCTAATAATTTACAACTTGAAACAATTCAGCTGTGACATACACAGCTATTGAAGAAGAAGAAACAAGTTTATTTGCCGCCAGCCTAGATTTCTTCGGAACTAGGAACAAAAAATCAATAAATCGGTGAATATTAAAGGCTTTGTCATTATTTTATAAAAGAAAGTGTAAATAAATAAGGATCAGGGAGGATACATATATTTATTCAAGAATAATAATTAAAACCAGAATGTGATATTATCGGCCAAAGCAAGAGAAACTTGAAGAGATTTTGTTGTTGACTAGGAGAAGTCTGAACCGGTGATTGTTTTTTTGTTTTATTTTATAAAATTAAAAATGGAATTTTTATTTTGTTTAGTTACGTAATATATAAAATTATAAGAAAGAGTTTATTTAAAAACCAGTAATAGACAAAGCGACAATACAATGGATGAGCTAAATTTACAAATAACCGATGTTTCTTCTACTTCATCCTGTGATGATTGTGGCGAATTGTTTGAAACTGTCCAACAACTTTACAATCACAGAAGAAAGCATTTTGTGCATTATGCACACTTTTGTCGATCACATTTTAAAAAATTGAATTATTGCCCGTTTTGTTTATTTAAGGTTGAATATCACGAAAACGAGGATTTTGATCATGTGGAAATTGTTAAAGTAGATAAGAAATTGAACATAGCTTCTTTTGAATGTTCGATGTGCTCTACAAAAACACAAACTATTGTTTCTCTAACAGATCATTATAAAGATGATCATTTAATGAATTTCCCGTACTTTCCGCTAATGGAAACATCAAATAGAGAATCCGAATTAAAATGCAACATTTGCCTAAAGACGTTCTTGAGTTCCTGCTGTCTGTCTAGTCATAAAAATATTCATATACCAAAAGCTATCCCTAATAATCCTGATTTGAAACTATTTAAGTGTGAAGTATGCCCAAAAGAATTTTCAACCAATGTTTTGGCTCTTGATCATCAATTCTCTCATTCAACTGCAAGACTTTTTCGTTGTTTCATGTGCAGATGTGATTTTAAATTTATGTCGACATTAAGGAATCACATAATAATGCATGCACAACGTTACGGAAAGGATTCATTAATCTGCGGATTTTGTAGCAAGATGTTCATTTCGCCGTCTGGAGTGGAATTTCATATTAATAAAGTTCATTCAAAAGAAATACGCCATACAATATATACATGTGATATTTGCGATGAATATTTTGTATCAAAATTAGATTGGGATAATCATATGATAAAAACAATTCATGATGGCGAAGCGAAATTTCAATGTGATGATTGTAATACGAGTTTTAAATTTAAGAAATTAATTCGTAAACACTTAATACGTAGCCATTTAAATTTATATGAATGCATTTATTGTTTTAAGAATTTCAATACAATGCATACATTAGGATTGCACATAAATATAAGGCATAAATGCATTTTTTGTCCAAATACATTTATGGCAGCGAGAAAATTAAGTTTACATACTCGTGAACATTTCAAAGATAATCCACAAAAATTATGTTGCTGCTACTGCGATACTGAATGTAAAACAAAAAATGAATATGTTAAACATATGAAGGGTGGACATTCATTTCAATGTAATGCATGCCCAAAGAAATTTTCGAATGAAGCACATTTAATTAGCCATTCATATGCACATAGGCGAACAGAAGAAATTAATTGTAAATTATGTTTAAATTATTTTTATAAAAATAAATTATTTATTAAGCACATGAAGGAAGCACATAATGATATTATCATTACCGACCCATTAATAAACGAGAAAAATCATACTGACAACAACACTTTAAATAATGATGATGTCGATAATAATAAACCATTACTAATATTTAGCAATCATCCAAATGGTGCTGGATTATATTGTAAAATTTGTAAAAGAAAATTTCGTGTATTCTTAAAATTACAAAAACATGTTCTAAAAATTCACTTAAAATTAAAAAAGAATTACTTATGTCAAATATGTAATAAGAATTTCAAAACTCGCGGTGCAATTACAACTCATATTAAGAGTCATGAACGTATGAATTTAAATGTTATTTATTGTGAAGTATGTTCAAAACAGTTTAGCTCATCGCAAGCCTTAAAAGAACATTCAGTAAAACATACTGGAATTAAGCCATATGTTTGCCAATATTGTGGGAAATGTTTCGCAACATCAGGTGTTACATATCGTCATGAAAAGATATGTAAATTTAAGTAGCAATAATGTTTTATAGCTTTTTTTGTTAATTTTTTAGACTAAGCTATATATAATAAGCAGCATGGATATTGACGACTGATATTTAAAAAAAATGAAGTATGATTTTAATAAAAAAATTTTAAGCAATCCTTTTATGTTTTTTTTTACGACGAGAGGTCTCGTTTTCCATGCGCAGTAGAACCCCAGTAGATGATAAGGGGCCTCATCTCCACTACCCCGTTCATTTAAAAGCTCGTTCCTGCATATCACGCATCAAGGTATAGATGTTTTCAAACTCCGTGACACAAAAAATTTGAACGGTTCTGCACACCTCGTTACCTAATTTTATATACATACTAGTTGGGACCCGGCGCGCCTATGCTGCTCCCATAAGCCAATAGTAGTAATCAGGTGATATGATTCAATTGAAATTGACATATGAAACAAATTTTTTATAGTTGGAAAATATTATTACATCCTGAAAGAAAAAAAAATAAAAGGATTATATCTACTAATTTCAGATTTAGAAATGGACTTTTGACGGTGATGGACATTATATGCTTGCAGTCACGTACTGAGGGGGTGTGACTTCAGACGAATATTGTCCATTACCAGACATGTAATAAAATGCAGAAAAATTACATGTCTTGCAATTGCTTGGCCCCTGGGTTCTCATCTGCAATGTCACTGACTCAGGTTTTATTTGTTTTCCCGTATTGCAGAGTCTTATACCTAACCTATACCTAAAAATTCAGAGGTGATGGGTTTCTTTCCTTCTTATCCGTTATACATAAATCATCCCACATTTCCGTTTCTCTTTACCATCTTTCCAAAAAAAACTTTGTTGATCAATTCTGAACCGATTGCTTAGAGAGCTTCAGGACGCACTATATTCAATGGTTTTCCATTTGTAGCTAAAATGTCAAGATTTTCCGATTTTCCAACTCTTGAACAACCTACATACAGCTAACCGGGAAATGTGACACTTATTTGGCAAAATTCTTCCGCCATATAGGCCCCACAATTTTCAATTTATAAGTTTTGATCATAAATTCGTTATTTACTACCTTAAAAACTCCCATATACCGATTTTAATTGGAATCTGAATACAATTCGCAAACTCGTCGGCCATATTGGTGCGGCCATTTTAAATTTAAATTTTGATCATAAAGTCGTTATTTGCTATCTTAAAAAACCCCAGATACCGATTTTAATTGGAATCGGAACACAATTTGCAAATTCGTCAGCCATTTTAAATTTATAAGTTTTGACCAGAAATTCCCATTTTGAATTTATAAGTTCTGATCATAAATTCCTTATTTGCTACCTTAAAAAACCTCATACCGATTTTCATGGGAATCGGAACGCAATTTGCAAATTCGTCGGCCATATTGTCGCGGCCATTTTGAATTTATAAGTTTTGACCAAATATACGTTATTTGCGACCTTAAAAACCCCTAGATACACACTTTCATTGGAATCGGAATAAAATTGGCAAATTCAACCATATTTCTGCGGCAATTTTGAATTTTGGTCATATTTCGGCGGCCATTTTGAATTTCGAAAATCGGGCGTCGAGGTGCATCATAGGAGACCTCCACGGACCTTCATGCAAAAATTCAAATCTCTGCGATGATTTTCAACGAAGCTCTCTATGACAGCGCCATCTAGGAGTGACTTTAGAAAGTAATAAAATAGCCTATTTTCTAAGTTTGATTGTAAATAGCACATGGGTAAAATTTCATTAAGATCGGTTGCACGGTGTAGGAGCCTATAGCGAACATACATACATACACACATTCATTTTTATATATATAGATTTTGTTCTAGCATTTCCCCTCTTTTCATTTAAAAAAGCAACAAACGCAGAAAAAACTCAACAAAACAAAGTTAAAGATATGAAAGAAAAGATTAGAAATAACATTAAGCAAAAAGTCAAAAAAAATATTAACAGATGCGTGAGGGGTATACGCAAAAAACACAAGAGTATGAAAGAAACAGAAGATGTTCCTTGATTCCTCTATTGGAATGTTTACATTCAAATTGAAGAAACACTGCATGGAGGCTATACAAGGAGACAAAACTCCGTGTTGTCAATTTTCGTTTGATTATTGGTGGCGCTGCAGTCAAATGTACCCCAAAAAACATGGCCGATTGTATTTATCCGGTTCATGGTAAAGTTCGTTTATTACTAATATATTTTAAGTTTAGCAACTTACAGCTGTTTACCAGCTTCTAAATTCGATTTTATATCGATGCGATTATTCGTAATTAATAAATTTTTGATGTTTCCAATGAATTTTTATCAAATTCATGTGGCCAAAAATGAACTAGAAGTTTAGTTTCTTCTACCCATCCATTTCCTATCATTTTCCCCATAAGAGTTTTGTCTCCTTATATATTCTCCATGAAACACTGGAACAGAGCACGTGTAAATGACTCGCCGACGTTAGTATGTATGCGTGAAAATTCGTGTTGGTACGTTGGTACACAATGCGGTCCTATGAATTCACTTGTATTGTCCGTTAAAAAGGGCGCGAATTTTGCAAGGCGACGAAGTCACTACCCCTTCATTTTTTATCTTTCTTTCACGAATATTGCATGTAGTGTGAAAGTAATTCTGCCTCCTTTTATCACAGATATTACGTCTTTGATATTTTGACTTTTTCGCTCCCATTGAAATTTTTATCAGCTGATCTCAAGGGCATTGAAACATTTTTAAAAATTTGTTCTAGCTCATCACTCTTATTATTATTGCTCGTTGGCTCAACCAAGTAAATCTATTTACCATAATAAGCATAATTTTATTATAATTATGCGAAATATTTCTCATCCCTAAATTTAAAATAATTAAAAAAAATGCTGAAAAATTTCTTTTTAAATTCATGAGCATTTTCATTCATAAATTGAGAATTCTCCTCAGCCGCAAGCAACATAACCTCCCCTGGCAGAAGCGCGCATGCGACAATGTTGCCAGGTGATTTTTTCGAATATCCGTAGATTACGATTTTCTGAGGTGGGGAAGTTCCGTAAAAATCTGTTGCTCCATCTGGCTGAAAAGTTCGCAAACTACCTTTTCTACAATGAATTTGGCCGGAAATTTGAAAATATATGAATGTAAATACGGATTAATAAAATAAAAAATTCAATTTAAAAACTTCCGAATCATTGATTCATTTGCATATGTATCTATATATGGTTTATGTAAGAAATTATACAAGGCATTGCGCCGAATGAATTTTTTTCCTATTTCAATGACACATAAATTATTTGATATATAAGATACTTAAACTGACCAGTTTTTCGTACTTTTTAGTATTTATTTTAAGTAATTTAAATTTACATTTGGAAATAAGATGCTTTAAGTGAAATGAAGGTGTTTAATTTTTAATCTTTGACAATCAATTGCACGAAGATAACATAAATTTGGTCAACTATAAATGCACAAAATTATGAATGGGGCTACGTAGACTAGTCATGATTAATATGTAGTAAAACCGACTTTTAAGAAGAGGGGGTGAAGGGGCGTGGTGAGTATGCCGCCCCTTCACCTCTCTCTTCTTAAAAATCGGTTTTACTACATAGTAATCATGAGTAGTCTACGTAGCCCCAATAAGAATATTTATCAGTAGATGTGTTTTCTACTGATAAATACTCTTATTCATCATTTTGACCATATCGATGATAACATCAACCGAGGTTATAGAAGTATCTCGCAAAAGATCTTTGACGTGTAAAATGTCTTCTAAGGTATCTGTCTCCAGTTTGTTTTTGAGCCGCGTTTTGTTGATATTAGTCTGACTGAAAATTCGTTCTACAGTCGCAGATGAATGTGGAAGGACTGCGATGCGAATGCGATTCAATCATGTCTAAAACCAATGGAAACTCTGTGGGGCCATCAGCGTTTTCATAGTTACGCAGTTTGTTCCAAAAAGAATTTTTTTGTCCAACTGAAAATCTCTTTTGAAGATTCTTGTCAGCTTTTGGTTTTAACGTCAGCAATCCTAGTATCAAAGTATTAAAGACACAAATTGCGTATTTTTTTAATGGAAATTGCTACAAATTATTTCTGTAGCAAATATGTAAAATACAAAAACCTGAAAATTAAAAAATATATAAAAAAGGACGATTTTCATTCATAAATTGTAAAATTTTTAAATAATCATTAACCCGCCAGAAAAATATACCTCTCTCCAGCAATACGCAGTCGCGAATGATTAAATGACAGCAAGTGGTTTGATAAGGAGGAGGAGAGTCATTTCTCCGCTCACTTTTTAAAATATACAATGGGTCACAAAATTATAAGAAAAATAAAAAGTCAATTTTCATTAGAAAAGTGTTTCCTTTTAAATAAATTATGTTTAATATATTTCCTTCGCATTTTTATTTTATTTACGGTTAAGTAATATTTATCTTTAATCTTCAAATTTCTACCAATTATACCTGTGACACACTATACTTTCATTATGATGGTAACTTTCATTATGATGGTCAAGGACTTAGAATAGAGAACTACAGGAAAGGCCCTCGCGTGTAAAATCCCTGTACGTGAGCGTAGTGAAATCCGGGTATCAGACGACTGTCAAACTGGGCTATTTGTTTGTTAGTTGACTGTCAAATTATAAATTGTTTTCTCGCGTTCGGTAGTGCATTTTCTTTGAAACGAGTGTTTTTTATCAAATTTACTTCGTTTTTTTTTCAAAACTAAATTAAAAGAAAAAAGAAAGTTCAAAGAATTTGTTTTCAGTGCGATTAAAGTTGTTACAAGTGAATTTTAAGTGAAATAAGAACAATGAAGTGTGCAGTTTTTGGATGTACGAAAAATTCGCTAATTCCGCGAGGAAAATCCTTTTTCAGGCAAGTGGGTAAACTCAAATACTTCCTAAACATATATATTACATATTTCCTTTAATAATTGTGGAAATCACTGAGCTAAATACTCGAAATAATGTAAATTTTGTGTGCTTGGATTTCTTTGTTTACATTAACTAATGCCACCCAAAATTCAAGGGGATCAGCTGATTAGAATGCGTAGTGACGGCGTGTAAAAAGTTCATTTGTAGGGGCAAGATTTTATTTTAGTTAACTGATTATTTCAACTCGCTCTTGCCCCTCCTCTATTCCATTCGCTTTATCCGCTTGTAATGGACAAGCAACTACTAAAACGTGAGCACTCACACAAAAAGGATTTCACTACGCTAAAATTCGGCGAGGGCCCTTCCTGTAGTTCTATATTCTAAGGTCAAGGAAATGATAGGGTGACACATTACACTTTAGTTTCATTTGCATCTGGCATATCAAGTGAGGATTTAAACCGGCGTGTTTGTTGGTTTAATTTTAAGCTGTTTTAATTTGGAATATTTAAAAAAATATTTTTTAAAGTAGTAAAAAAATATCCTTGCAAATTGTTGCTTAACTAACGTGAAATCAAATTATTTTATTTTAAAATGTAGTTTTTAATTTTCCAACAGATGTCACTTAACCGAAATTACAGTCCAAATGAAAGTAAAAGACTTTCATTATGGTGGGTTTTTGCCACGATAATGAAGGTTACTTTCATTATGATGGTATATGTGTCACAGGTATTATTCAAATGGGAAAATATAAATTTCGTTTTTCGGTTGAGATTTTTTAAGCCACTGTGGTATATACAGGCTGCCTTCGATTTAGACACAGGGAGACACAGTGTTACACTGTGTCCGACACAGAAGTGTTCCATCAACAACATAGCTAGACACAGCCGTGCACAACCAAGACAATGCTACCAACAGTCGCGAATTGAAATGTGATCGTAAATTAATAATCTATAACAATATTGTTTCATTATTAAGATTCCCAGCATTTATAAGATGTCGGGTAATTAATTAAAGGAAATTATCAACATAAAATTTACGATTTACTTATCAAACAAAAATAAAAACGAGGAAAGTGCGCCGTGGCGGATTTTTCATGAACTTAAGTGTTCCATTTAGAGAGTCGTCGTTATATTGGGTGCCTTCCATTCAGACTCAGTGTTACACTGTGTCCGACACAGAAGTGTTCCATCAACGGCACAGCCGGGCACAACCAAGACAATGCTACCAACAGTCGCGAATTGACAAGTGACCGTAAATTATTAATCTAGAACAATATTGTTTCATTTTTAAGATTCCCAGAATTTATAAGATGTCGGTTAATTAATTTAAGGAAATTATCAACATAAAATTTACGATTTACTTATCAAACAAAAATAAAAACGAGGAAAGTGCGCTGTGGTGGATTTTTCATGAACTTCAGTGTTCCATTTGGGCTTACACAGAACGAACCAGAGCGACACGCTGTGTCGGACACAATTGTCTTTCTGTGTCTAAATGGAAGGCACCCATTTACAACTAGTTGTCACAAATTACATGTGAATTGCTGGCAATTCGTTTGCGTGCGCCTTTTGCCTTCTTTTTTGGAGCTTTATTTCTAAATTATATAGCCTCGACATTTTTAAGTAGTTAAAGCTGGCAAACCTGACGGAAATATTATGCGTTTCTACTAAGAGCAAAATACCCTAAAGCAAGAGCAGGGGTAGTTGAGTATACTCGAGAGTACTCCGTAGTAGCAAATATTGCCCAATGGAACGCAGCTAATAATACAAGGTAGGCTCATAAGGAAAAGCTCTGTTTCAATCTTGAAAAGCTTTTACATTCTTTTCATTAGAAAAGATCTGAGTGACGTCACCATGATCAAGCATGCTCGATAGTGGATAGGGGCCTTTAGTCCAGTCGCAACAAATTTAGAAGGGGAAATTTGAAAACACATAACCGCATTTCTTATCCATATGTGCGCAATTTTTATTTGTGTGCATTTTCCATTTCCCCACCTGCGCGCTCCGTCGTTTTCTTTTATGGTTTTACCTCCAAAGGGGCCCATACATAGTCGAACAATTTGCGCAACGCAGCCCTTTGTGCAAACATTTTCCCCGTGTATGGGGCGGTTCGATGTGTTGCTCAATTGTTTGATGAAAATCAAACGCGTTTGAAAATTTTTGTGCAACGGTAGCGTTACATTATAATTGCCAAACACGCAGCATCAGACATGTTTTCTACACGAAAACATAAACGCAAGTCAAGTTTGCGCAACTCGTTGCGTAATGTATGGACAATCACATATTTTTTGTCAAACACAAATATGCGCAAATTATGTTGTTGTTGTTGTTGGTTTGTATTTACTAGTGCAGGACTAGCGAACCAAAAGTTCCTTATTGGTCAAGGCCTTCGCAGCCATATAAACCATGAAAACTGTGATGTTACAACTTATTTTGGCCTTTATAAAATTGTCAAATTGACAAATTGTCTCAAATTATAATGTTCAATTCCCTTGCATACGGCCAAGCAAAGGGAATTTCGTCATTACACATGTTAAAATATAAAAAATTCAATGTTCACAATATAGTTGAAAGGTTTTTGGTCTTTCCACTCTCTTTAATGTCACATTTGTTATTATTCTTTTTCAAAATTAAAATGAATTGTCACAAAATGATGTTAATTAGGATGCACATTTAATATTAATACAATCATGTCACTGTTTTTGTTGACTTATTTCTTTGATTTATTTCAGATGATTTATTTCTGACTAGTTATTTTAATTGTCCAAATCAATGTTTATTATTATTTGTATGGAAAACCACATTGAATAAAATTCTAACCCTAATTTTGTTGTGCCACGAGGTGAACGCTCAGACATCATTTATTGTATGGGTTTGGTTCTTAAGTTTATGGAATGTATATGAGTTCCTCCATCGGGATTCGTCAGTGTATAGGTAGATTAGATTAATTGATGATCCATGACTGGTGAAAGGAATTTCACCAGTTTGTAGGGTCTTGCTGTCCTTCCTGTTAGTTATTGATTGACCGGGTATGTGTATTTGTAATTTGCACATGCCATCTAGTGTATCAACGTGTTTAGCACAATATGCACACACTGAACGGCAATGCAGAGACCAGTGGCTCTCTGGACAAACTCCCAAACCAAATTGCCACTAGGTGTCTCCATTGGATGCAAAAAACTGACAGGTTCATGTACTCTATAGAGCATTCTTGCACTGAGGCACCAAACAGAAAAGCCATAAATGCCAGACCAGGTGTAGTGATTAGAGTAAGTCCCCTTACTTCTTACTCAGTCACACTGTAGAGGAAGAAAAAACAGCCGAAAACGATAAAAACTCCTTCTGATTCAATGATGTATAGATGTATTCAGCTGAGTTAATTCCACAATTTGAGTCACGGCGATAGCAAGATGCTCATGTCCAAATATTCGTTAGGAAAGCGATGTTTTGTTGGCCCTCAAACAACTTGGCATCCACCTTGTATAAATAGACAGAGTTATGACAGAAATCTGACGAATTACCCACGCACATGTTCAAGCCGATTTGATTTGTGTAAGAATAGTACCTTGTTTATGCGTAAGTCGAATTTCGGCTTAAGACAGAATCCGGCTCCGTATAAACAGTCTTAAGTCGAACTTCGTCTCAAGCTTAATTTGTTTCAGCTTAAGACGAATTATTGTGTATATGTGTGAGGAGTTCTTAAAATGGCTAATTTTGGTCTTAAATTAAAAGAATAATTTCACCCTATTCCGGTTAGTGATTAAAGTTATGTTAATATAATAATATAGAACGCAAATTTTCAATTGTCTGAGAAGGAATCCGAATCTGGTTTATACAGACAATTCGTCTTAAACCGATTTTAAGCTTAAAACCGTCTTATGCATAAACAAGGTATAGGTTGTGTTATTATAAGTCCGGTAATTTGTAAGGTTTCTAAGCCAAAAAATTTATTTCATAGTCCAATGTTTATAATTTTATAACTGAATTAGAATATCCAAGTTCTAAAATTTAATATGATTCACTGATATTTATCCGATTATGGTCTAATTAGAATAGCCACAATGGTCGGATTTCTTCTAAAAAACTGATAGTACTTTTGTACTCATTATCCTTTTTGATTGATTTACATTTGAAGAACGCCTGTTGGTTGTACTGAAAACCATCTGCTCTAGTTGAATGCAGAAAACATGGTTTAACACGAGGTTGACCATTTCCGCTTAAAAGTTCCGTTATTTCTTGTTGGGAAGGCTTTAAAATTACTTTTGAAGCCAAGAATATCCCAGGCATCTTTGAATATTTAGACTTGATTTCTAATTTAACAATGATAAAATTTACTCTTCTGGTTAATTATACACTTTGTTTTAAATTTCAGTGTCCTTCGCACCACATTTTGTTCACTATGAAAAATTTAATTTCACTAGATTTTTTCTTTTTTTAAAACACAAAAAAACTCCTTTATATTCACTTATCATAAGAACAAGAAAAAACAAATGGCATCGAAAAAACAAATGGCATTGGACCCAGGAATTTTTCTTTACACTACAAACCGGACTTGAAGGGGTAAGAAAACGTGATCACAAAAGCTGGAAAACGAGCAAAAGGCACGGTCTACCCAAGAACGACCGGCCTGCTCGGCTCCAAGAAGGGAACTGATGCGCAAATTATTCGCTTTATTATGTTTTGGGAAAGAGCTTTTAAGTGATCTTCTGAAGCCCGCTACACACTATCGTCGCTTTACTCCGCGTTCGTCGAACAGCGTTGTCCGAAAGGCGATAGAAAATTGCAGGATGGATGACAACGCTACAGCGAAATATCAAATCCATTATGATTTTTCTCCGTTCGCTGTACGCTGTACGATCATAGTGTGGATGAAAACTGTGTGTCGTCGTTCGTCGTTAAGCAGTGAAGTATGTACCTGTTGTGCAGAAAAAAGGGTTTGCACCATACACGTTTTTTTTCCTATAATTTTTTCCAGCAAGAACCGCCGCTAAGGCCAACAAAGTATCTTCGTTCATGGTACTCTTCGAACTAAACGACGAATAATGTGTATAGAATAGAGGCGTACGTCGTTCGTCGTTCGGCAACGCTGTTCGACGAGCGATCTTAAGATTGTGCTTTAGTACCGCTGTTGCAGGAAGCAGAAGGAAGCCCTTACTGCTTTATATTTGCTCCGGAGCAAAGCACTTGTATTTTTTCCTACTGGGAAGCTCGTTGTATTCTTTTATGGTTTTTACTCTACCTTAAAATTATTTATCTAAAACCCCACTCAGTCAGCGAAGCATACACATACGTACATATTTCATTCAGCAAACAGAATTTCTTTTAGTCTTTTCGTAAACAGTGACAAAGAGTGACTCGATTAGTTCTTGGTAGCTCATTGAAAATCTCCGCAGCTGTGTTTAGTAGTCCCTGATCTCATCGAATTTGACAGGATAATTCTTATATTTTCATTATTTCTCTTCGCATAGCTGTACATGTCAGAATTAGGTGATATTGTAAGGTTGGTCTTAATTTTCTTATGTTTTAGATTGTATATAAACTTAGATTTTTCTATTATGATGATATTTTCCAGCGGCAGTTGTTTTGATCGGTTATACACCGCCCGGGTAGCCGTGCGCCAAGGAAGTCTATATAATGCTTTGAGCGCCCTATTCATTATTATTTTGACGTCAGAATATGAGCATTATAAATCAGGCACGCAATTTTGTCGTTCATTTATGCTGAGCTTGTTTCCATCCGTCCATTTCTTTAGAGTGATCATGTATTCGTTCATAATTTGCTCTAATGCTTTTTCATTTCTTGCTCTATATATTTTTTGGATTTAAATGTGATAAGAAAACAACAACACGTTTAATTAACCTTTTATTGATATGAAAAACTATATATGTATATTTCCTTTTATAACTTGATCGCAAAACAAACGACTTCAAAATAATCAAAAACAAAACGCAGAGTCAACTGTTCTCTAAAACATTCAAAACACGAGTGCTTTGATTTACATCAACAGTGTTTTGTGGAGTGAATTTTAGGGCTGCCAAGACACGACAAAGTCAACTTCTAACACTCCCTCCCTTTGTCGGTTTCTCTCGTCTCTTCCTCTGCCTCTAATACCTCTCTGTAACAAGAAAAAAATTGCTATTAGAATTAATTTAACATTTTACTTTTAAGATAGTTATGTGCCCCTAACGGTAATGGGTTAGTCATAATGTCCGCTATATTCTCTTTAGTTGCTTCCCACTTAACATTAACTCTATTCTCCTCAACACACTGTTTTACAAAATCCCCATGTGTTTCAGCCATATGCCTTCTAGTTCCACTATTTTTCCTCTCTAACAACCTTTTATTTATTTCCTCTACATTGTCATCAAACATTTTAAGTTTATGACTACCGTCTTTCTTGGTGCAGTCTCCTGCCGACTTAATATCACACCAAACTATGACAGGAAACAAAGTTTTTCTTATTCCAAATCTCATATCTCAAATCTATATTTCAACCCTGAAGTGATAGTTCCTTTTAAATATCTAAATATTCTTTTTACATCTTTCCAATCATCTTCAGTTGGCTCCAACTGTCTTCTTGATAAGTAGTTGAGTGCAAATGCTATATCTGGTCGTGTTCCATTTGCCAAATACATCAAACTTCCTATTGCCTCTCTATATGGTACCTTCTTAATTTGTACCCTTCCAGATTCAATATTTAACTCTATTTCATCTAGCTTTCTTCTCTGGTTTCTATTCTCTACATGTCGAGTTACCATGGGAGTATTTTGTGGATTGCACGCTTTCATATTAAACCTCTCTAAGATACTTTCAGTGTCTTTTGACTGATTCTTCTTCTTTAACGGCTCTACAACCGGGATCCGGTCCTGGCCTCTCGCCAGTTCTCTCCACCGGTCCCGATTCTGAGCCGATGTCATCCAGTTTGACATCCCTATGCTCTGAGCTGATTAATTATAATATATTTTTCCTCCTTGTTTCTCTGGATAGTCACACCTAGAAAACTCTTGGGTTCTCCAAGATCTTTCATCTCGGATGCTTTACTCAGGTGATTCTTGATTCCTTCTAGTTTTTCTTTATGGCTGGCGGTTAAAATGTCATCTACATATATCACTAACTAACTAACTAATTGCTCCTTTAATCCCTCATGGGACATAGGGCGGAAACAGTTGCCCTCCAGCGGACTCTGTTTTGCGCGACAGCTCTCAGCTCTGACCAGGATCTCCCGGTTGTTGCGGCCTCTGCTAATAGGGTTCTCCTCCACGTTGTTCTAGGTCTTCCGACTCGACGGGTTCCTTGCGGATTCCAGTCGAGGGCCTGTTTGGCTAGATTCTCGTTTTCGCGTCGCAAGGTGTGGCCAATCCAATTCCATTTCCTTCGCCTGATTTGGTCGTCTATCCTTTCTTGGCCGGCACGGCGCCATAGTTCTTCATTTGAAATTCTATCTTGCCAGCGGATTTTTAGGATACGACGTAGGCATCTGTTGATGAAAACTTGTAGGCGCCCTGTGATGAATTGGGTGACTTTCCATGTTTCGCAACCGTACAAAAGAACTGCCTTAACGTTGGAGTTGAACAGCCGCAATTTGGTGTTAATTGAGATCTCCGTCGAAGAAGAGAAGAGAAAAGTTAAATTGGATGACTTGAAGAAAATTATATGTGACGTACCTTGTCCCTGTCTCCTATGTGTCTTGAAACCGTGAGGCTGCTGATCCGATTTCTTTTCAGGTGATGACCAAGCCAAGGGCTCGAGAAGCCATTACCCCGGGAACTTGAGGTTTCAGCGGGCCTGAGATGAATCCGAGGCTACAATCTAGGATCAAGCAGCAGAGCCTTTCACAGTGGCGGTAGGATCCCTGAAAGCGTCCCCAGTGGAGGAATTTAATACATCATAGAAATAATACATTTAAATAGTTAAGTCTTACCTGAATTAATTACGAATTGTCTGGATAGAGCAGTTGTAAGCGCGACGCAGGACTTCCCCAACGACCCTAACCTCTCTACTGTTCACTAAGGATTCCTCCCAGAAATCCATATTCTGGGCGAAATGGTGGCGCTAAAAGGGCTGACCAGCAGGCAGGGCGAGCTCCAACTTATAGAATTGAGAAAATAATTGTCCACCACAGGAAACTAGGAATGTGGCCGGGGGCTGTCAAGCCCCATTTTGTTATCTCAAATCTAGGCTAGCCCGGCCTCTAGAATTTTTCCGGGTATGGAAAAGGGAATGCCCAGGACCCAGTGCGCCTCCAGAAAACGAAAATTAAATTTCATTAATAATATTATATTCCCGATTCCAATCGGGTTAAACCGATTGGAAGGCGCACTGGAAATCCCTAAAATAGTGGGCATTTCCCCTTATAAACAGGGCCCCTGAAGCGGTCAGTCTCTTAGTTCTTGTGAAATTCCTAGAAGTGTGTGAAGTAGTGAAGTGCCAAAGGAAAGAGTGGAACATATAAAATACTGAAGAAGGAGGGTCGTTGGTGGAGTCCTTGCGAGTGCGGATAGGTGGTAAAGCTAAGTACCCTGTTTTTTTTATATATTTATATTTTATATTCCAACATAATTTTTTTTTTCCATTTTATTATTATATATTTATTTCATTATATTTTATTTGAGAGTTTCGGAATATTGAGTTTGTAATAAAGTTAAAGAGATTTCGGCATTCTTTTATTTTCATTTAATTACTAGTTTAAATCTTTTCCTTTTTGTTGAGTGATAAGATTGTGGGTTCAAGACCCACGTGTGCTAAGATAGGTTCGTAGACCTTAAAACTACGTGGCGCCCATTTTATACATTTAATTTTCCCCAGAAAAAAACAAAAATAAGAACCACACCCTACGCTGAGCGCGGCCGAGCCTTGCGTGCGAAAAATTGGCACGTAACATTTGGCGCCCAAAGTGGTATTAACTCAAGGTTATCAAATTAATCCCTATTCTTCTGGTGGAGGAAAGTGTTTTTAATAATAATTGGTGTGACAAACTGGAATTTGTTCAATATTGCCCGTGACAAAGTTTTTGTGAAGTTGAAGCTATCGGCATTTTGTTTTTGTTATTCCGCAGCCATTTTCTCAAACGACACTAAATAACCTTCCAGGCATAACCTTCCTTTAATATTTATTTATAATTAAAAGTGGTCCGGATAGTCATTCACATTCTTTTTCATTTCTTTTAAGACGAATAAGAAGGAAAAAAAAAATTATTTCAAACAAATTTGTGTTTTAAATTTTTTTGGTATTTTGTTTAAATTATATGGTGGTAAGGTTACACGGTCAAGGTCGGAAATCTGTATCACAGCCAGGAAGATATTAGGCCATTAGGGAAATTGATAAAATATTCTTTTGGGCTTAAATAGCGCCCTAATACGAATTAAATTGGCATATTATTTTCTCATTCGTTGGACGGACCGAGTGATCTTGTTTTCCATAGTAAATTATCTACTGCAAAAGTTAATAGGATTTGCGGATTACTGACATTACCATCAGTCAGCAATCAGGCAGTCAGAGTCATTTAAACAGCTGGACATTAATCAAGTTGAGTGTGTTAGTAGGGGAGTAACGAGTAATAAGAGAGCGAGAGTAACGTGAAGCAGCAAGTCGAACAGCGTCGAAAGGTTGAGCAACATAAAGTCGAGCGGCGCAGCTTGGCAACAAGTTGCGCAACATAGTCACGGATCACGCCACCCCGACCGCGTGATTCACTAGGGACTCAATTGTTTTGAAAACTTGTTTTTTTCCTTTTGTTACTTACCAATTCCGAATCCAAGGGACAGCGTGCAAGATTAAGCCCATATGCGCCGATGCGGGAACGTTAAGGAAGTGTTTTCCTTGTTTTTTTCTATCACCAATTTTTTTTTTTCACATATTTAAACAAATATTAAATTTTTTTTTTCTCATTTTCTTCACTTCAAAACACAACACAAAACAGAATTTTTCTCTGCGCCATAGCCCGACTTAATTACCACAGCCCGATACTTAAATTCTCGCCTACGACACTTGCCACGCGCCCGAGTCACCAAGTACTGGATTACTACGCTTTTACGGCTCTGAGAACCCGAAACTCCTTGATGAATGGCAGTAGAGTATAAGAGAAATTGTGATAGCGCATGGGAATTCTCAATGAACGACAGTGAATTCGAGTATTCAATTTTTTTTGGAAGGAGATAGACGAATGCGACTATTATAGATCAGCAGCTCGCACCCATCCAGCGTGATTTAATACAATTTCCAGGATAGGGGCCATTGAACTCTACGGGGTATCGTAGTTGGTGACCCAATTTTCCAGCCTTAGGGGCATTGAATTGGTTTAGGTGCATTGTTAGGGATAAGAGTAGAAGAACAAATAAATATTGGAAAGGGGAATTGGCGTGTTTATTAGGGTTGGAGATTATAGTATAAGGGAGAATTGAGAATAATTACGCGTACATAGTTACTAATTATTACCTTTACAATGGAAATAAACCGACTAAACCAAGAAGAGTTGGTTTATGAGATGGCCATCAGGGGGCTGCCTACTGGAAAGGTGGATGAAATGCGAACGGCCTTACGGGCAGCGTTGAAGGTGGAAAAGGAATGCGGTCCGACCCTCCTGGATCCTTACCCCTTTTCATATGAGGAGGATGTACAGGCGCTCCGGAAGAAGTTGAGCGAAATAAACCTTCTCTATGAGTCCTTCCAGGGGGATGCGGAGTCAAGTGAATTTAAGAAACTATTCACGAAAATCGAGTGGGCCCTTGGGAGGATGAGTAGAATGGCGGCGGTGGAAGAGGAAGAGAAAAAAGAGAAGACACGTATCAGGGCTGATTTGATTGTACTTCTGGGGTCACTGCAGATAAAAGCGGACGGTGAAGATGTGGAGGATGACTCTTCTGAAGCGGCCGCGGAGTTATCAATACCAGCAGCGGTGATGACGAGCCATAGGGCCCAAGCACAAGTCCATAAATGGGGTATTCGGTTTTCTGGTGAACAAGGACAGTCGGTCAATTCATTTTTGGAGCGAGTAAACGAGATGGCCGAAGCTAGGGGCGTTACAAAAGGTCAACTATACCGAGCTGCGTTGGATTTGTTTACAGGTCGAGCACTAATATGGTATAGGGCTTATAAAGAGTCCTGCCATTCCTGGAACGATCTGGTCAGGGAGCTGAGAAAGGAATTCCTCCCACCAGACTACGACGATCGGCTCGAGGAAGAAATTCGCAGGAGGACACAGGGGAAGGACGAAGCAATAGGAATTTACGTCGCAACAATGAGAAATATGTTCTCCCGGATGAGCGACCCCCTTTCGGAAACCCAGCAGCTGAAGATCCTTAAAAGGAATATTCACCCCTTCTACCAGACCCAATTGGGGCTGATGGAAGTTGAATCAGTGGGTCAACTGGTACAATTAGGACGTCAATTGGAAGCCATTCGGGTCTCGGCAGAGGCTTTTGTTCCCCCTCCTTCCAGACGCAACCAAACTCTGTTAGAACCGGACCTCGCCTATGTGTCAGCAGAACCTCATGCAGTCTCAGCCATCCAGGCCAATTCCAGCAATAATAGCCCAGCGACAGGTAGGAAATGTTTCAGGTGCGGCCGTATTGGACACTTTGCGCGACAATGCCAACGGAGGAGGTGCTTCGGATGTGGTACACCCGGCACGATTCGTCCTCAATGTCCACGATGCAACCAAGGAGCGGAGTCGCCAGCGCCAAGGACCGTGGAGCCTACTCAAGAAGCGGGAAACGATCCGGGAGCCCGAGCCTAAACGGCGGGTCGGGTATTCCGGAAAGAGCCGTAGAACGTCCGACCGAAGAAGAACTTTTGCCAGCCGAAGGTGGAGAGGCTCAGCACGTAACCGTGGACTATATTTTTCACAATAGTGAGAACGAAGAGCGTCCCCATCTCGCAGTGGAAGTGTTGGGAGTAGGATTTTGTGTATTATTGGACTCCGGGTCAAGTAGGACGGTAATCGGCGGGCCAGGCTGGGAGAAATTAAGTAAGATGAAACTAAAAGTGTGCGAACCGGCTCAAAACAAGGCGCGGTTAGCAGATGGGAATCCCGTAAGTATTATAGGAGTAGTGAACCTCCCCATCACCTTAGAGGGTAAAGTCTTGGTATGCGAAGCTCTAGTAATCCCGGAACTACCGCACCCCATCATACTTGGCATCGACTTTTGGCGGAAGATGGGTATCTTGGCGGATTTCACGAAAAACAGTTGGGAGTTCCGCGGGACGGAAATTCAGGTGAGTGCCCTGGAGAGTAGATCGAAACTTTCACCTAGTCAACAGCGGGAGTTAGGCCAACTGGTGGACGAAGCGAAGGCAAAAATGGGAACCAAGTTGGGTTGCACCAACAAGGTAGAACACACCATCGAAACGGAATCACCACCCATTAAACAGCGCTACTACCCGGTATCACCAGCGATTCAGAAAATAATCCACGAGCAGCTGGACGAAATGCTGGAAGCAGGAGTTGTAGAACCATCGAACAGTGCCTGGTCGTCACCCGTCGTCTTAGTTAAAAAGAAGGACGGAAAATACCGCTTCTGCGTGGACTTCCGAAAGTTAAATAAAGTAACGAAGAAGGACGCTTACCCATTACCATTCGTATCTGCCACATTGGACAAGTTGCGCGATGCCAAGTATTTGTCCTCCCTCGATATAAAGTCCGCATTCTGGCAGGTTCCGGTGGCAGAAGGGTCTAGGCAGTATACAGCCTTCACTGTTCCAGGCAGAGGATTATTCCAATTTAACAGGATGCCTTTTGGTTTGACAAACTCTCCAGCTACTTGGCAACGTCTGATCGATAGAGTGCTGGCAGGGACCTTGGATGATCGCGTTTTGGTGTACCTAGACGACATAATTATCGTCACCCCGACGTTTGAGGAACACAAGCAGGCATTAAAGGAAGTATTGGACAAGCTTTGGGAAGCAGGCTTGGTAATTAACTTTGATAAGTGTGAGTTTTGCAGGGCAGAGTTAAGGTACCTAGGGTACCTAGTCGGCGAAAATGGACTGCAGGTCGACCCTGGGAAGGTGCAAGGCATCCTAGATATACCCGTCCCAAAGTCAGTATCCGAAGTGAGGAAGTTTATAGGCACAGTATCCTGGTACCGACGTTTCATACCCAATTTCGCTACGCTTATAGCCCCGATCACAGAGCTGTTGAAGAAAGGACGTAAGTTCTTGTGGACGCCGCAATGCGAAGAGGCCTTCCGGAGGGCAAAAGATAAGCTGGTGAGTGCACCTATTTTGACTTGTCCCAACTTTGAACTGCCTTTCACCATCCACACCGATGCGTCAGGCCATGGTTTAGGTGCGGTCCTCACCCAACAGCAGGAGGGCCAGGACAAAGTCATAGCCTACCTCAGCAGATCATTAAATCGTCCGGAACGGAACTACTCGACAACCGAACGCGAATGTTTAGCAGTACTCTGGGCTATAGAGAAACTACGACCATATATTGAAGGGACCAAGTTCAGGGTGGTAACCGATCACGCGTCCTTAGTATGGCTGCACAATCTAAAAGACCCCACAGGACGTCTGGCGAGGTGGGCGATTCGGCTGCAGCAATATGATTTTGAGATCATTCATAAGAAGGGCAAGGAACATCTACTACCGGATTTGCTGTCAAGATCGGTCCCTACCCTCGATTGTCTCAGCAACAACGCCGCGAAGCCCGACAATTGGTACGAACACATGACAACACAGGTACGAGGCGATCCAGAGCGTTTTCCGGATTGGCGGTACGAAGACGGTAACCTTTGGAAGCATATACGTCCAAAATACCCCGAGTTGGCTCAGGAAGGTTCCAGCTGGAGGAGGGTCGTAACTAAGTCGGAACGGAAAAAGATCATGTTGGAGGCGCATGACGCCCCAACGGCGGGACACGGTGGCGTTAAGAAGACCTATGACCGGCTTGCCCAGCGATTTTATTGGCCTAAAATGAAAAGCGACGTCGCATCCTACGTTAAACGTTGCGCAGTTTGCCAGTCAACCAAGCCAGAACGTAAAAAGGTCAGTGGACTAATGGTACCAAGGGTTGTGGGCAACCGACCTTGGGAATGTATTTGTATAGATCTAATTGGACCACTACCTCGCTCCACCCGTGGGAACAAGTACATTCTGACGGTGGTCGACTATTTTAGTAAGTTCCCCTTGTTCTTCCCGTTGCGTTCTGCTACTGCTGCTCCGATATGTCGTGTTCTGGAAGAGCATGTTTTCCTCCTTTTTGGTATACCTCAGTCCCTGATTTGTGACAATGGACCCCAGTTTAAGTCGGAAGCATTTAAAAAACTAAACGCCGAGTACGGGGTGACGGTCAAGTACACCGCATTTTACCACCCCCAAGCTAACCCTTCAGAACGCATGAATCAAAATGTCAAATCTATGCTGCGTGCTTACGTGGCGGAGAACCATCGAGTATGGGATACATATTTGGCCAAGATAGGTTGTGCTATTCGTACAAGTACCCATGAAGGGACCAAGCTAACTCCGTATTTTGTTAACTTCGGGAGAGAGATGACTATGCGCGGCGACGTAAAGCAAACGTCCGCTCAGCACGAGGATCAGGGAGAAGCACGCGCTAAAGCATTAGAAGAGGTTTGGAAGGATGTCAAGGCAAGGTTGAGCAAGGTAGCGCAAGCCGCCAAGCAAGGATATAACCTCCGGAGGAGGGATCAAAGGTTCTACATAAATGATTCAGTTTGGCGGAAAAACTATGTGCTGTCCGACGCTGCTCAATACTTCAGCGCGAAATTGGCCCCGAAGTACGTTGGGCCATACATTATCACCAAGGTATTGTCGCCATGGACATACCAGTTAAAAGATCAGGCGGGAAAGGATGCTGGAGTATGGCACGCAAAGGACCTGAAGGTATATGAAAACTCTGTCCCACCTGACTAAAATGAATTTGAAGTTAGGAATAAGGAAGTATCTAAGGAATTTAAGTCGGAATTAGTGAAATTTTATATCAATTTGAAGTTAGGAGCAAGGAAGTATCTTAGGAGTTTGGAGTCGCACTCAGTGAAATATTTTATGAATTTGAAATTAAAGATAAGTTGGTAAAATATTATAGGAAGTAGGATTAGATTTGAAATTAGTATAATGCCATTGGATTCGATTAGGGTTAGGGTAATGGTATGTGGACTTGAATTTAGAAATAGTAGATGGATTAGGCTCAATTACGGTTCTCTTAGAGATTTCTATCGAAATCTCTTGAAAGAAGGGGAGGCATGTTATGTTCTGTGTTCGTCCTAAAAAGAGAAAAGTTAAATTGGATGACTTGAAGAAAATTATATGTGACGTACCTTGTCCCTGTCTCCTATGTGTCTTGAAACCGTGAGGCTGCTGATCCGATTTCTTTTCAGGTGATGACCAAGCCAAGGGCTCGAGAAGCCATTACCCCGGGAACTTGAGGTTTCAGCGGGCCTGAGATGAATCCGAGGCTACAATCTAGGATCAAGCAGCAGAGCCTTTCACAGTGGCGGTAGGATCCCTGAAAGCGTCCCCAGTGGAGGAATTTAATACATCATAGAAATAATACATTTAAATAGTTAAGTCTTACCTGAATTAATTACGAATTGTCTGGATAGAGCAGTTGTAAGCGCGACGCAGGACTTCCCCAACGACCCTAACCTCTCTACTGTTCACTAAGGATTCCTCCCAGAAATCCATATTCTGGGCGAAATGGTGGCGCTAAAAGGGCTGACCAGCAGGCAGGGCGAGCTCCAACTTATAGAATTGAGAAAATAATTGTCCACCACAGGAAACTAGGAATGTGGCCGGGGGCTGTCAAGCCCCATTTTGTTATCTCAAATCTAGGCTAGCCCGGCCTCTAGAATTTTTCCGGGTATGGAAAAGGGAATGCCCAGGACCCAGTGCGCCTCCAGAAAACGAAAATTAAATTTCATTAATAATATTATATTCCCGATTCCAATCGGGTTAAACCGATTGGAAGGCGCACTGGAAATCCCTAAAATAGTGGGCATTTCCCCTTATAAACAGGGCCCCTGAAGCGGTCAGTCTCTTAGTTCTTGTGAAATTCCTAGAAGTGTGTGAAGTAGTGAAGTGCCAAAGGAAAGAGTGGAACATATAAAATACTGAAGAAGGAGGGTCGTTGGTGGAGTCCTTGCGAGTGCGGATAGGTGGTAAAGCTAAGTACCCTGTTTTTTTTATATATTTATATTTTATATTCCAACATAATTTTTTTTTTCCATTTTATTATTATATATTTATTTCATTATATTTTATTTGAGAGTTTCGGAATATTGAGTTTGTAATAAAGTTAAAGAGATTTCGGCATTCTTTTATTTTCA
The DNA here is from genome assembly GCA_963855945.1 of Thereva nobilitata. Taxonomy (NCBI): domain Eukaryota; kingdom Metazoa; phylum Arthropoda; class Insecta; order Diptera; family Therevidae; genus Thereva; species Thereva nobilitata. The sequence goes on from OY979696.1 coordinate 129,583,914, forward strand.
TTTAATTACTAGTTTAAATCTTTTCCTTTTTGTTGAGTGATAAGATTGTGGGTTCAAGACCCACGTGTGCTAAGATAGGTTCGTAGACCTTAAAACTACGTGGCGCCCATTTTATACATTTAATTTTCCCCAGAAAAAAACAAAAATAAGAACCACACCCTACGCTGAGCGCGGCCGAGCCTTGCGTGCGAAAAATTGGCACGTAACAATGTGAAACAGGCATGCATATGCGCTTCTTGCTTTATTTATTCTGGAACTGACGTCTTCTTCTGTACCGCCGTTTTCGGTAATAATACTACCGAGGTAACAGAATTTGTCTACCAGTTCCACGTCACGGTTATTTAGCGCTGTTGGTTCAAGGGTGTTTGCATTTATCCGCATTTCTTTGGTTTTAGTCGGATTTAACCTTAAGCCTGCTGAACTACTTTCTGTTGCCAAATTGTTTAACATGTTTCTGAGGTCCTGGTGTCTGTGGGCCAGCAAACAGATATCATCCGCGTAGTCGAGGTCCTTAAGGCGGTCTAACAATCCCCATTGTATGCCACCTGTTCTAGTATCTAGATCGCTGACAAGGATGTCGTTTATTACTATAAGAAATAGTAATGGCGAAAGTAGGCATCCTTGCCGTACTCCTGAGCTCACTTCAAAGCTGTCGGATAGTTTTCCATTGTGAAGAACTCTGCATTTGGAATTGTTGTATAGAGCTTTTATCAATTCTATTATTTTATCCGGCAGTCCACGTTGCCGAAGAGCTCGCCATATAAAGCTCCTATTAACCCAGTCGAACGCTTTCTCATAGTCTACGAAAGCAAGGTAAAGGGGGGATCGGAATTCAGTAGACTGCTCCACTATGATTCTCAAGGTGTTAATGTGGTCTATGCAGGAGCGGCCTTTTCTGAATCCAGCCTGCTGTCTTCTAAGCGTTCGATCTACTGCCTCTCTTATCCTTGATAGTAATATGTGGGACAAGATTTTGCCCACAGTAGATAATAGACAGATGCCTCTCCAGTTGTCACATATTGTTAGGTCCCTCTTTTTTGGTATTTTGACTATGATACCTTCCGTCCAATCCTCCGGAAAGGTACAGGTGTTCCATGCTATTTCGAGGATTGGCTGTAGCGCATCTGCTATGAGGCTTGAGTCGGCTTTCAACAATTCTGGCGGGATGCCATCTTTTCCAGCTGCTTTACCATTGGCCATTGCATGAATTGCGGTTACTATTTCAGTCTTGGATGGGGCACGAGTGGTGATTCTTATTGGCTGTGCATTGTTGCTGTTGTTTTCCTGAAGTTCCTGTGTAAATGAACCATTCAGGGCGGCGAAGAAGTAATCTCTCCATCTTTGGAGTTGCTCCTCGTCGCTGCACAGTAGCCTTCCATCCGCACTCTTTACGGCATGCTTTTTAGTAGAGTGCTTTCCCGAGAGCTGTTTGGTGATTTGGCACAGCACTTTACTGTTGCCTGTGTTTGCCGCGTTTTCCGTTTTCTCTGCGAGCTCATTTTTCTGCCGCCTTTTATCACGCCGGACACTTCTCTTTACCTCCCGGTGTAATTGGGAGTATTCCCGTTCAAGTTGTTGTCGTTTTTCCGGGTCGCTTGTAGAGTTCACGTTATTTTTGAGGGCCCTTCTGCGTTCAATTATATCACTAGTATAGCCATTTTGCCTTCTGTAATGTGAACCCTGGGTTGGTTGTCCGAAGAAGCCAACCTGAGGTCCACATAAAAAAAACAAAAATTTGAACAAAAATCCTCAATAAACAATTCCAAAAAAAACTGAATAATAAAGCGGTACCCCGGGCCTCCAAAGTAGGGCTGGCTCGCCGGGCGGTCGTGGAGGGTTAAGACACCAGAGGTACCACCTATTTATGTGCATCACCACCATTTACTTGTCTGTGAGTGCCTCCATCAGGGACGCTGAGTACTTATCTGCGCTAGGCGAGTGCTCCTGCTCATCCTGAAAAACTCAATCCGACAGAAACAAAACCAAACCAACTCTGAATTGCCAATCACATAGTTTAATGAAACTGTTACTTATCACAAACAAACATATGGTACAAAAATCGTACTATACAGCTAAAATACTGGGGATGAAAATTGTATTTCCCCTTCATACATATTAAATTTTAGCAATTTTAGATTACACAATGAGAAAAAATTGAAACATTTCAAAATTAAAACTTCGATTATAGAAAGATTATTGGTAAATAGAACATTCTCCAATATAAACCTTATGCAAAACCTACAGTTAAATTGATATCAAACAATACTTAGTGAGTCAAAGAAAATTCTCAACAGGGAAATATTCAACAACTTAAAATCTAAAACCTACAATGTGTAAATATATATATATATGTGAGGCGGAAAGTAAAAAGGGACCTCAAGTCGGCAATGTAAATTTTTCAGTACAGTCAATACTGTTGGGTAAAAAATATCGATTATCGTATTTTTGCAATTCTTCATTCTTTGTTTCGTCCTGTACACGTTACAATCGATTACAAAACAGTTTCGATTCGATGAAATACCGAAAATAATAGCTATAGCAACCCATGTCTTTTGTTAGAAAAGGGACCTGAAGTCGCTTATGGAGAAATAACATCGCCGACAAGAGGTCCCTTTTCTCACTCGCACAGGCTACCTTGCATTACTTTAAAAACTAAATTCTCCTGAATCCTAGCGGTGACTGAGGGAACCACAAAAGGTTTCGTGTATAGAAGAACGTTTTCCAGTCATAAATATCCCTGCCCGAATTCAGGTACCTTTTCCTATCCTGTATTGGAGTTTAAACCCTGTTTCTATCAGTAAAATTTTGCCTACAGTCGCACTAGTGCTACTCACTGTAAATTTTATAAATTTACTGTAATAAACTGTTAATTTTACTAATAAGTAACTCCACAAAACTTTTGTTCATCTGTGTAGTTTAAACATCTTTTAGACGAGTATTATTGTAGCGTAGGTTGGCACTCTTGCAAGCTGCTACTTGTCAAGCAGACGCCTCTATGTCTGCAACACTGTGTGAGCCTGTTATTAGTACCACGACTACGTTATGTGAGTTTAGTTGCTGAAGCTGTGCTGCTTGTTTTACTATGAGTGAAGAAAAAGTTGTGAACATTTTAAATAATTTAGGCTTAGACACTGCGATAAGTGATGAAGACTACAGTGTGTATGCAGATTATTTTACTGAAAGAGTTTTAAGTAGTGGTGAATCGAGTGACAGTGAACACGAACAGCTCCAAGAGACAGAAGGTAATGAAAGCATCGTAGACTTTCGTCCAAAATTTGACGAACTTTCAGTAAGTACTGAAAATCTTATTGACATCGATGACGTAATTATCCAAATTGAACTTGATGGCAATGATCAGCAGATAGTTGATGATGATGATGAGGGAGAGCAAGTTGTTGTAGTAAATGACATTGAAGCTAAACATAATCCTGATACTGACCACAACCTAGTGACTAAGGAAACGCAAGGATTATCTCTTCAAGAATATTCGAGACTTCTGCAAGGAAGAGTGGAAGGATGTATTATATCCTCAACCAGAGCCTTTGGAGGAAGCTGAGCCCGAACAGGTTGAAGCAGATGGTAACTCGGACCCACACGATCCTCAGCCCCTTCCGGGACCCTCCAGGAAGAAGAGGAAGCGCTCAATTTAAAATAAATCCAACTATTTAAGAACTTTTTTTGGTATTATTTCGAAGAACAGATTATTACCTTCTTTCAGACGTAAAAATAATTGTTTAAATATTGAAAATAAAGATTCTGTGTAAATTTAAAATTTCAAATGCGTTTTTCTGAAAATGCCCCTTTTTATTCTAAAAACTTCAAAAACCCGTATCTTGGTAAAAAAAAATCATAGAGACATGGTTTTTTTACTAAATGATTCAGAAATTTCTGCTTTATTCAAAGATGTCAATAACTCAAAACCGGAAATTGCCGACATGAGGTCCCTTTTTACTTTCCGCCTCATATATATATTTGTAACTATAAAAGATAAAAAAATTTAATCAAATTGTCTAAAAAATTCTTATAACTAAGTTCCTTTAGGGAGACATATCGCTTCTTCTTTCTTAGTGAAAGCAGTGGAATCTCAAATTGGTTCCTCTCCGAGTAGTCTGAGTTTGTCATATATTGTGGCAAAAGATTACTGTTTAAAAAAAGCTGCTGACAACTAGAACTGCATTCCCTTTACACACACAGAACTATATAATTACTGTGTTTCCATGCAGAGTTTATCCTGAGTTTACTCAGATTAAGCGCCCATGGAAACCGCGATTGAGTAAAGTGTCGTTAAATCCAAGTAAACTCAACGAAGCCAGCCCGATTAAGCCGGGTTTTGCATATGTGTGTGTTTCAGTATCGTTTACTGCACATATACCAACGGCGACGCAATGTAAAATTAGGTATCTGTCACTTTAACCCAGAACCGTCATGGAAACAGCATCGAGTGATCTTGAGAGAAAAAGCTTTCTGTTTACTTAACGAAAACTCTACCCTGGCTCATGGAAACACAGTAAATGGGTGCCTTCCATTTAGACACAGAGAGACACAGTGTTACACTGTGTCCGACACAGAAGTGTTCCATCAACGACACAGCTAGACACAGCCGGGCACAACTAAGACAATGCTACCAACCCTCGCCAATTGAAATGTGATCGTTAATTTATAATTACAACAATATTGTTTCATTTTTAAGATTCCCAGCATTTATAAGATCTCGGGTAATTAATTTAAAGAAATTATCAACATAAAATTTACGATTTACTTGCCAAACAAAAATAAAAACGAGGAAAGTGCGCCGTGGCGGGTTTTTCATGGACTTATGTGTTCCATTTGGGCTTACACAGAACGACACAAAGCGACACGCTGTGTCGGACACAATTGTCTTTCTGTGTCTAAATGGAAGGCACCCAATATAAGCTGTCTTAAATGCTGCGTGATGAATATAGTGCTTGTAAGAAATTTTCTTTGACTGCTGATTAAAGACAGGTCGTCCCTCAACACTATTCTGATCTGAATGTTAAATGGAATCTTGTTTTTTTTAGTAAAGCTGTGAAATTCTTGAGCCTATGAAAATGCCACTGGCTTGAATTTATTAGGTCGGCTCAATGATAAGACGCATCAATAAAATTCTTCTTGATTCCAAACATACGCAACACTATCACCATACGTTTTAAAAATAAATTAACGATACCTGATATTAAGCCCATTATAGCATTCAGTTCTGAGTCCCCTAAACATCGCCAGGCGTTAATAAAGGTTTCTGCATACCCCCCTAAATCCACGTCTTGAGGTATTTAATTTGCATCTTGATACTCGTGTATTCAAATTGCTTGCAGATCTTCCGAGAAACACAAAGACGGACACGGTGGATTCTATGTTATGCCAATAATCACAGGTTTCCAGGTCCAGATAAAAGTGCGTCCTTATTTTGGATTTCCTTTTCTATTTTTTTGTTTTTTTCAAAAAAATTTAATAAAATCTATTTATTATTTACGACAATCAGTCTTTCATCGTCAACTTTTTTTTTCATCCCAACTGTTTTTTTTTCTCTGGCCTCCTTACCCCAAAAAATTTTTCCCAATTTTTCCCAAAACTAAGTACTTTTTCCCTACCTGAAACACTCTTTCGACACGGCTATAGGCCCGCCGTTACACTTCTTTCCTCCAAGTATATAATCCTGGCTCATGCAGATAATTTTCTAAGCCAATTTTTACTATTTCCTCTGTAAACCTCTTATTCCACTTCTTTGGACTTACTTTTAGTCCATACAACGCCCTTTCTAACTTTGATCGCTTAGTAAGTTCATCTATCTCTGCACCATCTGGGATCTCCATGTAGACTTCTTCATCCAATATGCCATTTAGGAATGCTGTCTTAACATCCAATTGGATCGCATACAAGTCATACTTGTTTAGTATTGCGAGTACTGCTCTAATGACTGGGAGTCTAGACTAGGGTTTTTCAAAACTAAAACTGCTGTTTTTTTGGCTAAATTCGAAAAGCAGCAAACACCTGTTTTTTACACGACTGCCCCAAAAAAAGGAGTGTAATGTGTTTAGGTTTGTTGTGTGTATGTACGTTGTTTTCTACCACCATAACTTCTAAACCCCTGAACGGATTTAGATGACTGGGGTACCGTTAGAATCGTTTAATGAGTCTGAGTAACATAGGCTAGGTTAATTTTTAAAAAAACAATATGGCGGCCGTCAGACGCAATTTACATAACGCCCAATTTAATTTTTTTTTCTGATTGGGTCAATATGGGTATCAAACGAAAGGTAAAATTGAGACGATTTCAAATATATATAACACTTAATAGATATGTGTTAAATGATCGCGAATTTTAAGCTTAAATAAAATTAAATTACTCAAAACGTCTTTTATTAGCCCATCACCATGAATGAACACTTAATAGTTAAGCCTAGTATGCTGTTGAGGCGAAATTAAAATTCCCTAAACAAACGCTATGTAACACGACTGCCCCAAAAAGGAGTGTAATGTTTTCAGGATTCATGTATGTATGTTTGTATGTTTCTTTGTTCCACCATTACTTCTAAACGCCTGAACGGATTTAGATCGCTGGAGTACCGTTAGAATCGTTTAGTGAGCCCGAGTAACAAAGGCTTTAATTTTTAAAAAAAAACAGTATGGCGGCCGTCAGACCCAATTTACGTCACACCCGATTTATTTTTTTCTTCTTCTGATCGGGTCAATATGGGTATCAAATGAAAGGTCTCATTGAGACGATTTCTGCCTAATCTATCAGCGTGTCTAAATTTAGATAGAATAAATCAAACTTCGATAACTTTACTTTTGCATTAAAACTGTATCTCAATAGTTGTAAGTGCTATAATAATAAGAAGTAAAATAAAATCACTTAATAAAAACTACATTGGTTTACGAATTATAATCACTAAAATATCATAAAATAAAAAACAAAATAATTAAAAAATTAAAAAACACGACGCCGAATTAAAAAATGAACTAAAAAGTCAAAAACAAGTTTTAAGTACTAATGTAAGACAGAAACAAGGTAGAAGATATTTTATTTATTTTGTTAAGTATCACACAACTATCGTATATGTATAATCTGTATTTTTGCAGCCGGGGTACAAAATGTTACGAGAATAAGTACAATTAAAACTGTACCCGACTGAAAAAATACAGATTATACATATACGATAGTTGTGTGATACTTAACAAAATAAATAAAATATCTTCTACCTTGTTTCTGTCTTACATTAGTACTTAAAACTTGTTTTTGACTTTTTAGTTCATTTTTTAATTCGGCGTCGTGTTTTTTAATTTTTTAATTATTTTGTTTCTTAACTGTTTTTACTGTTTTCCAAATTTAGTTTCAAAATTTTGGCGTAATATAAAAATAAAAGAAATATGTAACAAACACTAATATAAACTGTTTTTGTTTTTACAAAGTGCTCTTTTACACGGCCGGACACCGACCGAATAGACAAAACGAACGAATGAGTTTGGTTAAGGTTGAAGACAGTGAGAGAGGGCGATGGCGAGGGCGGACGAATTTAATGGACATCAGCGAACTTTTGAACGAACATTTTGACAGTTCCTGCGTTGTTGTTGTTGCTAGGACAAGAAATCATCATCTCTTGGGCATCTCTTGGTCTGTTAACTCTATGACTTCTTCGCATGCTTCATACTCTCTAACTATAGCATCAAATCTATCACTGAAATCATTTACCGATTCATCCTTCTTCATTCTAATAGCATATTAGCCTGTTCTTACAGACGTATGAGTAACGTTAACTTCACATCTTCTAGAACTTCTTAATCTCTTTAAAATCTCTATTGGTTCTCTAATATTTATTATTTTCTTATGATACTTTTCATCTAGTCTATTAATTATTATATCTCTAACCCAATTTTTCCTTTTAACAAATATTAATTCTGACCAATTTTGACTACTCTTCTGACTAGGCTCTACCACATCTAATAAATCATTACTCATAAATTCCGATTTTAAATAATCCAACCAAATATCAAAATTGGAATCCTTCTTTAATTTATAGTCTCTTTTAATATTTAATTTCGCGCTCTACATTTGTCTTTTTAGCTTCTAAAACTTCTGTATTCTTTTCGAAATTATCTAATTTTCTCTTTATACCTCGAACCTCTAATGAACCAGTATTATTTGTATTTTGACTTCTTACCTCTAACACTCTCAGCTTGACCCTTTCCGCCTCTAAATTATCCTTACTAACTTTAGCTAAAGTATCTACCATGGCCTTCGCTCCAGCCAAGACCTCTTTGCAATTTACTGCCCTATGGCCAGTTATTTTGCCGTTTTCAAATTTTGTGCGGCCGTCTTAGCGTTTATCGCTGCGTTTTTTTCCGTCATTTTGACTAAAATTCTTATGTTGCCAGCCATTATCTCTGCGTCTGGACCTCTTACTCTAGTGTACTCTAATACCTCCACTCTAGGCAGGGCCGGATTAAAGTATAGGCAACATAGGCGCTCGCCTAGGGGCCCGCACAACAAAGGGGCCCGCACCACACCAAAAATATTTTATGCAGTTCAACACAAAAGACAGCGACTTTGACGCGCAGGTGGATAGATTATGTTTCTACTGAAAATTATCATAGAAATTGTTACTTCCAAATATTACAACTCAAGCTATTTCAAACTATGCAACAACCATGGCAAGAAGTTACGATTTCAGCCAATTTGGGGGGCGCAAACTTCCTTTCAACTCAGTAATATTGAGCTAATAAATATTAAAATTTATGAAAGAAGGGAAAAAGCGTATATGAGCCATTGAGTCGCTCCTGTATTTGCGCGAATTTGTGTTCTAACCTTCCTAAGATAGCTTCTACAGCGCAAAGACCACGCGAAGTAGTTCAGCTCCCCCGGAGTATAGAGTATAGGTGGTCCTAGTTTCGCTTGTCTAAACAAATCAGAAAGAAAATCTCTTGTGCTCTTGTAGTGGATAGCTGTGTGACATTTCAACAATCCAATCAGAATTAGACTGCCCAAACTTTGTATTGGATTACACATGGTTTTTACAAAAGGTAAGTGCGAGTTCTGTTTATACAGCAGTCTTCAATAACCTCAAAGGATATATTTGTATAGTTTTCTTCCCGTTGTCGTACGAGTTTAAGTACAGTGCGTATCCAGTAGAATATCTTTGAAAAACTCGTGTACTAGTTTTGATTGCCTTTGCCTTGCTAGCAGAATTCTTCAATTTTCAATCTTATCTTCGTAATCTTGACCAACGACCAAACAAAAATTGGTTCAGAGTTTCTGATCATTATTTTCTTTTCACCTTGTTTCATTTTTCCTCCTTTACAAGAAGGCTTGCTTAGCAGAAGTGTTTCATATTACGGAGTGCTCTTGAAATATCCCTAGCTTGGTTATTCGAAAAGAATGATCTCGGTCGAAGGGAAATTTGACGGAGTTAATAAAAATACAGCCAAACCTAACATAACCTGCTCGGGTGAAGGGGAATCGTTCCAGTTGTCCAAAATTCGTATTGTTTCGCCTGGTGTGATGCTTTTAGTCAATGTAGCCTTTTTTTGAGTCTGAGGATGACCCTGGCAATGCCCAGCTGGAGGTGTCCGAACTTCCTGTAGATGACGTCTCCAGGTCTATACCACAGTTCTGTTTATTACGCAAGTCCCCTTATTAATAAACGAACTGATTCATCAGAATTGTTTCTCTCTACCGACGTGGAAACGATGAAACGATTAGCTCTGGTAATAAATATGTGAGGTGACAATGAACTTAATGATTTGAATTTTTTTGAGGGGGGCCGCACCACCGGCTCCGCCTAGGGGCCACCAGATCCTTAATCCGGCCCTGACTCTAGGACCTCTAAGACTCTTATCCTCTGGTGCAGCTGCAAAATTAAAATTTATTATAACCTGGACTTCCTTTTTCTCTCTCCTCTGACTCTCTATCTCTAAATTTGTCTACTCTCTAATCTCTAAACTATGATCAAATTTTATTGTACTTTTTAATACTTTAATACTTTCAAAAGAGACGGAAGATGAAGTAAACATAAAACTATTATTCACTTTTATGTTGCTTATCATTTTTCTTTCCAGGACCCTCTTCTACCACTCTTCTATGTTCTTTCCACTCTTCTATGTCCTCTATTTCTAGACACGGGGATTCATATCCCGACGCGTCCTCTTCATCGGTCTGGTAGTCGACCAGTCCTTTCGGTCGTACCTCCAACCACCTTCTGCCATCTATTCCGGGTTTTTGAAACAAAATCTTTTAATGTATTTAATAATTAGTATATAATTATATAATTAAATCTGTTTTCTGTATTATTTCTCTAAAATCCTCTAATACCAGGTTTCTATTTAACTTTTGTTTCGTGCTTCTGGAATCGCGACAAACGTACAACAATTTGTCTCGACCCGAAACAGGACACCTCGTCCTCGAACATCAACGATCAGTTTCACGCACGGCAATTGTTAAAATAAGGTGGCCATGCACATGTACGGGGCAACAATTCGAGTCCTTCAATATCCCTGGCTGTCTATCACCTAACACCGCACAGCAAGTATCTTGCGATAACAGCGCCGGAATTTTGTTTCTGAACTTATATAATTCAGATTAATAAAAATAGTCAAAAACTTATTTAGTTTTATTTTAATTAAATATTCAAATTTACGTCTACCATTTTTATTCTTATAAGAATTTTAAAAAAAAATTCCTTCCTCTAAACCAAATTTAGTCCCGTTCTCTATATCATCTCTCTTATCTGACTCCAAATTATTCTAATAGAAAATTCTAATTTCTGTGAACTTCTGTGTTTACATACGGGCGCCTTGAAAGGCAACGCACAATGGGCGCGTTTAGGCCGAAGTTAATTTAACTGAGCTAGGCAAGTTAACAACGGCATAAACGGCAACTTTTTTAGCGCTGTTAGCTAACTTATTTCTGCTTTTTGGCTTAGCTAAAATATAGCACAGCCAAAATGAATTGACGTTTGCTTGTAAATTTTTGTTGTAAGCAAATAATTTAGAAATATTTCAATACAGCATGAAGAAATTATCATTATTATTCATTTTTTAGCTTTTTTTTATTTGTAAAATGAGAAATGTTATTATTTTTGCTTGTTATTAGCTGTAAAATGAGAACAGTGAAATGGCATGGGTGCTAAGTTAACAGCGCTAATTTTCCAGAGTTAAAATAACTCGGGCCTAAACGCGCCCAATGACGCGTTAAAAACACCGGTGCCTGCACGAACACTGCCTCAACACCGCTTCACATCAAAAACTTTTCAACTGGGTCTCTAATTTATATTACTCTAATTTCTCTGCTAGAATTACAACTAGAAAACAAAAGCAATTTTACTCTTGAAAACAATCTCAAATGAAAATCTATTAAAATAATTTATTTTTAATACTTCAAAATTTGCACTTACCTCTAATTTCCTTAACTTCTTTCTCTAATTTTTTATCAACCTCTAGTCCTTCTAATCCTAACGAGTGCTTTGATTTACATCAACAGTGTTTTGTGGAGTGAATTTTAGGGTTGCCAAGACACGACAAAGACAACTTCTAACAATATTAAATTAGTGTCACCGCCAAATATATGATAAGCTCCTTTTAGTTCTGCATATTTTATGTTGTTGATATATAGCAAGTACAGAAGTGGACCTAGTATTGATCCTTGCGGAACACCACAATAGAGCAAAAGCTGCTCACTCTAGGACTTTGGTTAACACGCTCCTCCCTGAGATATAGCTTTCCAGTAGGTTGAACGTTGTCCCTCTAATGCCAATTTTATAAAGAATGCTAAGAAGAATATCATGATTCACAAAAGTCAAAAGCCTTCGTAAGGTCAATAAACACTGCCCCTACATAGTATCCTGAATCGATGTACTCGTTAATGAGGTTTAGGGTCTCAGACACAGCCAATTCGGAGTTGCTTTGTTCTTGAAATCCGAATTGTTTATTTATTATCCATGCCACCATTTCTGGCAATAAATTTTCTAGTTCTTTTCTTAACAATTTTTTCGTAGATGCTGGCAATTGTTTTGATAACTGAATCAAGTTTTTTCAGTATAAAATCTGTGGTAACAATTCAGCTTAGGATGTGCTGATATAAACCTACCATGACAGCAACAATGTCTCTTCCTCCCAGTTGTCGCGTAAAGTGCCCTGGTGAAACCGCAGACTGGCTGCTATGGGTAGGGAAGTTAGAAGATTGTTCAATAGGGCAAAACAAGTTGGACATTGGGAAGAGTATAGGTTCACTGTAACAGCCTAAAACAAGGAGGCTAGTTACGTCGCCCATTGAAAAATATAGTCACCTGTTGTAGAAAAAGTGACGGTATTTCTATATAAGATTTGTCTTACCAATTAATGTTTTTTAGGGTTCTTTTAAATAATACACTTCTATTTAGATAATTAAATTTATTCTAACATTAAACTTAGTACATTTATTCGGGAATTATAATTTTACACAAAAAATGGCGGCAGCCGGCAAACTTGTTATATTCGTGCTCTTCTTATTCCTTCTTGCTGAACAAACTAAAAACAGTTCATTTGTTGTTCAAGAACTAAATCAGTTCATTTATTGGACCCGTTCTATGCGTTCTACTTGGCAACGGCTACAGTACCCCGCGCTTAGACGAAAGCACGGTGTGTTCTTATCGATAACGGACAGGGATTGTTACTTTCCTGCCCGATCTAGCTGTTTTCGTAGGAATGATTTCTGAGGTTTCGTTTGTAGCTGTTGACTGATTTGGTCTTGCTTGCATATCTACAATTACTGTGTTTCCATGAGCCAGGGTAGAGTTTTCGTTAAGTAAACAGAAAGCTTTTTCTCTCAAGATCACTCGATGCTGTTTCCATGACGGTTCTGGGTTAAAGTGACAGATAATTAATTTTGCATTGCCTCGCCGTTGGTATATGTGCAGTAAAGGATACTGAAACACACACATATGCAAAACCCGGCTTAAGCGGACTGGCTTCGTTGAGTTTACTTGGATTTAACGAGAATTTACTCAATCCCCGTTTCCATGGGCGCTTAATCTGAGTAAACTCAGGATAAACTCTGCATGGAAACACAGTACATGTATGCTGGTTTTAATCTGTGGATCGACACTTCGATTTCTCTCCCTTTTACGTCGACTTTGTAAAATTTGTCTGTTCGACTGATGATTCTATATGGACCGTCATATGGTGCCTTATTCTCGTTGTCGAATCACCTAAGTGAGATTTGTCTTAGGCGGTGTCACGCCACTCTGAATGTGGTATTCTCGTTGGCGAGTGACGGGGCTAATAGGAACGTTGTGAAATGAAACACATTTTCATTTGAAAAATGAGTTTGACATATTTAACAGTGCCATGTTTGTTGTGAAAAAAGCATAAAAATTTGTAAAAATAAATAAATAAAACGAGTTTATTTGCGTTTTGGTTTTCGGATTCCGAATTTTGCAGCATAAACTCCACCATCACTTTGAATTGTTTTCTTGTTGTTATTTTTACACTAAAATATTAAAATTTATATATTTATTTTAATTGTCTATAATTTTTTAAGGAATATTCAATCAAAAGAATTTTTGTTTACATTTTTTTCTGCTTCCATTTTGCTAAAAATAGAACTGTCGATACCTACAAAGGTATCGAGCAAAATGTCACTTGATACTTCCACCTAGTGACAATTAGAACTCGACGTTTGTCGATCTAGTCGCCAGGTGTCACTTAGATTGACAATGAGAATACCAATTGAGGGTCGAAGTGACATCTGCCACGGCACTCGACAACGAGAATAAGCCCCATGGATGTGACAAACTTGGACGAACTGAATCATTTCGTAGGAAGACGTGAGTTGTTGTTAATAAATCTGGGTGAATGAAAATATTTTGTTTTGAATGCCATGCTGTGTGCGTTGGTTGAACAGATTCCACAGCTTTGTTCCATATACCAATTCGGCTGGCGATGCTTTTGAATCTTCTTTATACGTCGTTCGAAGAGTTAGCAAAATAACCGGTAGGTATTCAGACCAATTCAGTGTGTCTTTGCACAAAATCGCTGCATCTTTCAATCAAGCCAATAGACTGGGGATGATATGGAGTAGTACAAAGATGGTGAATCCCAAACGTTTTCATCAGTTCAGCGAACAGGGTGGATTCAAATTGTTGTCCTTGATCTGAAGTTATCTTTTTGGGCACTCCAAATTTTGCAATCCATCCAGAAATGAGTGCTTTTGCGACGGTCGGGGCTGTAATATCTTTGAGTGGGGTAGCTTCTGGACAACGAGTGAATCTATCGATAATCGTAAGACAGTAGCGATTCTCGTTGCTAGGTGGAAAAGGGCCAACTAAATCGATATGAATGTGTGAGAATCTTTCGCTGGTTTGATGGTATTGTCCTAGTGGAGATGACGTGTGACGGTCTACTTTTGACCTTTGGCACTGCATGCAATTCTTGACGAATTTGCTGTAGTCTCGTTTGATGTCTGGCCAGATGAATCTGTCTATCATCAATCTGGTAGTGGCTTTTTTTCCACAATGTGAAAGATCATGTGTAGCTTTGATGAATTGGTGACGAAGGCTCTTTGTAATGAATGGACGTAATTTTCCGTTTGAACAATCGCAGTAAACTTGTTTGGTGCTTCCGGGAATATTGAATAACCTCAAATCGAGGGATGGTTTGTGATACCTGATTCCAATATTGTCTTCAGCTCCTCATCGTTTTCTTGATCTGCTGCTAATTTTCCGTAGTCGATAATTGTTGAAGTTGTTACGGCTTGAATTCGAGAGAGCAAATCGGCTGGAATATTTTCACGTATCGTATATCCGTTGTTACTTGAGCGATTCGATCCAGTTGTCGAGCTTGTCTTTCTGAGGCTTTATCCAGTTTCTGTTTAAATGCAAATGTCAGTGATTTATGGTCTGTATAGATGTGACATGTCCTGCCTTCGATCATATATCTAAAATGTTTGACTGCCAAGAACATTGCGCTAAGTTCACGATCGTACGTGCTATATCTTAACTGAGCATCATCGAATTTTTTTGAAAAAAATCCTAATGGCTGAAGTTCGTTATTGACAACTTGATGAAGTGCTGCTCCTGCGGCAAAGTCGGAAGCATCTACATAGAGTGAGAGTTCAGCTCCCATGATGGGATGCGCTAATGTTGCTACGTCGGCTAATTGATTTTTGAATTTTCAAAAGCTTCTTTTCCTTCATCTGTCCAAGCTACTAAACGTTTGTCGTTTTTTCGATTGTCCGGAATCAAGTTGAATAAGGGCGCTTGCAGATCCATGGCACGCGATAAAAATTTACGATAGAAGTTGATCGTGGCTAAGAAACTCTTTAACTGTTTGATGGTAGTTGGACGTGGGAAATTTCTGACTGCTTCCACTCTTTCAGGAATCGGTTTAATGCCGTCTGGTGAAATCATATGACCCAAAAAGAATAACTCTGCCTTACCAAATTCGCATTTCGCAACTATTGTCAGGTTATGTTGTTTCAGACGTTCAAAAACTGCTTTGATATGTTGTCGATGTTGTTCAGGAGATGATGATGCGATGCATAAGTCGTCCATATATGGAAAAACAAAATCGAGTCTTTTAACTACTTCATGAATTAAACGTTGGAACGTTTGTGCTGCGTTGCAGAGGCCGAATGTCATGAATGGAAATTCGAAGAGGCCAAATGGTGTAGTAATTGCAGTTTTCGCTACATCTTCTGTGGCAATTGGAACTTGGTGAAATGCCTTTTGCAAGTCGACTTTTGCAAAAATAGTCTTACTTTGTAAAATTGATGTGAAGTCCGTTAAGTATGGTATTGGGTGGCGATCTGGAACAGTAATTGCGTTGAGTGCACGGTAATCACCGCATGGACGCCATGATCCGTCTGGTTTTTTAACCATATGTAAAGGACTTGCCCACGTGCTGCTTGATGGACGGCAAATGCCCGCTGCCATTAGTAATTCAAATTCCGCTTTAGCTGCTTTTAGTTTTCCAGGCTCCAAAAACCTGGGTCGACAAAAAACTGGCTGTCCTACTGTTTTAATTTCATGAATTACCTTGGTTGATGTTCTCGTACAAAGCGGTGCGATTTTTGTAATTGATTCATAGTCACTCAGTAGATCGGCGTAAGGTAAAGATGTTTCGAAAGTTTTAATGGTGATTTCGGTGATTACTCGTTCGGTGAAACATTTTGACTTGAGACCCGTTAGGCCGTCGATAAGTTGTTTGCGTTTCAAATCGATGAGCAGTCCGTAATGTTTGACAAAATCAGT
This sequence comes from Thereva nobilitata, assembly GCA_963855945.1. NCBI lineage: Eukaryota > Metazoa > Arthropoda > Insecta > Diptera > Therevidae > Thereva > Thereva nobilitata. The sequence goes on from OY979696.1 coordinate 129,600,155, forward strand.
TCCGATGATCGGATTTGTCACTGCTGCTATGTAGAATGTCCAAGGAAAATCTCTTCGAAGACCTAGATTAATTTTAAGATGGAAACGTGAATGGGAGTTCCATTAGCGGCGAAAAGTGTTGTGTCTGTTGGTTTAATCCAAGCTGCATTTACCCCAGGTGGGATAACTGACACGTCAGCACCTGTGTCGATAAGAAATTGCCTGTATGAATTTGTGTCGGTGATTTTAGGCGAAATATTTTCTATGAATCCATTTCCAGCTCGCCGTTACTGGAAACTGTTGCAGCTGGGGGTAGTCATTCATTTGCTCTGTTCTCAGTCGCTTGTGGTTGGGAACCGTTCGATTGATTTCGATGTTTACATGAACTCTTGCATCGACGTGCAGTCCAACCGAATTTGTAGTGAAACCAACATTCGTCGTATATGCCTCTACTTTTAGTACGATCACGACTTCGTCCTACATCTCTTAATTTTGACCGGCCGCGATTGTTTTTCATGAACAGGGCCGGCCCGAGCCATTCATTCGACCGAAGCGGAACGTGGTGCTGGCGCCCCCCCCTCACAATAACACTATCGAACTGAAAAATATAAAAATCCTTGGACTGAAGATGTGCCCGAAATGTTAACAATGAAATTCTCTACAACTTTCGTTGTTACAAAAATATTGACCCGATTACCCCTTTTAAAGTTATTCAAGGTCAAAGTTATCATAAATCACCGTTTGGCCAAAAAATCACTCAAAAACTAGTTTTTTCAAAATTTTTTTAATCAGTCAATACGAAACATTGCCTATTGCTTGCAAAAAGCCCTCGTTTCATTTTTTCGAAAACTTTACTCTTTCGAAGTTATTCAAGGTCAAAGTCTCCAAAAATCACTTTTCGGCCAAAAAATCACTCAAAAACTGATAAAGCCAATAAATAGGTAATAATGTTTTGTAAAGTAGAATAAATTTTTTTTGAAAAAATCAATTGTTTTTCTGCTGAAAAATTTGGATCAATTTCCAGTATTTCAGTCAACTCCTTCGCATCTGTTAATACACTATTCAAACATTTCTCTGATCTCATATCTTCTGAAAATATTTTGACACTGTTAACTATCTTTAAAGCTCCCTGAATATTTATTACTTTTTTCTACAGCTCCTTACTCACGAGATTAATTTGAAATAGTTTATTCTGCTTTCCCACCGAGTATCACTGAGAGGTTTTACAATCAAATTTGTGACATATTTCTTCAATATACTCCACCTGTGAGTAGATGCAGAAAAAAATGCTAACTTTAACAATGCTGAAGAAGTTCATAGCGATATATTTTAAAAGAGTTGCCATGGGAGTTTTTAGACTTTGCTTTCCCGCTTACGGAATTATTATTGGTTCAACACAAGGAAAACTTCCTTCAACCTCATTCTGGCGCCCCTTTGCCGATGACGCCCCAAGCGGCCGCATGGTTCGCTTGTGCCTCGGGCCGGCCCTGTTCATGAACTCTCCGAACATGGCTTGTATTTCCGCTTTCATTTCCGACCAGTTTGTACGGGTTGCGGCAAAATTGAATCAGAAGCTCAGTTGGAGGAAACCTTTAAGTCCATAACGAGCACGCTGAAAAAGCTCGCAACAACAGCAGCATCGGTGAAAGTTGAACCAAAAGAAGAAGAAATTAAACAAGAGAGCAATGATGAAGCAAACACACCGCCTGCACGTAAATATTTAAAGCTGGAGCCAACTAGTACACCTCTTAGGTATTATTCTGATGATGATGAGGATGAAGAGTTTGTAACGCCCATAAAAGAGCCCGGCCAGATACTAAACAAATATAAACAACTACTTGAAAATGATAGCATGAAAATTGATAAAATTTATGGAGTGCACCATCGCAACGATATGTTAAATATCGGTAACTCAATCTTTAAATATTTTTATCTCTCGATTCTCTCCCGAAACTAAGACGGAGACTATCTGTGAGTATTTAAAGACGAAATCTATTAACCCTGAGAGTGTTTTTTGCAGAAAAGTCAGCAAGGCTTCCAAGCCTGTTGCTTCTTTTATCTTGTCTGTACCGCCTGTTACAGCCGAGATACTTTTAGACCCTGGGTTCTGGCCTGCTGGTGCCCTTACCAAGCTTTTTGTTCCGCGTAACCGTTCTCGAATTTCTCATGCAAACACTTCCACTCTGAGACCTCCACAGATATCAAAAAACTTGAGCCGCTCTCCCTCTACTACCAGAATGTAAGGGGGACTAGGTATAAAACCAATGACATCCTTCAGGCATCGACGGCTAGTGGCTTCGATGTCATAGCTTTCACTGAAACCTGGCTCCATGAAGGCATTCTAAATGCTGAACTCTTTGGTTCCTCCTATCAAGTCTTTCGTAGGGACCGTCATACTGACTCAGAAGCTCGTGGGGGTGGCGTACTTCTTGCTTGTAGTAGCCATCTGTCTTGTAACCCAATTTTGCTTCCTAGTTTCTCTTTCCACCTTGACATTGAGCTTGTCGCTCTTAAAATTTCTTTATCTAAGACTAATCTCTTCCTTCTGTGCTGCTATATCCCACCAGATATGATTAGCATACTTGACAATGGAGGTAAAAACCTCTATGATATTCTCATCTCTTGTGTTGATCATATCCTTAGTATGATGGACACTGGCGATGAGTTACTTCTCCTAGGGGACTTCAATTTACCCAATACTCAGTGGGTATCAGATGAAGATGACGATAACTACCTCCCCGAAGGCAACCTGAATTCTAAGGAATCCTGCTTTCTCAATTCCTTATTCTCACTTGGCCTGAATCAAGTGAGCGGTGTCTCTAACGTGTTGGGGAGGCAGTTAGATCTTGTATTCTTTACTGACTCAGCCAATTTGACTGTCGAACCCAGTCCAATTATCCTGACGTCAGTTGACAATTACCACCCTCCTCTCTTGCTTAATTATTGCTCCAACTCAGAGTACAATTCTTGTCCGGAGGTGGTAAGCCATTCCTTTAACTTTAAAAAAGCTAACTTTGGGGAATTGTCATCTAAGCTTGCATCGATTGATTTCAACAGCTTGCTTTCCGCAAATGAGTTGGATGTCGACGTGACACGGTTTTATGCCGTACTTTATGAAGCCTTCGCTTCTTGCGTACCTTTTGAGCAACGAAAATTGCCCAGTTCATCTCCACCCTGGTTCAATAATGAGCTGAAGCATCTAAAAAACCAGAAGAATAGACTCTGGAAAACCTATTTAAAGAGAAAGGACTCTTCGAGTCTCAATTCATTTATCGAGTGTTATAACAGTTTTCGTTCACTCTCTTCTGCTCGGTATCGAGATTATCTCAGCAGCATGAGGGACAATGTGTATACCGAACCTAGAAACTTCTTTAAGTTTGTCAACTCTAAGAAGAAAGTTGATAACTACCCGAATACTATGCAGCACACTAACTGGTCTAGTTGTGAGTCGTCCGAGATTTGTAACATGTTTGCATCTTTCTTTCACCAATCTTTCACACCTTCTGGCTTTCTGCCTAACGATAATAATTTTCGTCACATAACTCCAAACCGAGAGGTTCATAGCTTATCTCTCTCAATTACCAGTGACGATATCGTGAAGCATATTAACGAACTCCCATTCGACTTCACTTCGGCCCCGATGGTATCCCTCCTGCTGTCCTTAAGTCCTGTGCGGAGGTTCTCCAGTCTCCACTGAAAACCCTTTTTCAAAAATCCCTGAATAAAGGGTATTTCCCTACTCTCTGGAAAAATTCGTTCATAATCCCTATTCATAAAAGCGGGAACAAGAATGAAATATCTAATTATAGACCAGTTGCTAAGTTGTCTGTTATACCGAAACTTTTTGAATCGATTATTTATTCGGCAACCGCGCCTATCTGCAAGAAACTCATCTCAACGAATCAACATGGTTTTCTTGCAGCTCGTTCCACCACCACCAATCTACTCGAGTTCACTTCTCATGCTGTCGAAGGCTTCGTTTCCGGCTGCCAAACTGATTGTGTTTACACTGATTTTAGTAAGGCATTTGACAAGCTCTCCCACTCCATTATACTTCTTAAATTAAGGATGTTAGGCTTTCCACGAGCCCTTTTAGCATGGTTCCAGTCTTACTTAGCCGACAGGACCTACCAAGTTCTTTTTCGTGGATCCAAATCAGTAACCATTGAAGCGTCATCCGGTGTTCCTCAAGGAAGTCATCTTGGTCCCCTGCTTTTTATTCTATCAATTGATGACATTGTTCCCTTGCTAAGACACTGTAGAATCTTGATTTACGCTGATGACATCAAATTGTACCGTCACATAAAAAGTATCGAGGATTGCAAACTTTTGCAAGCTGACCTTGATACGTTTTACTCTTGGTGTGCGAACAACAACCTGGTTCTCAATATTAGTAAATGTGAAACCATGACTTTTGGGAGAAGTCGTAGTCCTATAATTTTTAACTACACCTTTTCTAACGAGTGTGTCCCTCGTGTTAATTTCGTAAAAGATCTCGGGATTTGATTTGATAGTAAGCTCGATTTTTCTGCTCACATTAACTATATTGCTTCCAAAGGTAGTTTAGTCCTGGGTTTTATAAAAAGGTGGTCTAAAGAATTCAATAACCCCTTGATTACTAAACACCTTTATATCTCTCTTGTCAGACCATTACTCGAGTACGGGTCCCAGGTTTGGTCTCCTCACTACTCTTTGCACGTCGGAAGAATCGAGTCAGTTCAAAGGAGGTTCGTTCGATTCGCACTGAATCACCTTCCTTGGGATAATCCATTAGTTCTTCCACCATACGAATCCCGGCTTAAGTTACTCAACTTAAGCTCTCTTTGCAGGCGTCGTGAGGTGGCCGATGTTGTATTTGTTCATCAGCTCCTTAATGGAAAGGTCGACTCAGGTTTTCTGAGTCGCCGTACGTCGTTTAGAGAGAGTGGATACAATTTGAGAGGGCCACCTCTCTTACACACCAACTCCTCTAACACGAATTACGGCAGATTCGAGCCTGTTAATCGCATGTTCAATAATGTGAATAGAAATATTGATGTTTTTAGCGTGAGCATTAGTAAGGACGTCCTTAAAAGGAGTCTTTTCAATCTCACATGACTGGCTTTCTTGCACGCTTCTTTGTGTATTGCATTTCTTACTGTTTTAAGTTATATGTTTTTAACATTTTTTTGTTTGCATGTCTTAGCTGAGCCACTGTGCAGTGGTAAATGTGACCGCGTTTGTGTGCAGGGACCGGACCGGCTTGGTACCGGAGTGCCGGGAGGGTCGAGAAGGAGCCTGCATTTTCGATTGCATGCTCGTTATGTGGTGTTTTCTCTTCTTATACCTTTTTTGGTGCTTTCGGCTGGTTCGGTCCCTGCACATAGGCGTGGCCCGTTTCTCAGCCCAGCTGAGAAGTGTACCTTCTGAGCTAGAAGGATAAACTCTATTATTAAATGTTGATAAAGAACACTTTCTTATAGGCGGCAAGCATTATAAGATAACTGAAGGCTTAGCTGAACTACTTTTTATGAAAAAGCCCCAAGGTTACTCAATGGGCGATCTGACCAATTATCAAGAAATTGCAAATGATGCATGCATCTACAGACGTGATTTTAAGGAAAACCAGCAAATAAAAGGAACAAATAGCTTCAAATATAGAAACATTATAAAAAAGTTGATTCGCACTCCTCATACTGGAAAGGGGATAATGCAAATTCCCAAGAAACATATCGAGTTGAGCTAGTTGATGGACTGCGTATATTGGCGGCATCGCAGCAAGCTGGAAATAATAGTCATACTAATGAGATAGTGGCAATCATTGAAGAATTGCGTGAAGCTGACATTATAGTATAAATATTCGCACACACAGAAAATATTTCCATTTCTGAAAATGAGCGTTGACAAGTTTGGTCGATCTTCTAAACAGCAGAAATTTGGAGCAGTGGGTGAACGCGGTCCACCTGGAATTCCTGGAAAAGACGGTGCTGCTGGTCCCAAAGGCGAGCGGGGGCCAAAAGGAAACGGTTTTAATTTAACTTCTGATGGGGACTATGATCTTGGTTTGAAAAGAATCAAAAATCTGCGCGATCCAAAAGAAAAGGCTGACGCTGCAACTAAAAACTATGTTGATGATGAAATACGGAAGAGCGTGGGCAGAGCAGTACAGGATCTGGCGCTGTATATTAATGGTGAAATTGAGAAAATTGAAATATTTCTATTCTCCAGCATAATTAAAAAAAAACCGCAAGATGGGGGCGTCTATGAGTAAGATGCAAGTAGTGAATGAGCTCCACAAACCTGCTCGTCGCAATTTTACTAGACGGAGAGTTATCATTAAAGGTTTGGATGATTTGTGGCAAGCTGACTTGGTTGAAATGGATACTTATAAACATGCTAACAAAGGATTCCGCTATTTGCTGACTGTAATTGATACATTTTCTAAATATGCCTGGGCTATTCCAATTAAAAGAAGAACTGGTCTGGAAGTTACAGAAGCAATGCAGTCAATATTCAAAGATGGACGTACACCTAAAAATTTGCAAACGGATGATGGTAAGGAATTCTACAACTCACACTTTCAAAAGCTAATGCGCAATTATGAAGTTAACCACTACTCAACATATACATCGCTTAAGGCATCAATAGTGGAAAGATTCAATCGAACTTTAAAGAGTATGATGTGGAAGGAATTTAGCATGAATGGATCCTACAAATGGTTTCATATGATCAAAAAACTTCTATCCCATTACAATGCGAAAAAACATCGAACAATCAAAATGCGTCCTTGCGATGTCAGTAAAGCAAATGAAAAGCTGCTTCTTGCTACAGCCTATAATCACATTAAAATCGCCCCTTCAGCAGTATATAAAAGAGGAGACCGCGTCCGTATAAGCAAATATAAACATATATTTGAAAAAGGCTACACACCAAATTGGACAACTGAAATTTTCAAAATCTCCAAGATTCAACTGACTAATCCAGTGACATATCAACTTGAGGACTACCAGGGCAACCCCATTAAAGGAGGATTCTATGAAAAGGAACTGCAGAAAGCTGAACATTCTGAACTCTATCTTGTTGAAAAAATATTGAAAAAGAGTGGAGATAAAGTTTATGTTAAATGGCTTGGTTTTTCATCAGAACATAATTCTTGGATAAATGCTAAAGATGTATTATAAGTTAAATAAAAAACATATTTTTTAAAAAGCATATTAAAACTTGGTTTTATTTATTTATTAATATTTCATACAAATTTTGAGGATTTTCAGTGTAATAATGTACATCACTAGACAAACTTTCATGCTGCGCAAATTTAAATATGAATGTTTTCCCATACGGTCCAGTATTTGTGATGTAGAAATTTCCTCGGTTGTTAATGTCAGACAAGGCCTTTTCAGACAGCAAATTATATCTGGGTGGCAGCAAAAGTTTGTGTTCATCCAGCTCCAATTGAATGCGATCTCCAAAGGTTGTTGAACGTCGACATGCTGACTTTATTCGATACTCCATTCCAATAACAATATCTGCCATCCTCAAGTAGGGGGTGAATTCCATGTTTTTAAGTTCTGAAATTGTAGTCATCTTTGCAGGATTGATGTGAACGCTTAGGAAATTTAAGTTGAACTGATGAGGATTCACTACGCAGGGCCCATTTTATACTGAATCCACCCCAGACATGATTGAACAAGTTCAGTTAAAATATGCTTCAATGTGAGCAAAGTTGGCAATATCAGCATATTTGGAGTGGGAAATTCTTATGATGTGCAGCTGCAAGAAATAAAGTTAGCATTGAAATTTCATGCGTTTTGAAAGCCTAGGGGCGGGGACTTGCGGGGGATTTCACTCTGTAGTGTTGGTTGTGATCTAAACTGAAATGTCAACCCTTCAACCGAAAAATCATATAAATACCTGAAAAGGTGAAACGTAAGGTTAGTTTGCTTCACGTTGCGGAGATGAGCAGTTATAAGGATTCCACCAAATTGCTTGACGAAAAGGGTGATAAAGGAAACAAAGTAAAAGAAGTAAAGTATCAGCTAAATTCGATATCAATTAAATCGGCACAACCATCTGAAAGCAAAGATACTTCTTCTTCTTCTTCTTCTATACGTTACAAGCAGTTGAAAGAAAAGTAATCTCCGAAGATGAGTATCGCAAAATTTCTTCCACGAATACTCTGATATTTTGCTAGAAGAGCATAAGCATAAAATAGAACAGCTCTACAGATACGTACAGGAATATGAAAATGCAGGAAAAGTTAATTCCATACATGGAGCACTTTACATGAACTGCCCGTGGTCGAACAATTGGACAACCTGTGGGCCAGATACGTGTGGATGTTGTTTTGTGGAGCGGTACAAACAGGAAGTTCAAAGCTTAATAAATTTTTACGTGAGGACAACAATTTTTACGTCAAAAACAACTGTAAAGAATGCAAAAAAGGGTTCGATTTATACTAACACCAGAAGTACACTGCATGCATGTATGGGATTTTGCTTATAGAGCCAACCGCATTGGGTTGTGGCATATACATGCCGATTTCAGCAGAGAATCATCATTACAAGTAAAATCCTGGATCACATATTGAGCTAGCATCATTGAGAGAAAATATGTAATACTAGATTTGAAAATAAAGTCAAGTTTTAATATGTTTTAAAAAAATATTTTTTATTTAATTTTATTAGGAGCCCTCCAAAATTGTTTATACCCACTCACGGTGGTCCAGCACGAAAGGTCCTCATAAACAAAAAATGCGCTCAGCTGCATTTGTTGCGTAATTTCCCTTTTAAAATTTTTTCCCAATTTCATTGAAACTCGATTTTCTCAAAGATAGCAAAATTCTCCACTTCAACTCTTAAAACGAGAAATTTTTTCTTCTAAATTTCAAACCTAAAACAATAGATCCCGTAAATTTTTAAAACCCGCGATATGCCATATGTGTGCAGCCCCACACAGGGGCGGATCCAGGATTTCTTTCTGGGGGGGCACAAGGGGAACGTGTTTTAATTTTTGGGATTAACAAAAACATACAACATTAAAAGAAATATATTTGTTTTTAATATTAAGGTTTAGTAAAAACATTATCTATATTTGCTAAAAGCAGTTTTCTTTTGTGTTTCCTGCTGAAAATGTCCAATACATCATTAGGGTTCATTTTTAACGCAATGTCTTGATGGATATGCATTAAGGCTAGACCATTTAAACGTTCTTCTGGGACTTCAAATCTCCAAATTACACTAACAACATAACGTGACTTCAGAGATTTGAAGTCCTATTGAGAGGAAATTTTGAGAGCCAAATTTTCGACAGCATGGCTTGTAAATATAGAAGGCTTTGCTTTTTTCCCATCTGAATTCTATCTGAATCAAATTTTGAGCGTAATCAGTGTTGTGAGCAGAAATCACATATTTTGCAACACTGTAGGTACCCTCAATTCTTTTGTTTTTTTAATTTTATTCATCTAATTTGATTTGACCTTAGTAGGATTAGGATTCCACAGTACACAAAACAAAACGAACGCAATTATAGCGGGACCATATAGTCCAGGCGCTAGAGCAGTGAGACATATAAATTTTGGTTTTGGCGTGATGTAACGAACTTTTTTGGTGGAATTGGTCAGGAATGGCATCCCCAACAAAATCTAGGGGGTGCGCAAACATGAAAACGCCTGGAAAATTTATGGGAGCCCAAAAACTGAAAAATTCACGAAAAATTCCCTGTTTTTTGACCTTTCTTGATAAATATTTCTTAACGAAGGCTTCTACGCGAAAAGTTTCTTGGACATGTGTTGTTCGTTATTGGATTTGCTAAAACTTAGCGTAAGTTTGATTTTTGAAATTTGAATTTTTGCATTGGAAAATACCGAAAACTGCGAAAAATGGTACCCTCACTTTAAAGTTATACCAACAAAAGAAAATACCATTATTTTTCAATGTTATTCTGGAATTAGGTAGTTTAAGGTATGTTTAACTTATATCCAAAACATGATCACTGTCTGTCAAACAGTTTTTGCGTAATGGATTTTGCAATTAAGTGATTTTAAAAAATTAAATTTGTTGCAGTGCCAAAGAAAAAGCTCCCATGTTGGTCCTGATTTTTTTACGTATGCTTTAAGACTTACTTTACAATATCCAATCATAAAACTGCTATTTTTAAATTTTTTAAATGTATTTTAATTTTTGAAAAAAAACCCCCTTAGCTGCAAAATAGCTCCAGAAATGCTCGGCGCGTTTCAAATTCGCTCGAAAAACAGCTAAATTGGTGCAATAGAAACTGAGTCCTCTTTCGAGCGAATTTGAAACGCGCCGAGCATATCCCAGGTAATGATATTTTGCAATTTTTTAAAAAAAATAAAAACTAAAAAAAAATTAAAAAACAGCAATTTTATGATTGGACATTGTAAAGTGAGTCTTAAAGCATACGTAAAAAAATCAGGACCAACATGGGAGCTTTTTCTTTGACACTGCAACAAATTTAATTTTTTAAAATCACTTAATTGCAAAATCCATTACGCAAAAACTGTTTGACAGACAGTGATCATGTTTTGGATATAAGTTAAACATACCTTAAACTACCTAATTCCAGAATAACATTGAAAAATAATGGTATTTTCTTTTGTTGGTATAACTTTAAAGTGAGGGTACCATTTTTCGCAGTTTTCGGTATTTTCCAATGCAAAAATTCAAATTTCAAAAATCAAACTTACGCTAAGTTTTAGCAAATCCAATAACGAACAACACATGTCCAAGAAACTTTTCGCGTAGAAGCCTTCGTTAAGAAATATTTATCAAGAAAGGTCAAAAAACAGGGAATTTTTCGTGAATTTTTCAGTTTTTGGGCTCCCATAAATTTTCCAGGCGTTTTCATGTTTGCGCACCCCCTAGATTTTGTTGGGGATGCCATTCCTGACCAATTCCACCAAAAAAGTCCGTTACATCACGCCAAAACCACTGGAAACGCTCCAGCGCCTGGACTAATAATCAAATTGTTCTTTGTAAATTTATGACCGTCTGGGGGGGCACGTGCCCCCGTGCCCCCCCCCCCTAAATCCGCCTATGCCCACATACAAGAGGATATAGCAAATATTTTCTTCTAAATTTCAAACCTAAAACAATAAATGCCGTAAATTTTTAAAACCCGCGATAATCTGCATATGTGTGCAGCCGCAATTCAGGTCTCAAATTTCTGCTGATAAAGCAACGCTAGTGAATTTTTTTTTACCGATGAGTCGCAGCACCCGGCATATATATTTGTTTACATTAAAGATCTGCTAGGGATCTCAACCCTTGATGTGTATTTTGCTTAAGGCTCCTTGGCGCGCGATCGGTAAAAATAGCATTCGTGAAAAGAGAGTGACCCGTGCTTAAGTTAATTTATGTGCTTTCATGACATATGGACATGAAGGATATGTGTGAGGTCAATTTGTGAGGCAAAGGAATGCAATTTGATGTTTGGATTTGGGTTTTGGCTGCTGGGCATGAAAATTCATGTCGAGATCAGAATGGTAATTTCCTTTCACGCTTGCCCCTTATAAGTATATCACTTGCACATGTTTTGAGTGGCGTGATTTTAGGTGAAACAAGGATATTTTATTTCTTAGGGAAAAATATTTGAAATGTAATTTGAATATTTTGCATGGTGGGATATTTTATTTCTTAGGAGAGTTGGTTAAAAATTGAAATGGGGTTTGAATATCTTGAGTCTCGGGGATCCTTGAAGCTGGGATATCGATTTAAGTCTCTCGGGCCCTTGCGCAAGCCTAGCAGGGATGCAAACCAAAACTCGAGGGTAATGTCCTGAATAGCAAGGCCCCGCTCAAAGCACAGCGATGTTCAAAACTGAAGATTCAATCGCCCGCATAATCTCAACCACGACCCTCAGCGAAGCTCAACCTAATTCCCCAAGCTCATCCGAGGCACATGCAAGTTCAATCTAATTCCGAAGGCGCATTGAAGTTCAAAAGCTAATCCAGCGCTAAACTTCATCCGAGGCACATGCAAGTTCAATCTAATACCTCAAGCTGATCCAAGGCTCATGCAAGTTCAATCTAATTCCTCAAGCTCATCCGAGGCACATGCAAGTTCAATCTGTCACCCAAGACCTCATCCAGGGCACATGCAGGTTCAAAAGCTAATCCAGCACTAAAGTTCATCCGAGGCACATGCAAGTTCAATCTAATTCCGCAGGCTCATGCAAGTTCAATCTAATTCCTCAAGCTCATCCGAGGCACATCCAACTAACACCCAAGACCAAATCCGAGGCACATGCAAGTTCAGCCATGGCACAGCAAGTTCAAAAGCTCAGCCAGCACGAAAGCTCATCCGAGGCACACCCAAGACCCACATCCGCACCTAAGACGACAACCGCCGATGACGTCAGTGAGCCAGTAGCCCTGTTGCTCTACTACTAATGCAAAACTTGTCAAAAAATGTCAAGAACCGATCCTTTCTGCCCCTATAAACTTTTAAAGTAATTTCGAGCAATTTTATACGCTTTATATTAGCTTGACCTGTATGTTGTATGTTTCATGTAAACAAATCTTGCAACTTGAATTTGACCCACTTCCATATAACCGATCAACCTCAAATTTTGCACATATGTATAGTTCGCGTAACAATGCAATCTGACCATTTTGTAAAAAAATCAAGATTCCAATATGGCGGCCGAATTTTACAATTGTGCTCCCAGACCCCGACATGGTTATCAAATTAAAGGGTATGACAAGTAGAATACAATTAGCTATGTGGCGGTATTCAAAATTCAAAATGTAACGCTTTTTTCCCCTAAAGTTTGATTTAACTACGGTATAACTGTTACTTAGAACCTGTGTGGTGGTAAATTATTAGAAATGTAAGTACAAACTTTTTTTTAATAATATGACATTGATATATTTCAATGTTCGTTTTTTGGTTTTTTGTTTCTTTCCTAATTTTCTAGGAAATCCAAAAACTTCTTCTTTCTTCTTATTTACCCCGTTTATGATTGTGGGTATCTAAACTAGTATTCCTTCAGCAGCAGCGAAACCGGTTTTGGAAGTAAATCTAGGACTGCACTGGTATTTTTTCATCGCGAGTAACTTTCTTGTCTTTACACGGAGATATCTGTGTGCGTGTCGATAATTATACTTGCTAACCAGAAATTACGAAAAGTAGGCGAAGGCGAATTGTGTATGTGTTAAGTTTTCACGTCAACATTTTCTCGTGAACAGGTTACTACAGTTCCCTCTTGCCCTTTCTATACCTCTCTCCTAAAAACCCGATTCTACTGCTGCTGAAGCAATACTAGTTTAGATAAGGCCATTAGGTTGAAAAGTTGAGTCGAGGTTGAGTTGAAATTTCGACCACCGTATATGATGTCGAGTTAGTTCACTTCGGGTTGAAATAGAATTGAACTGACATCAAGATATAACCTCCTTTTGATAATTCTTGACCACTGTTTTTTACTGGGTTCAACCTGCGTTGAACCTGGGTTGAACGTAGTCATAAACGGGGTAAACATTCTCTTTCTCAATTCCAAAATAATAATAATATTTTCACTATTCATAATTTTATTACTTGGAAAAAAATTTTACTAATATATTTTCCAAACCTCCAATGTCAACTGACTCGTATGCCAGTATGGGTTTCACAGTGTCGATGTGAGCTTTCGCTCAACTGAACCTGAGCAGTAATTTTGAGCGTTAGCTCAAATCAAAACTGTTTCACAGTTTGTTTTTGTGCTCAGTTCAGCTGAACTTAGTTCACTGGATTTTGCAGGCCACTGTGGTTGAATCAGTTGGGGAAATTTTTGCTTTTGGTTGATAAATTTACCCCGTTTATGATTAGGTTGAAAAGTTGAGTCGAGGTTGAGTTGAAATTTCGACCACCGTATATGATTCCGAGTTGAGTTCACTTTGGGTTGAAATCGGGTTGAACTGCCATCAAAACATAACCTCTTTTTGTTAATTCTTTTTCTATATTTCTGCCTTCCTATACAGTTTTCCATCAAAATGGCGAAGGGAATTTTGTTCACGCATTATTTCTAACATAGTTTTTGTTTCCTGATGCTCCCAAACATTTCTTTTAGCCATTGTCAAAATTAAATTTCCTCTGTTTTTACATATTTAGTTAATATAAAATAATTAACGCGCTACAAAACACCGAACACAATACTAACGCCGAAGGCAGACTTCACGGATGGTAAACAAACAAAACAAATGTCACTTCAACCCAATTTCAACTCAACACGCGTTTATGAGGCGAAATATCAACTGGACCCAGGTAGGAGAGCTGAGTTGGGTTAAGTGGACCCAGTTTCAACTCGATCCCCGTTTATGACTGGGTTCAACCTGGGTTGAACCTAGGTTGAACCTAGTCATAAACGGGGTAATTGTGTGATTTTTCTAGTTTTTAATCTTTAGTTGTAAGGATTTTTGAAAAGAAATGGCCCCTTATTACTATAAGAACAAGTACAACGAAAGTAGACATCCTTATCGTACTCCTGAGCTCACCTCAAAGTTTCAGATAATTTTCCATTGTGGGGAACTCTCCACTTGGAATTGTTATATGGAGCGTTTATCAATATTATTATTTTGTCAGGTAAAAGCGGGATCGTAATCCAGGAAACTGGTCCACTATGATTCTCAAGGTGTTTATATGGTATATGCAGGAGCGGCCCTTTCTGAATCCAGCTCGCTTCTAAGCGTTTGGTACCATAAGTTTTCTCCAGGTTCCTGTGAAAATGAAGCATTCAAAGCGGCAAGAAATATTCTCTCCATCTTTAGAGTTACACAGCAGCCTTCTATCCGCACTCTTTACGGCATGCTTTATAATAGAATGCTCTCTTCTCTTTACAATTGAAAAATCAAACTTCAAACTTATAATTAAAATCAATAAATAAACACAAGTTCACTGTGATTTCTCTAAAATTAATGACATTACTCTCACTTATATCCTGAGCTTTGGCTTAAGTGCCCAAATTTAGTCGCTCAGTTCAAATCAATTTTGAACCAAGTTCAACAGTTGAACCACTACAGTGAAACAGTAAAATGAGTTGAGCCAAGACCCTCGTAAGTACAGGCCTGGAAGCAGACAGGCCAACTAATACTAACATAGCTGAAAAGTGGCCAAAAATTTCTGACAGTTGTGGAATTAACATGGCCGAAGCCATAAGAAGCAATTTTTTAAGTTTGTTTTTGCACTAAAAAGTGGTAAAATATTGTATATTTTCACTTTTTGGTGCACATGGATTATCAGTGATTAGTGCTTTAGTGATTTAATAAAAAAAATTAAAATGAAGTGAGTGGTTAAGTGTATTTTAAGAGTGTTAATTGATTAGGTGACCATTTTTGTTTACATTCGCGGTGGTTTTTTCGTGTTAATATAGGGAAAAAATGTTGAATTTGTGTAGTAATATAATAAAAAGTGCTTTTTAAGTGATTAAAGATTATTATAGGATAGTTATTAAAAACATAAGAGCAGAAAAATGTGAAGGAAAAGTGAAAAAGTTATTGTTATTCATGTTGTGTGGTAGTACTTGCACTTATGTTTTTAATAACTCTTCTATAATAATTTTTAACTACTTTAAATTCACTTTTAATTCCATTACTACACAAATTCAACACCTTTTCCCTAAATTAACACGAAAAAACCATCGCGATTGTAAACAAAAATGGTCACCTAATCAATTAACACTCTTAAAATACACTTAACCACTAATTTTTTTTAATTTATGGACTCAGATCACTAAATAACTTATCACTGATAATCCGTGTGCACTAAAAAGTGATAAAATACAATATTTTACTACTTTTTATTCCAAAACCAAAGTTAAAAAATTGCTTCGTACGGCTTCGGCCATGTTAATTCCACAACTGTCAGACGATTTTGGCCGCGCACAGACACAACCAAAAAGTCTGCTTCCAGGCCTGTACTTACGAGGGCTTGGTTGAGCGAAAGCTCAAGGCTGAGCGAAAGCTTAAGTGAACACTGTGAAACCGGGCATTAGTTCAAGTAAATTTTGAACCAAGTTCAACACTTGAACCACCTCTGTGAAACAGTAAAATAAGTTAAGGCTGAGCGCAAGCTTAAGTGAACACTGTGAAACCGGGCAGTCGAGATCGTTAACGAATGTGTTTTCATAAAAATGTAAAAAATTCCCACGAAGATCTGGTACTTTGCTCTAAGTTGCTTACAGAATACCAACTACTCGAACTTAGAGAAACACTTTCGATTTAGAGTTTCTCTAAACTCTAAATCGATACGGAATCCCACTACTGGTGTTAATAAAATAAGAATATAGGTTAAGAGTCCCACGCAACCTACATTTCGAAAGGTAGGTTGTTTCCATATACTGGCTGGAGCAATAACAACTTTACATTCAAAATTTTTTTTAATTTTTAATTTATTTTAAAATAAAAGCCTATTATTTTATTTTTTTTAAACTATTTTTTAATTCCGAATGAACTATGCTCATACCGGTTGTGCATATACATAAGTATGGAGACTATACAAATAGGTAAAACTCCGGTTGTCAATTTTCGTTTTGATTTTTGGTGGCGCTGCAGTCAAATGTACCCCAAAAAACATGGCCGATTATATTTATCCGGTTCATGGCCAAGTTCGTTTATTACTAATATATTTTATGTTTACGAAAAACCAGCTTCTAAATTCAATTTATATCAATGCGTTTATTCGCAATTAATCAATTTATGATGTTTCCAATGAATTTTTATTAATTTCCAATGAATTGTTTTTGCTTTGCCTATTTCGACTAACTTAATTTTGAACGAATCGTCGAATTAGGTCAAATTCAGTTAACTTCATGTTGGGGTACATCGGAAAAAGGTGACATCTGTGGCCAAAAATGAACTAGAAGTTTAGTTTCTTCTTGTTTCTGTATACCGTGCCCATCCATTTCCTGTCATTTTTCCCATAAGAGTTTTACCTCCTAGTATAAGCTTTGTTCGTTTACTTTTGGGCTGATCAAGTTTTATGTAAAAACTTTATGAGAGTGGGGGTAGAATTTGCTAAAGTTAGCGAACTCGTTTTGGGTGAAAACTTTATCGGACATCATTTTGACAATTTCTAATGTTTACTTTGTGCATTTTTAAAAATTATTCGCGCCAGTATATTAATAATAACTTTACAAATCAAAAACTCGTATGGAAAAAACACTAGTTTCTCTCATAAAGTTTTTACCAGAAAACTATCAGCCTAACCCCGGGTCTACACGAGATATATCTTCTGGTATGATATCTCTTTTGACATATGACAGAACATTTTTTGTGGGCCAATTCTGTCATGACATTTCAGTTGAAAATAATTTTCAACGAAGCAACATTGTTTTAAAAGCGCCAAAATCATCGGGAAAAAATGGCAAAGTGAACAAAATCGTTCGTAATCTTTTGCAGTTGATTCATTATTCTCGTCCTGAAATAATTTGGTTAGGTATTGTAAACATCCATTGGCAAAAAAACACTTCAAATCGACAAACCGCCATTTCTCTTTTACCAAATGTCAAAAATCTTTCTTAATCGGTGTCTTGCCATCGCCATCGCTTGATAGATATTTTCATGGCCAACTTGGGGGACTCTCTTTCTAACTTTGCATGCGAGCGAAAGAGAAGGGGCACATGTCAAGAGAGAATTTATGTCTGGTGTAGAACGGGGGTAAAGTAAGGATGTTGTCAATGAAGGACGTTTGTCATTTATGAAATGTCAACGATTTAAATTTGACAGTACAATTAAACCACAGAAAATTCTGTGGGTAGAAATTTCACAAAAAATTTCTGCCTGGGGAAGCGATATTTCCCCTGCTCAGAAAGTAAAAGAACGTATTTTGGGATAAAACTTTATAAAATTTTATAAAACTTTACGTAAACGAACAAAGCTATAGTCTCCATGTACATAAGGCCGTACTTGGCACCTTTTAACTGTCAAATCAAAAAATCTGACAGTTTTAGCTCGAATCTAAATAAAGAATATTTAAACGGAAAAGATATTTCAAATTTATGTAGAACCTTATAAATAAATATAGTTTTTTGACATACAACAATTAAACACAAAAAGTAATTTAATAACAATTTAATTTTGTCGAAGGAAAGATCTATTATAATTCCTTTATCGAAGGGTTGACCGTTTTCTGTACCAAGTATGTTTAATTATTACTTATTTTAAGTACTTTAAAATTGTTGTATTTATTAATATAAATTTTTAAGGTAGTTAAATCGATAATAACTCTGTACCAATAAATGGTGGCACTCGAGAATCTCAGGATGTACAAGAGTAAGCTATAAATGAACAAAAGCATTCACAGTTGGAAAACATAGTTGAAACAAATAATTTAATAATAAAGCCTGCCTTGAGATTAAGAGAAATGGACATGAAACAAGGACCATCCGTTCGTGAGGCAAACACAATAGAAAAGCCTTGGCTGAAATTGGTAAAAAATAATACTTTATTATTAAAAGAACAAAATTTTAATGCTGTTAGTAAAAATACGACTATAAGTGATCCTTTTGGTATATTAAATCAACCCACGTGCGAAGAATCACAATTTTTCTGTGCTGAATGTAGAAAGGAGTTTACATCTTTTAAACAATTCTATTTGCATAGAAGACAACATGCTGCCTTAACATGTCCTCAGTCCTATAAAACTACGAATAATAAATTTAATTACTGCCCTCTTTGCTTAGATTTAATAGTAGTAAATAAGGATTGGGTAATACAGAAACATAATAAGAAACTTTTTAACTATTTGTATTGTAAAATTTGTGAAACTAGTCCTAAAAGTATAAATAAGTTAAAAAATCATTATGAATTACACCATCAGAATTTAAATCCATTTCATTATATCTTTTCGCAAGATAATACAGGCGTAGGTGATTTTCATTGTAAAATTTGTTTAAAAAACTTTCAAAACTTAAAATTATTAAACGATCATGAGAAAACACATTTAGAAATCGAAAAAGTGAAAGAATGCAATATGTGTAATCAAGTTTTTCAATCAAATTATGATCTTACTTTTCATCGGTATACCCATGCTGGTGAAGAGTTATTTAAATGCTGCAAATGCGATTATATATTCTTTATATCTAAATTCTTGCAGGATCATAAAGGCAGTAAACATCCAAAAATTGATACCTCATGCATTTGTGAATATTGCGGTGTAACATTTACTAGTTCAGGTGGATTAAGTTTGCATAAGAAAACTCACAATAAACCAAACATACAATCACGTGATTTATATTCATGCGATACATGCCATTTGAGATTTACAAAATTCTGTCAATTGGAAGAGCATAAAATAAATACTATTCATAAAACCGATGATGTATTAAAGTGTAAAAAATGTTCTAAAACATTTTGCTATCAAAAACTTTATGATGAACACATGTTTTCACATGATCCAACTATGAGAAAATGCATTCGGTGTAATGAGATCGTTTCTGGTTATATAGGAACTTATTTAAAACATTTTGATAACAAACATCAATGTAAGTCTTGTCCTGCAATATTTAAAGATCGTTTGGCATTAAAACAGCATGAAAAGACACATTTAACTCCATTATCGTCTTGCGAATATTGCCATAAAAGCTTAGAAGATGCTGCTAAATATAGCGAGCACTGTAAATTTCATCGTTATGTTTGCTTATTATGCCGAAAAACATTTCGTAACAGCTCAGCATTAATGTTTCATGATTTTCTTGTTCATGCATCATCAAAAAAATATCCATGCACAAAATGTAGCATAAGGTTTTATAAGAAAGAACTATTAGAAGAGCACTTAGAAATAGCACATTATACCATCGAAAATTCTTTAAAACAATTCAAAATTGAAAAAATCCCGAATATTAAGTCAGTACCGGTTTATATGAATACTGTTGGTTTACCTGATCATAATTTACTAGAAAATGATTTGTTGCCGTATGCCTGTAAATATTGTGAATTAAAATTTTCTAATTTAGAAAGTATAAAGGTTCATTTAATTGATATTCATATAAGTCCTTTTGAAGCTATTTGTAATATTTGTAACGAAAATTTTCATTTAAGTACTTATTTAAAAAAGCATAAGGAGCATGTTCATGCAATAAAACCAATAAAGCGATATAAATGCAAGGTTTGTTGTAAAAGGTTTACAACACGAATCCATAAAGAAAAACATGAACAAACAACGCACTATTATTGCAAATTGTGTAACAAAGTATACTTTAAGTTTGGATATTTTAGAAGGCATTATAAAAATGTACATTATATCAATAAAACTCCTTCTTAATTAATTATAAAAAATTATAAAAAGACATTTTTACTATAATATATTATTTGATTATTCCATTATAGTTCTTATTTTATTATCCTTCCAGGGGAGATTAGGCCTCCTTCGCTGACGCACCCCGTAGATCTTACCGCGGAGATCTTTCCGAGCAGGTCCATCTTCACTCATACGAGCTAAATGGCCCGCCCACCAGGCCGCCACATCACCTTAGGCGGTGTGGGGCTAAAATATGGTTGCGGGTCCTTTAAGGATTTTGAAATTCCAAAAAACTTTGACTAAAAAAATCGTGGTAACGTAAAAATAAGTTCATTCAGGGCATTAAATATGGATACCGAAAGGTCGGTTCTTAAAGCGAGGGTTCCACTTAGCTGGCTACCAGCGTTGGTTGTATCTTCCGCTGGCTCCCCGCAAATTACCAGCATAGTGGTCAACCCTAGCAGGTGCTGGCTTAACCAGTTCGAGAATAATTAGAAATTTCCAAATTCCGGATAGCTGCCAGCTGCTGGCCACAACCCACCAGCAGTACAACCAGCGCTGGTAGCCACCTAAGTGAAAACCCCGCTTTATTCGCGGATGAATCTAAAGTTACATAGTGCAACCTAGTATGGAACAGGTCTTATGTAGACAGGCCCTTGTGCTTAGCTCTGGGGGCTTAGTACTCATCTTTCTTTTGGCAGAATCAATCCAGAAGCTATTCCAGAGGGAAAAATTCGAAGCACTACTAAGGGAAGCGAATTCGGAGCGCTGTTAATATGCTCCGATTGGATCTTTAAGGAATTGTATGGAACGAAGCAAACGGCAAACATACACCGGGTCTCGTTCGAAGCGGTAGTCAAGCAGCATATTGAACGCGGTTGGTACTTAGTTGGGGGACCGCTTGGTAAAACGGTTTGAAAGGACAAAAAGGCAATCGCACAAGGTGAACAAAAATATAAAGCTTTTCGACACTGCAGTTGTTTCTCATAACCAGGCGCTATAACATAAATTGGAGGGTTAGAAAGTTTTTTCTACTTTTGTGACTGCCTTAAAAACGCTTCTAAAAAAGCAGCAGTAAAAGGAGTGCTCCCCAATGCGATCCTGCAATGTTAAAAAAGATATACCATTGGGAAGGGAAGGGGAACGCCCCAAGCTTTTTAAGAGCGTTCTAGCATCATTTCCCGCTGGGTAAGTTTTCTCTTTTTCTTAATACTCAATTCGAGCTTGTACTACTTCAGTGGTAGTAAAGAGACTACTTAAGGGCAAGCCAAATCTCCCAATCTAATCTTTGATAAAGGTCTTCAATCTGTTTTTCCTTAATTATGGATTTGCTTACGTCTAGTGAACGCGGTTTCAGTTAATTAAAAAAATATAGTTTAAAAAAACTAAAAAATACGCTTTTATTTTAAAATGAACTAAAAATTAAAAAATTATTTTGAATGTAAAGTTTTTATTGCTCCAGCCAGTATATGGAAACAACCTACCTTTCGAAATGTAAAACAGCGTGGGACTCTTAACCTATGTATATCATGGAGAATATACAAGGAGGTAAAACTCTTATGGGGAAAATGACAGGAAGTGGATGGGTAGAAGAAGCTAAACTTCTAGTTCATTTTTGGCCACAGATGTCATCTTTGTCCGATGTACCCCACATAAAATTAATAAAAATTCATTGGAACATCAAAAATTGATTAATCACGAATAATCGCATTGATATAAATTGAATTTAAAAGCTGGTAAACAGCTGTAAGCTCGTAAACATAAAATATATTAGTAATAAACGAACTTGGCCATGAACCGGTTTTTTACATTTCGAAAAGTAGGTTGTTTCCATATACTGGCTTGAGCAATAAAAACTTTACATTCAAAATTATTTTTTAATTTTTAGTTCATTTTAAAATAAACGTATTTTTTAATTTTTTTAAACTATATTTTTTTATTTTCTATTTTTTAGTCTATTATATTTGACACCCTCGGAGCAAAAGCTGGTTAAAATAACAAAGAGAGCGAAAACGGTTCGGTATTTTTTTTAGCGCAAAACAGGAATATCTTCGGGTCCTTAGAGCAAAAATGGTATAACTATACTTCAGCGCAAGAACGGTGTATCAAAAAACCGAGGGCAAAAGCGGGTTAACTTTTTATTCCGCTTTTGCTCTTAATGAAAACTTATACCGCTTTTGCGCAGAACTAAAATTTGAACTGCTTTTGTTCTCAGTTTTCATTAAAAATGCTTTTGCTTACCTTCCCAATAGAAGCCTAACCAAAGCGTCAACCTCCTTTACTCGAATTTTCCATAACTCAAAGATTTTTACAGTCCCTTGCAATTATTTAATGAGATTCCACTATAGTTTTTGCATTTTTACAATATTTTTTTTTTCATTTCTGTGGTTAATTTTTGCAACAATAAAACATTTTTGTTATATTAGAAATTTTCGTTTTTCATATTTTTCGAAATTATACATAGTATAGTTTGTCTATAGTTCTACTTTGTCCACTTTCTGAAATTTTATCTTTAATTTTAGGGTAAATGTTCTACTTTTTTTCCGTTCAGCCATGCCATTTTTGTATGGCCTTAATTTCTAAAAAAATTGCTATATTTCTTTAATTTTTGGATTTTGATGACATTTTTGACAATAATATCTGCAGTTTTTGATTTTGTTGTTTGCAAAATTTGAAATGTAGCTAAAAATTCGGAATTTTTTAAAAAATTGAACATTTTTTCTGCTACTACTATTATGTAAAAAAAAACGTAAATTGAAAAAATTCATAAAATTCCAACATTACAAAAATTGAAGGTAGTAATAATAGTACAGGTAAATGAACCCGAAAAAGCGGAAATAATTAGATACATGCTAAAAATTGGCAGAGAGCTTCCTTTTAGGGTTCTTAATAAGGGGTTATAAAGTCTACCAATTTTCTACCCAGGGCAGCCCACTTTTTAGGGGGTTGTAGCCGGAAAATGGGTATTTTTGGATTTTTCTGCAATTTTGTTAGTTAAAGGATAAAAATGGGCAGAGATCTCCTTTTAGGGTTCTCAATAAGAGGTATTAAAGTCTACCGATTTTCCACCCTGGGAAACCCCACTTTTGGTGTTTTGCTCCGAAAATGGATATTTTTCGATGTTTCTGCAGATGTTCGTTTTTTTGGTTTTGGCCGAAAGTCATGGAGAAAAACCTATGATGGAAATGTCAGACAAAATTACAGGTTTTGATTGTTATTACTGCAATTGAAAAATCGTATGCAATGCAAGCAGCTATTTTAGGACAGAATGTTGATCTACTTGTTATTTTAACTGCATTAACTGCAACACAAAATGATATTTATTTTTTGAGCGAAGAAGTGGTAAAGTCCAAACAAAATTTAGATGTATTCAATAATATCGAATCCACTTACGAAGATCTACAAAAGGCCGATGAAGCTTGATTCTTATAAAACTGGAAAGCATTCATTGAATGAACAAAAATATAATGCATTTAAACAGCCCCTTCGGAAAGAGAAAACAATGATTCACTCATTTAGGGCATAGGCATACCAACAGATATTGGCTTGGGAATGAAAAAAACCCAAGCGAATGGGGTTGGGAACTGGTAATGGATTTTACGAGACTATGACAATTCAACAAGAACCAGAACTATATGTACCAACACATGTGTATCTTATATATTTATTTATTCAATAACTCAAGCAGATACAATTTTTCTAACAAAAGGCGTAAAAAAAGAGAAAATCTTTGTTTTCTCATAAGAATTAAGATTGAAATTGCATAAAAAATATCGTTAGGATAAAAAAACACGAAACATACCGATTTTGGGGGCTAAAATTCCCTTTACCGAGGTGGAAAATCGTGAGACTTTAATACGTGAGACTTTAATACCCTAAAAGGAAGATCTCTGCCCCTTTTTAGCCTTTAACTAACAAATTGCAGAAAAATCGAATAATACCCATTTTGAGGTCTAAAACCCCTAAAAAGAGGGCTGCTCTTATTAGTAACCCTAAAAGGAAGCTCTCTGCCAAATTTCAGCCTGTACCTAATTTTTTCCGCTATTTTTCCTATTTTACCTGTTACTATAAAGATAAAATATAACAATGACAAAAATTTATGTCAGAAATGCAATAATCCCCAAATAAATGGAAAATGGCAAAAACCTAAAATTTATCATAATTACAAACACTTCACACATACAAAGAATTTATGTTACAAACGCGGAAATTCCAAAAAATTCAAAATTTTGAATCGAGTTGCATTGTCTTTTCTAGTAAAGTGAAGAAAATGTTGTCTAAATATAGATTTCCAAGTAATAATGTAAGCAACTGCGGTATAAATAAAAACTGGGGGCAAAAGAGGTTTAAGTTTTCGTTAGAGGGCAAAAACGGTTTAGAAAGTTAACCCGCTTTTGCTCTAAGATTTTTTCCGTTCCGTTCTTGCGGAACCATTTTTGCTCTGAAATATTTTTATTCCTCTTTTGCTGCAACATCAAATATAGCCCGAGGTTGCTTTGAGGGTGACATTTCTTCCGCCATTTTTTAGTGACCGCCATATTAGATTTAAAATGAAGTCACGCAGCTTACTGTACTATATTCGTCATAAACTTTCATGTGATACCCATACCGGCGTTGTAAATAAAAAGGTAAACTGCCATTTTGTGTTGGCCGCCATTTTGAATTCGGAATGTCGCCACCAGCTAATACTATTCTAATTGTCACACCCTTTCATTTGATACCCATACCGAATTGGTTGTAAAGAAAAATGTAAACCGCCATTTTGTGTTGGCCGCCATTTTGAATTTGGAATGACGCCATACAGCTAACAGTATTCTATTGTCACACCCTTTCATTTGATACCATACCAAGCGCGTTGTAAAGAAAAATGTAATCCGCCATTTTGATTTGACCGCCATTTTGAATTTGGAATGACGCCACGCATCATAGTATTCTACTTTTCATATCCTTTCATTTGATACCCATACCGAGTGGGTTGTAAAGAAAAAGGTACTCCGCCATTTTGTGTTGGCCGCCATTTTGAATTTGGAATGACGCCACGCAGCACAGTATTGTACTTGTCATATCCTTTCATTTGATACCCATACCCTGTGGGTTGCAAAGAAAAAGGTAGTCCGCCATTTTGTGTTGGCCGCCATTTTGAATTTGGAATGACGCTAATTGTACTCTACTTGTCATACCCTTTCAGTTGATACCCATGTCGGGGGTCGGGGAGCACGATTGCAAAATTCGGCCGCCATAATGGAACCGCCATCTTGATTTTTTTACAAAATGGTCAGATTGCATTGTTACGCGAACTATACATATGTGCAAAATTGATAGGTTATATGGAAGTGGATCAAAATCAAGTTGCAAGATTTGTTTACATACAAGAAACAGGTGAAGCTAATATAAAGCGTATAAATAATATATAAGAAAAAAATAATTTTGAAGCTTTTATTGCTCCAGCCAGTATAGGGAACTACCTTTCGGAATCAGGCAAATAACTAAATTAATGAAGTTATTGGTAAAAATTATAAATATAACTTACTTAAATGTAAAAAAGCGTGGGCCTCTTTACCTACATACATATATATCTATTTTATTAACACTGGAGCTTTTCGTTAGCGGCCCACGCTTTTTTTTACATTAAAGTAAGTTATATTTATAATTTTTACCAAAAACTTCATTAATACCTGTGACACATATACCATCATAATGAAAGTAACCTTCATTATCGTGGCAAAAACCCACGATAATGAAAGTTCAAAATGAAAGTATTTTACTTTCATTGGGTGGTGCTACACACGAGACTAATTCGGACGGGTTAAACCGCTTTTATGGGAGAGAAACGAAGTGAAGAAAGGGGAAAATAGCCCATTTCCCCTTTCTTCACTTCATTTCTCTCCCATAAAAGCGGTTTCACCCGTCCGAACTATACCTGTGACACATATACCATCATAATGAAAGTAACCTTCATTATCGTGGCAAAAACCCACCATAATGAAAGTCTAAAATGAAAGTATTTTACTTTCATTTGGACTGTAATTTCGGTTAAGTGACATCTGTTGGAAAATTGGAAACTACATTTTTAAATAAAATAATTTGATTTCACGCATTGATTATATACTAAGTAGATATGGACAAACATTTGTCCGACTACGACGCTAGATGGCGATAGTTACACTGATATGAATTTTTGGGATTCTAATTTCTGTTGTAAACCTCGAAAATCAACGGGGGTGGGTTTTCAACATTAATTTTATAATATTATTTCGTTCTACGTGCATAATAATCATAACATACAAAAATTTTCAATTTTATTAATTTTAAGTAAAACGTGAAGAAAAGCAGGTTTGCGCCTGAATTTAAAAAAGCATTACAAAGCCCTTCACGCATGTTGGAAGAAAAGCCAGAAGTTTTGGATCTAAAAATAGATTCCTGTGCGCATATTCCTTTTGTTTTGTTGTTTTGTTGTTGTTGGAAAATACGACCAAGGGTCGGTGGCTGAAATTTATCAATGAAGGGAATTATGAATGGAAGAGATATGCGAATGTAATCGGAAATTTGCTATCGTGTTTTTTTCTATTTTGAGAAAAATGAAGTATGTAAGTTTTTTTTGAACAAAAATTCAAGCCTTTTTGTATTGATTTTATTATTGATTATAATTATATAATAATTATAGAGAGAAAATATGTATGAGTCATTTAGTTTGGGTAAACTATTTCAAAATATAAATTTGAATATATAAATGTTTACAGTAATAAAAAACAATAAAAAAAATCAGAATTTCGCAAGAGTAGTGGAATCATTGAAGGGAGAACAGTTCCGATTTTGAAATTTCTTTTAAACTGCTTGTATTAAGGGTAATTGGTTACTTTATCACCGCGCACCGCTTTGGGCGGAACACCAAAATAGTCGCGCCCTACTCCGAGAATGAGATCGAGGTTGGGGTGGGGGAGTGTTTGGGGCGCGCAATCCAGAGTCAAAATCGTTACTAATGTAATTGCTTATTAAACCGCTATTTTTAAAAAAATACTTGTAAAAAAGTGATTTTTACGAAATTTCAACCCTGAATAACTTTTTAGAGGGTGACCGACGGCTAATTCCAAAGGAAATGTGTTCAGGTCAACCCCCTATACAACCACTACCGCCTGCGGGGGTGGGCTGATAAAGTAAATAATTACCCAAAATTCTAAGATATGTACATAATGGAAGTGAATGAGATCAGTATGTAAAAGTTTTATAGACTCCGAAACCGGAGGAGGAGAAATGGGGGTTCAAAATTTGTGAAACTCGAAATGGTCTTCATTTAGGGTTCATCATTGGCTTCATTTAGGATTCGTTTTTGAGTTTCACATTTTGTTATTTCGAATCAAAAATACGAAAAAAATGCCTTTTTTGAAACGCTCATAGTATATATGAAAATTCGTATCACCTCAACTGCAAAATAAACGGAAGCTACTATTGGCTTATGGGTGCAGCGAGGCGCAACGGGTTCCAGCTAGTTCATCTATATATCTCACGCCATCACCCTTCACTGCCGTGAACCATAATTAGTGGCGAGTCCCTCGACACAAAAACTCTCTGGTTTTGTGGTGACTAAAAGATTGCAAACAAGTTGGAATTCTTGATGTACAGGTTGCAACGAGATCCAAAATCAAAGAAGAAAGTTGTAGATGTAGACATATTGTGTAGTTATAAGCAATATGAGGGGACGCAAACCATTGTTTGGGACGACCAGCTTCAAAAAGGGAGTATGGTGTTACAGAAGTATTAGAAAACGGAAATAGAGATACATACATAAGCACAGACGAAGAAATATCTAGGATAGAAAACTCTAGTATGCATTTACAAATTAACCGATAATTGAAAGAAGGAAAGCCGCTTGAAAAATTTAGCACAAACATTCGGTCGACATTGACCGCACAGGCACTCCGTCACTTCAAAATACGACCGACAAAAGCCTCTTTCAAGTGGACCCACCATAAGTTCTATAATATACATATCTACAATATGTTCATTAATTTTTAATATTTTTTTATTGGTTCAAAGGTAATTTTTTTTAAATGCTTGGCTTTTTCTCAAAAGTTGTTACTTTGCAAATTACTGAGTAGATAGAAAGGCCGGCCGTCTTCTGAACTACATACATTTTTGTTCTTTGCAGAAACTTAAAAGTGGAGCAATGCGTGCAACGGAAAAGCGGAAAATTGTTGCAGACTCTAATTCAAAGCCTTCTGTAAAACTGTAAAATTAACTTACATCTCAGTTCTAAGGAGCTGGTATGAGAGCTTTATTTCTGGGCGTTCAATCAAGGTGGTATTGGGTGGCTTCGAATCCAACAATAATTCCATCTCGGCTGGCGTTCTCCAAGGATCGATTCCCTCACCTGCTTTCTTTCTAATATTCATTAATGATCTGCTCTCAATCCCATCCAACCCACTTCATAGTTTTGTCTATGTCGGTACTCTGCGTTAATCCTACGCCTTCGAC
Source organism: Thereva nobilitata (assembly GCA_963855945.1). Taxonomy (NCBI): domain Eukaryota; kingdom Metazoa; phylum Arthropoda; class Insecta; order Diptera; family Therevidae; genus Thereva; species Thereva nobilitata. Next base: position 129,628,813 of record OY979696.1, read on the forward strand.
AATATAAGACTTTCCAGACCTTATCTCCTAGACCGTGAACGCATGAATTGTGTCGAATTCAACGCTACAAAAACAAAGTACTGTCTTATCTCTACAAAAACCTGCACCGTCCTTCCCTTTATCTCAGCGGGCAAAAAGAATATAATGTCTGACTCATATCTAAATATCTTAGACGTAATTTTATCTTCAGATCTACGATGGAATAATCACATATTCCAAATCGCCAAAAAAACTTATCAATGCCTAGGATTCCTCCTTCAGCCAGCTGCCTTGGCTACAATTTACAAGTCCTACATTCCACCCTGCTTTGTATATAACTCGTCCCAAAAACTATTTTGGCTGGAGAAGGTGCCAGGCCGCACCTTTCTCCTCCATAGACCCTTTAAGCCACCGTAGGAATGTAGTAGGACTCATTAAGTTTTACCGCTTTTACCATAGCGACTGCTTGCACAGTCGGTGTTTCTGAACCCAGCAGAGTTCAAACGCAAGGTTCATCAACATCTACTCACACACCCTCCAGACCTCTAACCTATCCCTTCTCTTCTATCCTTCAGACCAAGCTTACTACTAGACATTACACCATGACTTGAACGACATGACGGACTAGTGTTGCAAAGGGAGATTCCTTAGCTTGACCATGCCCATTAAAAAAATTCAAAAATAAAAATCATTTTATATATCTCAATACTAGTACAATTATCCATAAAAATTACAAGTTTCTACGAATTAAAATACCTGAGAAAAAAATCTAAAAATTTGTCACATTTTTCGCTAAAAAAAGTTAAATAATCCCTTAAAACCCATTTCATTTTTCTCAACATAATAAGAAACGCTTGATGCCAAATTTCCCATTAAAGTCGTCTCGCCCATTCATTTCTTTACCCCATTGTCAAATTTCACCCATCGGCCACGAAATCATCATCACAAAAAACGTAGGAATCTATTTTTAGACCCGCAGCCACTAAAATAAAAGCCGCAGCTAATGATTTTTTTTCCAAAAGCGCGAAAGGCTTTTTCATAAACAAGGAAAAGTTTATTTCGGAAACTAACCATATAGAGGAGAACAAAACCCTGCGATACTAGCGCACGAAGTTCATAGCGTCGTAGTCTGATGTTATTTTGACTCGCGTTTGTCCATATCTACTTAGTATATAATCAATGTTTCACGTTAGTTAAACAACAATTTGCAAGGATATTTTCTTTACTACTTTAAAAAATATTTTTTTAAATATTTCAAATTAAAACAGCCTAAAATTAAAGCAAAAAACACGCAGGTTTATATCCTCACTTGATACGCCAGATGCAAATGAAAGTAAAGTGTAATGTGTCACCCCATCATTTCCTTGACCATCATAATGAAAGTTACCATAATAATGAAAGTATAGTGTGTCACAGGTATTAGTCTCGTGTGTATCACCCCCCATTTGGACTGTAATTTCGGTTAAGTGACATCTGTTGGAAATTGGAAACTACATTTTAAAACAAAATAATTTGTTTTGACGTTAGTTAAGCAACAATTTGCAAGGATGTTTTCTTTACTACTTTAAAAAATATTTGTTTTAGATATTCCAAATTAAAATAACTTAAAATTAAAGCAAAAAATACGTAGGTTTATGATGCAAGTCACACTATCCATCATTTCGTTTATTACCCCCATACACAAACCGATTTTTTAGGCAAGGGGTCGCAGGGAAGTATATGCCATGCGTGTAATTTGCATACTTCGCTGCGACCCCTTGACTAAAAAGTCGGTTGTGTATGGGCGTAATTAACGAAGTGATGGATAGTGTAACTTGCATCTATATCCTCACTTGATATGCCAGATGCAAATGAAAGTAAAGTGTAATGTGTCACCCCATCATTTCCTTGACCATCATAACGAAAGTTACCATCATAATGATGCAAGTTACACTATCCATCATTTCGTTTATTACCCCCATACACAAACCGATTTTTTAGGCAAGGGGTCGCAAGGAAGTATATGTCATGCATGTAATTTGCACCCAACGCTGCGACCCCTTGCCCTAAAAATCGGTTTGTGTATGGGGGTAATAAACGAAATGATGGATAGTGTAACTTGCATCAATGAATGTTACCATCATAATGAAAGTTACCATCATAATGAAAGTATAGTGTGTCACAGGTATAATACCTGTGACACACTATACTTTCATTATGATGGTAACTTTCATTATGATGGTCAAGGAAATGATGGGGTGACACATTACACTTTACTTTCATTTGCATCTGGCATATCAAGTGAGGATATAAACCTGCGTGTTTTTTGCTTTAATTTTAAGTCTTTTTTAATTTGGAATATTTAAAAGAATAATTTTTAAAGTAGTAAAGAAAATATCCTTGCAAATTGTTGCTTAACTAACGTGAAATCAAATTATTTTATTTTAAAATGTAGTTTCCAATTTTCCAACAGATGTCACTTAACCGAAATTACAGTCCAAATGAAAGTAAAATACTTTCATTTTGGACTTTCATTATGGTGGGTTTTTGCCACGATAATGAAGGTTACTTTCATTATGATGGTATATGTGTCACAGGTATAATTTAGTTATTTGCCTGATTTCGAAAGGTAGGTTGTTCCCTATACTAGCTGGAGTAATAAAAGCTTCAAAATTATTTTTTTCTTTTTAGTTCATTTTAAAATAAAAGCGTATTTTTTAGTTTTTTTAAGCTATATATTTTTATTTTTTACTTTTTAGTCTACCATGTATCTTCCGCCATTTTGTTGTGGCCGCCATATTATATTTGCCGGTCCGATAACTTAGCTAGCACAGCTCAGTTTAAGACAGGAAAACAGAGATAAAGAAGGAAATACGGAATAGAAAAATGCAAAAAACTCAAAATCATCGAATTTGCATTTAAGCATTTCTGGCTTTTTACTGTAGATATGTGCAATATTTTTCAGATCATTTTAAAATAAAAACGTATTTTTTAGTTTTGCTAAATTATACATTTTTAGTTTTTTTACTTTTAAGCCTTACGTCTTCTTCCGTTTTTTGGTAGTCGCCATATTAGGTTTAAAATTACGTTCGACGGCTTAATGTATTCTACTCGTCATACTCTTTCATTTGATACTCATATCGAGGGTGTTGTAAAGAAAAACGTAGTCCGCCATTTTGTGTCGGCCGCCATTTTGAATTTGGAATGATGCCACACAGCTTATAGTATTCCACTTGTCGTATCCTTTCATTTGATACCCATTTAAAGGGGCTGTGCGAATACTCGCTAAATTGCGGCTAAACTAAATTTTTGGAAAGGTCGGTATTGCAGTGCGATTTAGTCTTTTTACGAGGTAGCTAAAGTTTGACAGCTACTTACTAAATGTTGTGTTGTTAGTTTATGCTTTTTTTAGAATTTATACCTTTAATTTATATGTAAATAAAAAATATAAGCTTCGAATGTTTATACTTTTTTTATTTTGAGATTAGACTTTTAGGTGTTCGACAGGGAGATAACATAAATATAAAATTTAGGCAACTGAAGCTACTACCTTTGAATTTTTAAATTCAGATTTGTAAAGGTATATATATATATTCGTAATTGCGATGGATCAAGATTATGCTCTTATAATAATCTTTTATGATGTCGGGAGCATCTAATATTTATCGGACCTGGTCGAGATATATTTAAATTAAATTAAACCTGAGAAAGGGGGTCATATCTAATTCCTGTCAAAATCAAATTTAGCCGACTAAGAATTCGCACATCACTACCTAACTAAATTGAACAATGGAAATTTTGTGGAACGATTTAGTATTTCGTGGAAAGATTTAGCCATTTAGCCACTATTCGCACAGGCCCTAAGTATGTTAGAAAGAAATAGTTAATACGCCATTTGTGATGGCCGCCATTTTGAATTTGGAATGACTCCATAAGGCTAATGGTATTCTATTTGTCATACCCTTTCATTTTATACCCATGTCGGAGGTCGGCGAACACAATAGCAAAATTCGGCCGCCATCTTGGAACCGCCATCTTTATTATTTTACAAAATGGTCAGATTGCATTGTCACGCGAACTATAGATATGTGCTAAATTTGAAGTTGATCGGTTATATCAAGGCCATCCTAACTCAGGCCTGGAAGCAGACTGTTTGGTTGTGTCTGTGCCGGGCCAAAATCGTCTGACAGGTGTTGAATTAACATGGTCGAAGCCGTACGAAGCATTTTTTTAATTTTGTTTTTGCAATAAAAAGTGGTAAAATATTGTATTTTATCACTTTTTACTGCACACGGATTATCAGTGATAAGTTATTTAGTGATCTGAGTCCATAAATTAAAAAAAATGAGTGGTTAAGTGTATTTTAAGAGTGTTAATTGATTAGGTGACCATTTTTGTTTACATTCGCGGTTGTTTTTTTTTTTCGTGTTAATTTAGGGAAAAAATGTTGAATTTGTGCAGTAATGGAATTGAAAGTGAATTTAAAGTAGCTAAAAATTATTATAAAAGAGTTATTAAAAACATAAGTGCAAGTACTCCCACACAACATGAATAACAATAACTTTTTCACTTTTCCTTCACATTTTTCTGCACTTATGTTTTTAAAAATTATTCTATAATAGTCTTTAATAACATAAAAAGCACTTTTTATTATATTACTACACAAATTCAACATTTTTCCCCTAAATTAACACGAAGAAACCACCGCGAATGTAAACAAAAATGTTCACCTAATCAATTAACACTCTTAAAATACACTTAACCACTCACTTCTTTTTATTTATTTTTATTAAATCACTGATAATCCATGTGCACCAAAAAGTGAAAATATATAATATTTTACCACTTTTTAGTGCAAAAACAAAGTTAAAAAAATGCTTCGTACGGCTTCGGCCATATTAATTCCACAACTGTCAGAAGATTCACCTGCCCGACTTCACCTATGTTAGTGTTAAGGCCGTATCAGAACCTAAAAATATGCAGCGTGCAGCAGCAGCACCAGAGCAACATGCTGCAGTCGGTATCAGATACTAGTCTTTTCCGCTGTGCAGCGCACTTTTTATTTGATAGCTAAACCTCAAATTAAAAATTTAAAAATTGCACTAGTTCTACCAATTATTACTCCATGTCCTTTTAAATAATTGAAAACAAAAAATTCCGCGTCTCCTTGTTTAAAATCACTTGCCGCATTACGAAGTGTCAAAAGTGCTGCATGTATATGCAGCAAAATTAGGATTTGAGATGAAAATGCAGCACGCTGGTCTGGTGCTGCTTTGCTTGTCATTTTACCAGCCTCAGCCAATAGAAACACTTGTCGTTGCAGCGCTGCATAGGTTCTGATACGGCCTTTAGTCGGCCCGGCTGCTTCCGGGCCTGTAGTTATGACGGGCTTTGTTATACGCAAGTGGGTGAAAATCAAGTTGCAAGATTTGTCTACATACATACATACAGGAGACGCTAATATAAAGCGTATAAAAATGATATAAAATTATCTAAGCTCATGTATGGGTCAGTCAAGTTTAAATCATTGCATAATATTATCAATAGAACGAGAGCTGGCAAGAAATATAGAATATGACGATGTCATCGACGACTTTGCGGAAATTAAAGCATGAAAAATAATGTTTACTATTTAAATATGATGAGTAGAAGAACCCATATCCATACAAACATGACATATATTTTAAGGCCCCCATACACGGTCAAATTGGATGTACAACCAAAACTATCGGTTGTGAGTCGTTCGGCCGATCAAAGCTGGGTTTGATGAAAATCTGGGTGTACATCCAATTTGACCGTGTATGGTAGCCTTTAGAGTGCTTCATGCATGGCTCAGATTAGTGCTTGTTTGACATTCTAAATTGATATGGCGGTTTTAACTTTTTGGGTTTCAATCTATTCTCGGGGCCCCCTCTGGCCTGGGGCCCGGGGCAATTCGTCCCAGTGCCCCCCCCCCCCATATGTGGCGGGCCTGCTGTCCACTGGAGCCTTTTTCTTCGCATCTATGTATGCCGCCATAGCACTCGTATATCTCGTCGTTGTACAGTCTCCGGAATCGTCTTTCCTAACATACGAGGCCAACAATTTATAATAATAATAGAGTTACCCTACTAGCGCAGAAGGTCTCAGCTGGACTGAGAAACATTTACCACTGCTCAGTGGCTCAGCTAAGACATGCAGGCAGAAAACACAATGCAACATTTAGCAGCACAAGACATCAAACAGAGGAGCCGCGTGTAAAAACAATGAAAAAGTGGGACACACAGGGAGTCACGCCACAATAAAAAGAATCCTTTCAGCGTTGTAATGCGCTCTCGGAGCACCATAACCATACCAACAAGATAGTGATTCGAGTCGAAGTCGGCACCTCTGTACGTTCGCACCGTCATCAAGCCCGAAAGGTGGCGGTCGTCTATTTTGTTGCAAGTGGCTCCATCAGGAGATATCTAGGTACCTTTGTGATGTACTTGTGTATTTACGTAAAAATCTAGTGCTTGCAACGACTAAGTTCTTGCTTGCTGCGATTTCTATAACTCGTTGTCCATTGTCATCAGTGTTCTCATACAAGCTGTGGGTGCCGATATACTGCCTTTATACGGGCTGCCGACCTACTTTGGCGTTCAGATCTCCCAAGATGATTTTTACATCATACCTGGGGCAGGCATTAAGTTCCCATTCAATTACTTTAAAGAATTTTTCTTTTTCATCGTCCAGGGACTCTGTAAGTGGCGTGCACATGGTATTTTGAATGACATTCCCTGTCCATCGCATCTTTTGAATGGCGGTAATGTCAGCGTTATACTTTGACAGCGTATCGGCTAGATGTTGTGTAGCTCGAGTTCTGTACAGAGTTCGAACGTTCCATGTGAAAATTCTTAAATCGTTTTGCCTTTTTCGTCGTCGTGTTTACTAGTATCAGAGACATGTTCCTCGTTCCGGAATATGTATGTGGGTTCTTTGCCATTAAAAAAGCTTTCAGTTTCCTTTTAGTAACATTTATTCACAATTTAAATCAAAAGAAAAAACTAAACTAATTACAAAACTTTTCTACTATCACTTAAGACTTCTCCGCTTATCAAACTTCGCGCGTTTATGCTTCACCTTTTCCAACTTGACTGACTGTTATTTCTTTTTGCACTTTCCTCACGTCACTCTCTCGATGGGGTTCTCTCTGTGTATGTGTGTGTGGCGAAGAAAGGGAACATGCTATTTTGTTGTTACTGTTTGTGGGCTTTGACCCTCCCACTCGGCCATCCTGCATCTCGTCTGTCTCAGAAGAGTCACGGTCGTCTTGCTCCACCCACGGTTTCATAAAGTCGGCTGCAGTGTGCGTTAAATTCGGTCCTTCGTGGCTCCCGACTTTTTGAACTTCATAGCGATCGTTCCTTTTAATCTTTGTTACTTCGTACGGTCCCAAAAATTTCCTGTGCAACTTCAACCCAGACCCAAATTGTGTGCGCTGAATTGCTACAAGATCGTGCACTTGATATTTTCTTGCTGGTTTTCTTTTCTTATTAAAACAATTCCTATGTTCCTGTTGAATTTTCAAAATATCTTCCTTTGCCTTTCTTTCCTGTTCAAACTGTCTTATTAGCTCTTCCTCTATCATTTCCGTCAGTTTTAGATCCTCTGGTTTTCTCATGGGAACTCCAAACATTAATTCGAAAGGCGTTTTCCTTGTACTACGACTTAGTGAGCTATTAATCGCAGCTTGAAGACGTGGTACAAACTTATACCATTTCATTGGGTCTTCTATAGACAACTTGCTTAAGACTTCTATGATGGTATGATTTAAACGTTCTACTTGGCCATTTCCGCGTGGAACTCCTGTTGTGGCAAGAATGTTCTCGATGCTTCTCTCCTCACAAAATTTCGTGAACATAGCCGATGTATAAGCTGTTCCTCTGTCACTCACAACTCTTACCGGATCGCCAAAAATTTCACTTTGCTGTTGCAGTCTTTTCAGTACTTCATCCGATGTTGAACTCTTTACTGGGTAAATCAAACTGAACTTTGTAAAAGAATCAATTACTACGAACAGATACTTATGAGCTTTAGCGGTCGATGGTAAGGGACCTAGGTGATCCAGATGAAAAGTATGCAGCGGAGTTTCGCCTTTGCTAATCGGATTTAGAAACCCTTCTTGCTTTCCTCGTTTCCTGGTTGCTAAAATACATGCTATACAATTTGAAATTATTGCTTCGATTTTTACGATAATATTTGGGATGTAGTAATCCTGTTTGGCGACTGCCTCCACTCTTTTTACACCGAAATGTCCTTGGATGTGAATATTCCTCAGGATCTCGCGTTGTAATAACTTGGGAACTACCAGTAAATGACGACCGTTCTCAAATTTGTATAAAACGCCTGATCTCATCTCAAAATTCTGATAATTGTTGTTCTGTGCCTTAAGTATGTCCGCGACTAGCAGACAATTTTCGTCTTTTTGCTGTGCGTTTCGTATTCGATGAAGAATTCCATCTTCGATCTTCAGGACCACTGGATGACGACTAAGTGCATCCACATGCTGCATAGACCTTCCTGAACGATGTACAACTTCACAGTCAAATTCCTGAACCATTATGGCCCACCTTGCTACTCTCGGGCAAAGATCCTTCTTATTCATAGTTGCTTGAAATGCCTGGCAGTCAGTAACAATTTTAAACTTTATACCTAGTAGATAAACTCTCAATTAAGACTTCGTGCTCATAACTTGTGTAATACTTCTCAGCGGATGAAGCTTTGAAACTTAGATAGAAGACTGGATGCCATTTAAATTTATCATCTTTCTGCAGTAGTATACCACCATATCCGGCGAAACTTGCATCTGTATGTAATTCAGTTTCGCAATCTGGATTAAATAGTTTGAGAACCGGTTCATGACATAAAATTTGCTTAAGAGTTTCGAACACAGTTAGTTGATCGGGGCCAAGAACGAATTGACTTCCTTTCCTTAGCAGGTCTGATAAGTGTCTCGCAACTTCAGCATATCGCGGAATAAATTTTCGAAAATATCCAAAAATCTTTGTACTTCAGCAAGTTTTTTAGGTTTTGGGAACCGTTGTACTGCCAATAGTTTTTCGTTAGACGGTTTAATGCTTCCACCTTCCAAGACGTGACCCAAAAATTCAAAGGAGCGGCTCACAAACTTACACTTCGACCATTTGACGTGCAACCCATTTCTTTGCGCAGTATCTAGAACAGCCTTCAATTTTACTATGTTGTCCCTAACGTCTATTGCTGGAATTATTAAGTCGTCCATGCAAACTACCACGTATCCTTGGCGTATCAGATCCTGGAAAACAGCGTTTATGAATCGTTGAAAAACAGACGGCAAGTTGCCGAGTCCAAAGGGTACTTTCTTAAACTCATACTGCCCTTCTGGTGTGATAAAGGATGTAAACTTTCTGCATTCTGGTGTAATGTCTACGTGGAAGAAACCATTCTTTAAGTCGAGCGTTATGAAAACTCGTGCACTATGTAGACCTTCTAACAACTCTTCCATGACTGGCAGTGGATATCGATCTTTGACAATTTTTTTGTTTAACATCCTATAGTCGACACAAAGTCGATGTGATCCATCTTTTTCTTAACTAAAACGATAGGACTTGCGAAATCGGAATTACTAGGATCAATTATGCCTTCCTCTAACCATTGCCGTACTTGATCGTTCACTATATTCCTTTTCCTTTGGAGCTAATCTTCTTGCCTTTTTAGAAACTGGCGCATTATCTTGGAGGACAATACTCATCTCTATGCATGACTTTTTGACTTTTTCAGGGCTGTAACCTTTGATTAACAATTCTAATTCTTTACGTATTTCGCTATCACCTATGTGGTCAACGCTCACATCGTTTTTTCCCTTGATCAATGCAATTACGTCTAATTTCTCCAAGAAACTGTTTACTTCTCGAGTTCTGGGTTCCATTACGACGATTTCTCCATTTTCTAAGCAAACTCTAACATGTCCCAAGAAATTTTTTCCCAAAAATAACATCATCCGGTATCCAATGATCTGGAACTATATTAAATCGAAGTGAATAGTGTTGTAAATTAAGCTCGAAATCAACCCAACATGAACCTAAAGACCTTCTTGACATGCTACCGCCAAAGCCTTTAAGTGGAGTACCAGAAAGACTACCGTGGGCTCCAATTTCTGTCATAACAGACTGTTTCATGAAGGACACATACTCCCTGTATCAATCAATGCCATATAAATCCTATCCTCGAACTTGATGCCTATAGTTGGGCCTCCTGTTGCTATTCTTTTAACCTGATTTTCGTTCGACTTCTTCTTAGGACAACGTGTCGAAATGTGCCCAAATTCGTTACAAGAAAAACACCTAGTTCCCTTTGGTTTATCTGGGCAACTGTCCGTCCTATGCGATAGAGCCACAATTTAAACACCTTTTGTTATAGTTTTCCGATTTACTTGACCCTGCCCTGTTGAAGTTATATGATGTTCGGTAGTTACGTGATCTACTTTCCAACGAGTGTTGCTTGATGGTTTGATACACGACAAATTTTTTTTAGATCATCCAATGTATTTGCTTCGTATAGTATTGTCTTATTTCTCGCATCATCTGGAATGCCCTGACCAACATACGCAATGAGGGACCGGTCGTCTATATTACCTCTATTTTCTTCATAACAAAAAGATACTCTAAAAAACTTTCGCTGTCTTTTTTCCGCCTAGATTCAAGTTCTTTAGTAATTTCTAATATTGAGGGTGTTCTATGAAATTCACTTTCGAGCTTTTCTTTTAAACTTCTCCATGAATATATATTACTGCTTGTTTCTATTGCCAATTTTGCTGCTCCTATCAACAGCCTTCGCGCATACAAATATTTCTGTACCTCGTTCCATCCGCAAACAATTGCAATTTCCTCGAACTCTTTCACCCAGTCTTGAAAATTTTTCCCAAATTCCCTGAAAATTTTACCAGCGACTCTTCCACGTCTAGTAAAACCAAGGAATTCTCGGTGGACATCCTGCTTTCTTTAGTTTTTATTCTATAATTGCAATTGTTTCCTTTATCACTAATATTTTCTTTACTTCCTTGCCTAATTTCGTCGCTATCTGCTATTGACAAGTTTTCCACGCTTCTTTTGTCGTTGCTTTCTTCTTCGTTGTACAAAGCTTCTTGATCAATCTCAGACACCGTTTCACTAGTATTCGAGGTCTCTTTAGTCTTTTCTAATTCTTGCTTGTCTCCTTCGTGTGTGTTAAGGAGGCGATATATAAGATCCGTTTTGACGTTATATCTATATGATATTCCTTTTTCCTTACAAAGTTGTTGCAGTTCTTTTGTTGTCAATTTCTCTAAATCTTCCATGAATCATCAAGTAATCGAATTTACAATTTATAGTGAGTCGAAATAATTCAAATAAAAATTTTCTTATAATTATAATTAATTAAATCTAACTGAAATATAACAATTCGTCAAATCTCATCTATTAATTCATTATTTCAAATTTCTATTAACATAAACTTTTCTAAGATCTTAAATTTTAAAATTTTCCATATTTTGCTTATCGTAACATTTGTTCGTAATATTTTATTCTGAAAAAAAAATTTTGCGTGTTAGCAGTGGCAATTAATTATAAGTAAACTTCTCTTGGTTCCGTTGTAGCGGTGCACTTGCTGCTGTTGCTGTGTTGCCCACGCCGTTGTTCACTGATGATGCAGCAAAAAAAAAATTTCGACGATTTCTTTGCTGTATTATTATTATTTTTTTTTATTGCCTGCTTTAATTTTTCGCAATTTCACTTTCTTTTCATAAAATCTTTTGGTATTTAGTTTTACTGTACTTCACATGGTTTTATCGGTTCGTCTAACACTTCTGACACCATTTGTGGGTTCTTTGCCATTAAAAAAGCTTTCAGTTTCCTTTAGTAACATTTATTCACAATTTAAATCAAAATAAAAAACTAAACTAATTACAAAACTTTTCTACTATCACTTAAGACTTATCCGCTTATCAAACTTCGCGCGTTTATGCTTCGCCTTTTCCAACTTGACTGACTATTATTTCTTTTTGCACTTTCCTCACGTCACTCTCTCGATGGGGTTCTCTGTGTGTGTGTGGCGAAGAAAGGGAACATGTTATTTTGATGTTACTGTTTGTGGGCTTTGACCGTCCCACATGTATATCTTCCGAACGAGGTTATTAGCCTCACACCAACCTTACATGTAAAGGACTAGCTCGACCATAGTAGCCTACCCTCTCTCATAGGATAGCAACGAATGTCCACCGCCATGGGCGGATCCAAGATATCTTTCTGGAAGGGGCACAAGAGGCGGAAATTTGGATGGTATTTTTATACGAAAATAAAAAAATCTACTACCTTGAGTAAAAAGTTCAATTTCATGCTCGAAATCAGTTCTGAAAATCGACCTTTCTGGACCCCGGTGTGAAATGCCTCTCAGGTCAGTACGAATTTAACGCGGTGATCCACAACGAGGCGTCGATTTCTATAGAGGATTTGTAATCCGGAAAGATATTTCGCAAATCAAGAGTGCCAGAGCCGAATCGCCCCATGCTCGGCAATACGATTGAGATGCTTTGAGCCAATCAGCTCGAACAAAGGTCGCACTTTTGAATCAGCAGCAGAAAAACGCTGATACATTGATGATAGCAGTCAACGACGGATACGGAGGAATATTTTTTTTATGTACCTGGCAAAACGTTCTTAATTTCATTGATTTTAGATTTGATTCGCGTACAAGGTCAAATACCGCTGGCCGTAGCATCATCGCTAATCGCTGCCACATTGTTAGAAAAAGGACGAACTGCCACTGAATTTGCAAACGGTAGATGAATCGACGTGCAACATTGCCGAAAAATCAGCTCAAGTTCTACAGAATTGCAAATTAATCATTTGGGATGAGTGTACGATGGCGCAAAAACGGGCATTGGGGGCACTATCGAAAGTTGAAAGACTTGTGCAATAATCAGAACCTTTTTGGAGGTACGATGATTCTGCTAGCCGGCGATTTTCGGCAAACGCTCCCAGTCATTCCAAGATCAACAGCTGCTGATGAAGTAAACGCTTGCTTAAAGTTATCGAATTTGTGTAGATACGTGAAACCTCTAAAGTTAATAACGAATATGCGAGTCTCGCGTTACAAAATGACGAATCGGCGGAAGTGTTTTCCAAACAGTTATTAGACATTGGCAATGGAAAAATTCCGGTTGACGCTCCCACTGGCCTCATTTTGGGCACTTTCGAGAATTCACCATGGTAGCTACCGGTCGAACCAGAAGTTAATTTACCATGTTCGAAAATTGATCACTTACCATAAGTCACCAGTCACCATGTTCGAATATTCACCGGTAAGGTAACCACAGTCTCACCACAGGAACCATATTCTTTTGATGGTTGAAGTGGTAGATTGGAAAATATTTACGTTTTTGGAGGTACGCCGGTGGTCGAAATTTTTTTTTAGAGTTCAGAGTTTTTCAGAGTGGGTATTTCGAAAGATGTCATATAAATGGAGTAATTAAAAGTTTTTCGGCAAATATACAGAATTTGAAGCAAACTGCATATTAAATGTAAAAGTTCATTCAGTAAATTTGTAGATATTTATAAAAAAAATTGTAGTTTTAAAAATTAAAAACAAACGCTTGTACATGAAAAAATTTAAATGTTAAAATTTTGTTCGAAAATCCACCACTTAACCACATCTACCACTCGGTAAAAATTAACCACACTAACCCTGATCACCTTACCAATATGGTAGCGCCACCAAAAAGGTAGCTACCACTGGTGAATTTTCGAAAGTGCCATTTGTTTCCACCTAATTTTTGTGAATTCACAACGTCGGAAGAAGAATTGATCACGAAAGTGTTCTTGAATATTGGAAAATTACAAAAACCATGTTTGGTTGAACGAACGAACTATTTGGCAGCGAAAAATAAGGACGTAGACGATTTGAACATAAAAATTCGAAGTCAAATCGCTGGCCAATTGCATTCATTTAGTCGATCGATTCAATTACTAATCACGATGATGTCGTGAATTATCCAGGTTGAATTTCTGAATTCATTGGATTTGCCAGGAATGCCGCAACATAATTTGCAACTCAAGGTCAGCTCGGTGATAATCATATTACGCAATCTGAACCAACCGAAGCTATGCAATGGAACATGACTCACTGTTAAGAAGCTGATGAACAACGTGATTGGAGCAACGATAATCATAGGAAAATTCAAAGGCGAGAATGTTCTGATTCAAAGTGTTTAGTTCTGATGATGGTGGTCTAATGTAGCGGATGTAGATGGACTTGCAATCTGTGTAATATCGGCCGAAATGTTATTCCTTCCAACACGGAACCAACTGGTTCAATACGGCCACCCTTGAAAGCAACGCGCAGAAAAAGAACAAAACTTCAAAAGAAAAACCCAACAGCAAGTAGAGAAAGTTCGCTGTTACATAGAGAATTGCAACGTGGCACATGTGAATGTGATGCAGCTTAGTTCACACTGATGGACCCTGTATGTCGTGTGGTGTTTGTGTTGTTCTGAACCAAGGGCAGGATAGTTGGATTGATGTCAAGAATTGACATGTGTTCACCACCTAACCTGCTCTTCCTAATGTGGGGGCAAGATGTCACAGTAGGACATGTTGGTGCCAGTGTGTAATAGTTCAATTCAAAATCAAAGTGTAATCATACCGTATATCTTCATTAAACAAGAACAGACTTTGTTTTATTAACCGTAATTAAACCTGAACAATTTTCAAAAAAACAGCAAAAAAACCAAAAACTGCAACTGGCTGTTGACCTGGGGATGTACTGGAACTGGTGGCTGGACCTGGTCTGGAACTGGAGTTTGAATGTCGACTGATTTTTGCCTCTTACGGCTCGCCTTTTATACTATTAATTTCTTGCGTCGCCTACTGGAATTTCTGATGAGATTTTCCCAAGTGTCGGTTGTCGCCGCCTGCTACAACACGTGCTGACGTGTGATGGCAAGTGTCTAGCATCCTTCCTTGTCTGAACACAAAACCACTGATTCCATTCGATTTGCCGTTTGAATTTAATCGGGTCCAGTTTCCTGTTCGCCTTGCATTTGCAATGACGATTAATGGGCCTGATTGTTGAATCCGGCGGACTTTCACTTGTCGCTGTGATTGTTCAATCCGCCCGGCGCAACTGCCATATGAAGTGACATATTTAATTTTCGAAATTCAAATGACAATCGAATGGACAGTTCGCATTGGATACACAACTCCAAACAAGTGGTTTTTTAGTTTAATTTCCACTTTCGACTGTGAAATTCTCATTCACTTTCCCGCCGGGGGATTCAACAATCAAAACCTGTCAAATTGGCATTCACTTCCCTGCCGGTGGATTCAACACAACAATACGGCCCAATAAATCACAAGGCCAATCTTTGGAAGTGTGTGGAATAAACCTTGAATTTCCATGTTTTTCCTATAAACAGTTGTACGTGGCGTGCTCGAGACTAGGTAAACCATCGGCGCTATTCCTTTTCTTTCCGAACGGAAAGACAAAAATATCGTTATCACGACGAACGTATTACTTAATTTTTGTATTGTATATGTTTGTAATCTTCCAATATGAATGCTCTGCAACTTGGTCGCAACATTAAATCCTAATTAAAATAATCGATCTACCTATCTTCTATCTACATCTATGTTTTGTATAAATCAAAAGGACAACTGTTGGGTCAGCTAATATTTGTTAAAGCAGTTTTTTTATGTTTCCTACGGAAAATGTCCAATATATCATTAGGGTTCATTTTTGACACAATGTCTTGATTGATACGCATAAAAACTAGCCCATTTAAACGATCTTCTGTCATCTTACTGCGAAGATATGTTTTTAGTCGGCGCAAGGAGCAAAATCGCTCGGTTTTTTTAATGCTTCCGAGCTAGTTTCACGTTGCCTCTGCAGACTGGCTGGTATTGGTAAGCTGCACTGTAGTACTACTAAACTAATTGCTCCTTTAATCCTTCATGGGACATAGGGCGGAAACAGTTGCCCTCCAGCGGACTCTGTTTTGCGCGACAGCTCTCAGCTCTGACCAGGATCTCCCGTTTGTTGCGGCCTCTGCTAATAGGGTTCTCCTCCACGTTGTTCTAGGTCTTCCGACTCGACGGGTTCCTTGCGGATTCCAGTCGAGGGCCTGTTTGGCTAGATTCTCGTTTTCGCGTCGCAAGGTGAGGCCAATCCAATTCCATTTCCTTCGCCTGATTTGGTCGTCTATCCTTTCTTGGCCGGCACGGCGCCATAGTTCTTCATTTGAAATTCTATCTTGCCAGCGGATTTTTAGGATACAACGTAGGCATCTGTTGATGAAAACTTGTAGGCGCCCTGTGATGAATTGGGTGACTTTCCATGTTTCGCAACCGTACAAAAGAACTGCCTTAACGTTGGAGTTGAACAGCCGCAATTTGGTGTTAATTGAGATCTCCGTCGATCTCCATATGTGAAACAGGCATGCTTATGCGCTTCTTGCTTTATTTATTCTGGAACTGACGTCTTCTTCTGTACCGCCGTTTTCGGTAATAGTACTACCGAGGTAACAGAATTTATCTACCAGTTCCACGTCACGGTTATGTAGCGCTGTTGGTTCAAGGGTGTTTGCATTTATCCGCATTTCTTTGGTTTTAGTCGGATTTAACCTTAAGCCTGCTGAACTACTTTCTGTTGCCAAATTGTTTAACATGTTTCTGAGGTCCTGGTGTCTGTGGGCCAGCAAACAGATATCATCCGCGTAGTCGAGGTCCTTAAGGCGGTCTAACAATCCCCATTGTATGCCACCTGTTCTAGTATCTAGAGCGCTGACAAGGATGTCGTTTATTACTATAAGAAATAGTAATGGCGAAAGTAGGCATCCTTGCCGTACTCCTGAGCTCACTTCAAAGCTGTCGGATAGTTTTCCATTGTGAAGAACTCTGCATTTGGAATTGTTGTATAGAGCTTTTATCAATTCTATTATTTTATTCGGCAGTCCACGTTGCCGAAGAGCTCGCCATATAAAGCTCCTATTAACCGAGTCGAACGCTTTCTCATAGTCTACGAAAGCAAGGTAAAGGGGGGATCGGAATTCAGTAGACTGCTCCACTATGATTCTCAAGGTGTTAATGTGGTCTATGCAGGAGCGACCTTTTCTGAATCCAGCCTGCTGTCTTCTAAGCGTTCGATCTACTGCCTCTCTTATCCTTGATAGTAATATGTGGGACAAGATTTTGCCCACAGTAGATAATAGACAGATGCCTCTCCAGTTGTCACATATTGTTAGGTCCCCCTTTTTTGGTATTTTGACTATGATACCTTCCGTCCAATCCTCCGGAAAGGTACAGGTGTTCCATGCTATTTCCAGGATTGGCTGTAGCGCATCTGCTATGAGGCTTGAGTCGGCTTTCAACAATTCTGGCGGGATGCCATTTTTTCCAGCTGCTTTACCATTGGCCATTGCATGAATTGCGGTTACTATTTCAGTCTTGGATGGGGCACGAGTGGTGATTCTTATTGGCTGTGCATTGTTGCTGTTGTTTTCCTGAGGTTCCTGTGTAAATGAACCATTCAGGGCGACGAAGAAGTAATCTCTCCATCTTTGGAGTTGCTCCTCGTCGCTGCACAGCAGCCTTCCATCCGCACTCTTTACGGCATGCTTTTTAGTAGAGTGCTCTCCCGAACTGTAGCTGAACTGTAAAAGGTATATCAATTTCAATGGCTTCAATGATTGAGATTCCTAAAATATCGGCTAGGATTACCAAGCTTACAAGAAATCCCGACGACATTATAGCTTGAAGTAACGAAAAAGCAGGCGTAGCTCGTCTATCCCCTTGATCAGCCATTTTTTTTGCAAAATTCCAGCAAGACATTTTTTTTTTCACGTCAGGGTGCATACATGGCAAGACATCAAAAAAATGTCAAAACAGCTTCATGACTTTAATAATAATGAACTGTCACTAACACACGTTGCGAGAGCAAATTACTTCTTCAGCAAATGGAAGTCTGTAACTGAATAAGTCAATTGCTCGCGCAACGTGCATTATTGACTTGCCCATTGTTCTTTGTAAATTTATGCTCGTCTGGGCGGCACGTGCCCCCTTGCCTCCCCTTTAAATCCGCCTATGTCTACCGCTATTTTTAATACACTACATGTTATTCCCCCTATTCCGCTGATGAATGTATTACCATACACAATTTCAACACTGTTTTAATAAGCCTTTCCGAAAAAATTACATAAACCTACTAAGCCTATCAAGTTTCACCAAGCAAGTAAAACTACCACATCAGCTTCAAGTTTTATTATGTTATTATAACAAATACGAAATAATATTGGACTGAATGAAGATAACACAATCTCGCGTACACAGCTAAGGAATAAAATAAAATGATTTTACTTACAGAAACGTATTAAGTATATCTCCAATAGCTTTTTTCGAAACACTAACATGTGTTTTCACATGTTGCTCCCAATCATACCTGGCCCAGAACCCCTTAGGGCAGAAGTTACATTTGAACGTCTTCAAATCATCTGGAGTATGCATTTGCTCAATATGTCTTTTTAGTAAGTATGGTCTAGCGAAATTCTTCTCACAGGTTGGACAACCAAATGGCTTCTCTCCGGAATGATTTTGTTTGTGATATCGTAGAGCGTGAATTTTAAAGAATGCCTTTTCGCATAAATCACACTTAAATTGTTTTACATCTGGCTTCAAGTGGAATTCTCTTTTATGTTTGTGTAAATCTGATAATTTTGTAAATGTTTTGTTACAAAATTCACATATATCTTCTAGTGGTTTTATATGATCTTCTATAATGTGATTTTTGACTTGTAATAAATTTTGATATTTCTTCGTACAAAATTTACATCGATAGGTGTTTTCTTCTGGTAGGAATATATGTTCGGGTTCATTTGTATTCGATTCTTTATTTATTGATGAATTTATTATATTACTGTCGATATTATTTTCAGCATTATATTCAAATTCACCATGAGCGTATTTTAAATGATTTTTTAAAAATTGTGGACGATCAAAGCGACTTAAGCATTTCGTGCAGTTGAATTTTTTCTCAGGGAAATGTTGAAATCTGTGTATACTAAAAGTATATTCTTTCATAAATATTTTATTACAAACAGCACATTGAAAATTATGTAGTTTAACATGATCGATTAAGTCCTTTGAAGTTTCACAGATTTTCTCGCAATATACGCAAATATGTTTAGTTTCATTTAAATGCTCTTTAATATGAGCGTCCACATCGTCTTTATATCTAAACCCTTGTGGGCAAATATCACACTTATGAAAGTTAGTAATATGATGCAGATATGACTGCAATCTAGGATATTTCCTAAAGCAAAATATACACGTAAGTACATTAGCTCCATCGTGAGTAAACCGATGATAATTTAAGATACTTTGATACGGAAACATTTTACTACAGTCTACGCACTTAAGAGTATTATCAGCTGTATGCAAAGTTCTTTCTAAATGATGTTCTAAATCTTGTTTCTTTTTAAATTTCATTTCACATAAATCACAGGTGAATACCATAAGAATTTTACAATTAACATGTTTCCGTTGAATGTGTGTTCTTAATGAGCTACCCGAGGAGTATATAATCCCGCACCATTCACATTTCAATGGATTATCTTCAGTATCTTCATGATAAACTAAATGACTCTTCAATGTCTCTGCAGCACTGAAAGATCTATCACATAATTCGCACTTATATGGCTTTTCGCCAGCATGCAAGTACCGATGGGCTACAAGTGTCTTCTTTTTAGTGAAATTCTTAAAGCACATATTACATTCAAATAGTTTTGCCGAAAACGCTGCATGCCTTTGAACGTGTCTTCGCAAGGCTCTTGGATGAGGGAACTGCTTCCCACATAGCTCGCAATCTAGCTTTTCAGCATGGTGCAACATATGTTTTCGGTAAGATTCTGCTCCTAAATAATTCTTCTTGCAAGTCTGGCATCGATATAAATCTAAGTTTGGCTTTATATCTGGTATAACAATGCTGCTAGAAGTGTTATCACTATGGACACTGTTGTAATGATCTAAAAGAAATGCGTAATCGCTAAATTTTACAGAACAAAATTCACATTCGTGTGTTTCCATCTTAGGAACGTCCATTTTAATGATTTCCATCTTTCTCTGACAAGAATCATATTCAACGCGAAAAAACGTTTTACAATAGTAACAATTTTCTACATTCACATCATCGGGACTGTTAGTTCGGCATGCATTTCTTAAATGGACATTTCTGTGCAAAACAAATGGCAGATATGTCGGCATTTCTAAACCACAGTCATCACAAGAATATATCGATAATGATCTCAACAGCTCAGGTTTACTATCTTTTGTTGTTTCTTCCTTTTTCATGTCCACATTCCTTTTACTACATTTATTTTTTATTTTAGATTTTTTTTTCATTTGTGAAATGCCTCCGCTTCTTCTCTTCATTCCTAGTGCAAATTTGAAATTGTACTTATTAATATATTATAGCTGTTATACCTCTTCTTTACTTTACAACGATTTGTAATTATTATTATAAATGGTTTTATTTAGCTGCGGTGATTAGTTATTTCAAAATTTCAGCGAGTGTGAGTTGTTTACAAATTTTGTCATGGAACTGTCACTTTTGCTTGTTTAGGTGTTGCCATTTGTTAAGAGTATTACACAAATCAATATACCTGTTTATGATTACATGCATACTTGTAGTTGGCTTCAAGTAGACTTGAAAGTCATGTAACCTCAGATCGACTTCAAGTCTACTTCACTCAAGTCGGTCCAAAAAATTTGTCGGATCGACTTGAACTAGCCATGTAACCCCTGCTTCAGCGCTTGAGTTTTGAAATTAGTTCTCCTTTGATTGTGCAATTCAGTTAATAAATTTATTTTATTTATATAAGCTGCACATAAAATTTTGTCTTCCATCACGTATTTCGGGGAAAATTTTTGCGAAGTGTCAAATATATTTCAAGCCAACTTGAAATCAAGCTCTCAAGTAGGTAAGCTGTCGATTTTCAAATATTCCAGGCCAAAACCTCAATAAACGAAGTTAACCATAACAACCACGTGACTTAATTTTTTGAATCTTATGAGTGTCTTACAGTCAGTTATGATTCGTATGATATTTTTAACCAATGTTTGCATTACTTCGCGCATAGACAAAGTGTCGCCCTGAGCAACAATTAATTACGGGTAAAAATTGAGGTTTTTTAAAAATATAGTGTCGCGTGTTAAAAGTGTTCAATGTAACTTTTGAAATTCCTAAAGTTTGAGGAAAACAAAATATCGATGCACAACGTGACAGATTTATTTGAATTAAATTGATTTTCAAAAAACAAAAATATGAACATAATCATTGCCTACACAGAACAACAATAATAAATGCAACAACACAGTAGATATTAAATTCTCAACAAACACAGTATTAAATTCTCAACATCATGGATTATGAACCCTGGGGTATATATCTGTTATTTTGAATATTTTTACATACTTCTAAGTTTAATTATAAGAACTAGAATAAAACTAATTTATACATTAAATTTTAAATTATAGTTAATCTTATTAGCCTAAAAAGTTATAAATTCATTAGAATCAGACTGCTTTATCAAGTTTACAGTAAAGTTACATATCTAAGCTTAATATCTGTGTTAATTTTAGTTGCTAATATGTGCTACCCTCCTACTACTTAAATAATTATTAAATTGAATTCGAAAAAAAGAAAAATTCCAAAATCTTTTCTGAGAGCAGTGATCGATCAAAACGCAGAAAAACTGAAAACTTGCTTAAAGAAAGATCCAGCAGTGAACTTTTGTTTGCCGCTAAAATGAATTTAAGAAAAGATGGTCGGTGGAATCTGCTGAACAATGTTAAGCTATGGTCATACACTCATACTACAAGACAGTTCAAGACAATATTACACATCTTACACGCCAGACGAAACTTTAGTTGTTGGCGAAAAACTTACAATTTAATAAGGCAAACTGAAAGTGTTCACAATTGCAAGATTTATCCTCCTTATGAAAATGTGACTTCTGTAAGAAAAAGATGCTACCCGGAAAATATATCTATTACTGAATCATCTGTAAAAGTATCTTTACAAGATTGGTTGGATCACATATCAGCGAGACTGTGTCATTCATTGGGCATATTCACACGCTGCCATAATTGTGGTGAGTAAATCCGGTTTTATTAAACTCCTAGCAACTCAGACGGGGCGTAAATGAGTGTAGTAAATTTGAATGCTATACAGGAACCTTTAAATGTATTGCAGATGAAATTTACTTGTTAGAGAAAAAAATAGAGCTAAAGAATGCAAGAGATAGAAGTAACTTTTTATATGTGTGCCAGTTTTCACGCGTTTGCTTTTGCGTGAAAAATGTTTCGTTAAGTTCTTACGCTCCCTTCCCTCTCTCATCTATAAAACCGGGTTTAGGCGCCATGAATGTGCACTGTGTGAATATGCCCATTGGTCCATTTTTAAAAAAGTGGTTTTATAGTAACTATTTTTAGAACGGTCTGTATATAATTTTCGAACACTACACGACCGCGGTTTCTTTTTTTTCGCATCACTTCGCTCACTAATTTAGTTAATGCTGCTAAATCCTTTAATAAATCCAAATATTCCATTATTAAATACCTTTTCCACAGAGCATCTTATTTCCAAATAATCTTTTTTCTTATATTTCCACTGATACTTTAATTTTTGTAAAACGCCAAATTAAATATCAATCGCAAACGCCATTATCTTGAAGATTCTTTAAGATTTTACTGTTCTGAACGTAGCCTTAAGACTTAACGGAAGTTTGCGAAAGAGAACGAAAGATTGTCTTAAGGCCATTGTGGTTACTTGTTCTAGCCCCATAGTAGCGTACAAAATCTTAAGTAGTCTTAAGACGTCTTAAGACCATTGTGTCGGATTTTCTTTTATTTTCAAGGCTGAAACAGATTACAACGCGGCGCGACAACGCGGCAAATTGGGCGACACGGCGGCAGTGCTGCGGTGTGACCCAGAATGGACAGGGAAGCGGCATTATATTTGACACTTCGGTGAATGAAATTGAAAAGCGCGGCAAATTTAAATTGTTTTTAATAAATTTTAACTTTCACAAAAATGTCAATATCGTATCAATATATGGAGACATTTTTAATAGTATATAATGTTTATTTAGTATACTGCCATTTTGTTTTTTTTTATTGCAACAGTTTCCATTAAATTCATCTTTACTACCTTAAATGACAGCTCAATCAAAATCACGGTATACAGAAACAAGGTAATGTAACAGAGACTGACAGCTTCGAATATCGTAGAAATTTCGTGCCGAGTGACGTCAGCACTAATGTAGAAACAACAACATAACTCCGATTTTATATGGGAAGAGCGTGCCAAGTGGCGTCAGCACTCAAATGACATTTCTCCATTACATTACCTTGTTTCTGTATACCGTGAATCAAAATAAACATATTTCTTTGGTACCCCTGATCATGGAGGCTACACAAGGAGACAAAACTACGTGTTGTCAATTTTCGTTTGATTATTGGTGGCGCTGCAGTCAAATGAAGAGCGATATTCCAAAACGTGCTAAGTTCTTATGATGTAATTAGTGGGAAATAAAAAAAAACTGAATATCACTTAGTACGATTTGATTGTGCATCCGTGTCTTTGAAGTGAAACCCCGTCGGAATTAGTATGATTTGTGATAAATGTTTATGGTGAATGCATAACTACTACGTCATAGATTGGAACGCAATACAATATTAAAATTAAACAAAAATTGACTTAATACGTTTTGGAAAATCACTTCAAATGTACCCCAAAAAACATGGCCGATTGTATTTATCCGGTTCATGGCAAAGTTCGTTTATTACTAATATATTTCACGTTTACCAGCTTACAGCTGTTTACCAGTTTCTAAATTCAATTTATATCAATGCGATTATTCGTAATTAATCAATTTTTGATGTTTCCAATGAATTTATATTAATTTCATATGGGGTACATCGGACAAAGGTGACATCTGTGGCCAAAAATGAACTAGAAGTTTAGGTTCTTCTACCCATCCATTTCCTGTCATTTTCCCCATAAGGGTTTTGTCTCCTTGTATATTCTCCATGCCCCTGATTTTAAAGTTAACCGTGAAACCAACTTTTTGGTTGGAGGCACTGAAGTTGTGCAGCAAAATTAGGATTAGATATGACTACGCCGCAAAATATTTCGCCGCGTTGCTGCGCCGTTCTCAATTCGTGTTGTACAATGCAAATCAGCGTTGCCTAAATTTTGCCGCGTTGTTACGTGTAATCTATTACCTAGTTTATAGCTACTCCAAAAATAATTCGAATTATGGATCATCCAAAATTTTTTGTCATATAAACGGGATAATTCGAATTATGGCTTAAACCGAAATTTTTCGGCTTAAGCCAAAGTTATAAGAATGTAAGTTGATCCGTTTATACGTTAATTCGAAATTTTAGCGTAACTTTAAGATAAATCGATTTAATTTTGCTGCTATAAACTTGGTATATTTCAGCCTTCAGTTTGCCTTGGAAATAAATTTAAAATGAAATAATTAAATTAAAATAAAATTAAATAGAGAGAAACTAAAAGATATTTCGAATGGAATGTCCTCCAAAGAGATAGTATATTTTTTTTTAATATTATCTCATTTTTCTAAATAAACTCATTCGAAAACAAGAAAGGTGGATGTGAACCCCTCATTCGCTTTCCGAAAACACTTCCATGCAAACATGAGTTTTCGTGGCGATGTGAACGCCGTATAAAATTTATTTTTTTCTCTCGCCTACCCTTTCAAATTTCTAAATGCTTCTCGAATTTAATTTCGTTATTTTGCCGTAGCTACAGGGTGCGTTTCAAGGAGGGAGCTAGGCTTGCCGTTACACTGTCATGTAGAATTTTGCTGCATCCCAAATATTTCATTACCTTTTTGTTGATTAATATCGCCATGACATTGGACAGAATAGAAGTAATTGCTATTTTTTCAGAATGGGCTGAATATGGGCTAGTTTCCAGGGGCCGCATTCCGCAATCGTGCAAACAGCTGTGTGCACGGCCGACTTTGTTTTTGATTCCGCAAACATGGACGTGAGATTGTTTGACAGGAGTCGTGCACACGGGCGGAAAATTTATTCACAGAAGAAACGCACGTGAGTTCAGTGGTGAAAAATGGAAAAGTCGAAAAAAGCGAGTGAGGAGCAAAAAGAATTTTTACTAAATTTCATGGAACAGAATGTGGATTTCGCCCAAGAAAGGTATATTTTATTTGATAAAAAATATATTTCATTTTATAGTATTGCTTTATATCGCAGATTTGAATCAGGTGACGCGGCACAAATAAAAACCCAAAAATGGCGGGAATTGAGTTCAAAATTGAATTCTTTGGGTGGCGCGTGGAAGGATGCTAATCAATGGCGAAAATACTGGCGCGATCAAAAGTAAGTTTTTTGCAAATTTAAAAATGTTACTATTAATAAAGTTTAATTCTTTCTTTAGACTGCACGCTAAAGAGCGTGAAATATTAGTTTTGGCTTCAATGGAAAGAAGCGGAATAAATGGCTGTAAAAAACCTAAGTCATTAACGCCCTTTGAGGAACGTCTGCTGGCCCTTTTGGTGGTGCCTGCAGCGATTTCTGAGGCAAACATTCCGGAATTGTTTTCAACAGGAAATTCCGAAGAGGTGCTACAATCCAAAATTATTAAATTATTTTCTAAACAATCGTTTGTAGGACACACGGTGCCTGGATCAATGGTACACGGCAACTTCGACAATGAAGCAGACGAACCCTTTGGTCAATGTTCGAGGGCCAAGAACTTCTCAAGACCAGGAGCTCTCCACTACAAATACTTTCCACCAGGTACCCGCAACTTCTAAGTGCGAGAATGTTCCTACTGTTCAAACAAGCAAGAAGAGGAAAAGATCAGGTTCCGGCACAATCCGAGAAATTTCCTCCTTAGTTGAAAATATTTTAAAAATAGAGAAGGACAAATTGGCTATAAATAAGAAAAGTTTTGAGTGGAGGAAGGAATATGAAAAGCAGTTGCTGCAATTGAAAGAAAAAGAAGAGGCGAAAAATGTAGAACTCAAGGAGAGAGAACTTTGTCTTAAAGAAAAGGAGTTAGTAGTAAAGGAAAAAGAGCTCTTAATAAAAGAAAAAGAATTGGAAATAAAGGAAAGAGAACTCTCTATCAAAGAAAAAGAACTAGAAATTAAGTTATGAATAAGTGTCGATAAATAATAATTTATTTTCAACTTTTAATTTTTATTTGTGGAATATAATTTAAGCTATTTGTTTTGCTTACAGTTAACAATAAATTCACGAAAAATGTATGTTTATTATATTTTGTCGTAAATTCTGACTTTGTCACCCTTATTCCACACTCCGTCGGAAGACTTCTACGACGTAAGCTTTACGCTACGACGTAACATATTCTGATATTCTGCACCAAAGATTCGGAGTGCGGAATGTCAAATTCGGGATTCGGAGAAAAAATATCATTACGTCGGAGTGTGGAATAAGGGTGTGTATCATCATAAGTAGAAAATTCTATCGTTTGTAACTATTTCTGTCAAGCAACAGGTGCAATTATCTTCATGAGAATATTGTGAAGAACGGCGCAGACATTTATAATTTTCGCCCATTTCTCAGGATTAAAACCAAGAACCCTGCGAAGACACAGAAATCGGCTTTTCAAAATCCCGGTAAATCGTTGTATCATGCATATCGTCGCGACCTTAAGATCTATGTGACAGTTTTATCGAAATTTTAATTGAATGTAAACTTTTTTAATTGAATGTAAACTTCATGATGTCCTCCATCGATGGCAAAAACTCCCATGTTGATACTTCAACTCATTTTGCAGTTATAAAAAATACTAATATGTAGTCCTAAAAAGTTAGCAATTTGAAATATCTTATGTGAAAGTGATAATTACTTCCACATGAATGAAAAACCAAAAAATAACTTATGCCCTCCTCAAAGGTTTTGTTCATAACATTAAATCCCATTGTTAGTATACAACTTAAAGCAAAACTAGTTGTTTAAGTAATTTTTTCACAAAACAGTTTTTTTCAGTTTTCCTAAAGTTTTACATTTTGCACGTAGGAGATCTTAAGGTCGCAACGACGATATTAGCAACATTGTACTTTTCCACTGCTCTATTAGATGCTGTCCTGCATCGTGTCATTGGCTGCTGTAGAAATCCACTGTCTCCGAGAAGCTAAAAATTACGTTTTCCCTCTGCATACTTTATCATCCTGAAAAATTCCTGTACAGCTGAACAACGCCACTCGTAAGCATCATGTCATGTTGTTCCCGTAAAATTGCCATAGCGGATTAAATAATTTGAGTCGCCAACTACAAGAACGTTTATAGAATGACCTCCTTTTCAGCAAAATAAGCATACTCAATATCTCGGCTTGATGCAGTTATTTTAATATTGGTACCGTCTATAAAACCAACGGTTCCGGGAAAAGAAGCTACATTGTAGAAGTGTTCTTTTATCGTATATCATTCTAGCTCCTGTGCAATTGTTTGATATTTTGGAAAATGGTATAGATCTATAAATTGTTGCTCTGTTGCTTCTTCCAATGGATTTTGCGAGTCTCTTTTTCATCTTCTATATTCCACAAATTTCCTCCTATGGACACAAACATTAAAAACAGAACAATTAGAAGCACAAACAGAATTACATACCGGTTTTCACCTCTAATATATCTTCTTAAAATAATATTATACGCAGAAACCATTTTCACGTTTTGCACCAAAACATTTGACAAATAATTTCTTAGCAACTGAAAAATGTCAAACCAAAATCAGCGCGCTAAGCTGTCAGAATGACAGCGTAAAGCATGGAGGCTATCATGGAGGCTATACAAGGAGACAAAACTCCGTGTTGTCAATTTTCGTTTGATTATTGGTGGCACTGCAGTCAAATGTACCCCGAAAAAC
Organism: Thereva nobilitata; assembly: GCA_963855945.1. Taxonomy (NCBI): domain Eukaryota; kingdom Metazoa; phylum Arthropoda; class Insecta; order Diptera; family Therevidae; genus Thereva; species Thereva nobilitata. The sequence continues at coordinate 129,656,736 of OY979696.1, forward strand.
ATGGCCGATTATATTTATCCGGTTCATGGTAAAGTTCGTTTATTACTAATATATTTTACGTTTAGCAGCTTACAGCTGTTTACCAGCTTCTAAATTCGATTTTATATCAACGCGATTATTCGTAATTAATCAATTTTTGATGTTTCCAATGAATTTTTATTAAATTCATGTGGGGTACATCGGACAAAGGTGACATCTGTGGCCATAAATGAACTTCTAGTTTAGTTTCTTCTACCCATCCATTTCCTGTCATTTTCCCCATAAGAGTTTTGTCTCCTTGTATAGCCTCCATGGCGTAAAGGCCCAAACATATAGGCCCATTTTACACGATGAAGGTTAGGTTAGGTTAGATATGGCTGAGCTGCTGGTGTACAGCTCAAACACTTAGGCCAAAGGAGTAGGCCCATTGTGATGCCATAGTGATCCCACTTTAAACCTGATGTTAAAGTGTCATTTCTTCGCTAAACCATCTCGAGGAAGCAATGAATCTCCTGAGTTGCGGGATCCCAATGTTCGAGATTTCCGCAAGCGTGCTTAGAAAGGGTTTACCAAATGCGGTTAGTCTCCTTCTGCTTAGGGCTGGGCAGTGACAGAGGAGATGTAGTACACTTTCCTCCTCGTCCGGGTTTTTACAGGTTCTACAAAAATCGTAGGTCTCAAGACCTAAGCGGGTCGCATGCGTCCCTATCAGACAGTGTCCGGTAAGCACTCCCACTATAGCTGAGAGGTCTTGTCTCCCGAGGCTCATTAGTGAAGTAGTCCGCCTGAGATCATAAGAGGGCCAAGTTAGTTTGGCCAAGGTGCATTTATTAAGATCCCTCCAATGCTTCTTTGCTTGTTGCATTGTGTGCTGTTTGCATTGGAGTTTAAAGGTGGCCCAAGGCATACCAACCCTTTCCTTTCCAGGAAGGAGAGTGGCGGTCGTGCCTTTCCTAGCCAGTTCGTCAGCTTTACAATTTCCCTCTATGTTTCGGTGACCGGGCACCCATACGAGGAGGGTCCTGAACTGCTGAGCCATCTCGTTAAGAGATCTGCGACATTCAGAGATAGTTCTAGAGCTGTTTGTGCAAGAGCGCAGGGCTTTCAGAGCCGCCTGACTATCTGAAAAGATGTAGACAGTCCGATTCCTATCGCCTTGCTGGTTAATTAAAAGAACAGCTTCATGTATGGCTAGAACCTCCGCTTGATATACACTGCAGTGATCGGGTAGTCGGAAGGAGACTTCAATCCCAGTCTCTGGGGAAAAGACTCCTCCTCCCACTCGACCCTCGAGCTTAGAGCCATCAGTAAAGAAGTTTATGGCATCTTGAAAACTGTGTGGTCTGTTACTCCATTCACGACGTGAAGGAATGTGGACTCCGTAGTTCCTCGTGAAGGTAATCTCGGGTATACAGAAGTCAGTTTTAGTGGGGACGATAACAGAGTTCAACACCTTCGTGTGACTTCCCCCGATTCCGGTCCAAAATCCAGATTCTTTTATTCTAAGGGCTGCGATGGTTGCGCTTTCCCTTGCCACAAGATTCAAAGGAGGGAGGTATAGCATAACATTTAGGGCATCTGTAGGTGTGGAGCGAAGTGCTCCTGTTATGCATAGCTCGGCACATCTTTGTACTTTCTGTAGTTTGTTTAGCACGGTGGACTTACTCAAGGTTGGCCACCATACTATGACTCCGTATAGGAGTATTGGGCGGACGATTGCTTTGTATATCCATCGTACTATGTTAGGGGAGAAGCCCCATTTCTTCCCAATGGATTTTTTGCAAGCGAAAAGCGCTATGTTCGCTTTCTTAATGCGCTCTTCTGTATTTTCATTCCAGAGGAGTTTCTTGTCTAGGATTACTCCCAGATATTTGGCGCTATTGCTAAATTTGAGCTTAACATTGTTAAGCCGTGGGGGTGTTAAAGGTGGAGTTTTATACCTCTTTGTGAAGAGGACTAGTTCCGTTTTTACTGGGTTAACGCTGAGTCCGCGGGTGGCAGTCCAGCTTGAAAGGGTTTGTAACGCCGCCTCCATGAGATCACAGAGGACTTGAGGAAATTTTCCTTTTGTGACGATGACAACGTCATCCGCGTACGCCAGGACGTGATGCCCCTCGGCCTCCATGCGTCGCAACAGCTGGTTTATAGTTACGACCCATAGGAGCGGGGAAAGTACTCCTCCTTGCGGGGTGCCTCTGTTTACGGCCCTTCGGTCCGAGCTGTCGCCTAGGCTCGAGTTCACCATCCTGCCGGTAAGCATTTGGTGGATGAGAGACACCAGCGATGCCTCGATCCCCAGTTCTGTCAAGGCCAGGGTGATGGCGTTCGGGAGTACGTTGTTAAACGCTCCCTCTATGTCAAGGAATGCCACTAATGTATACTCCTTGACCTCGAGTGATTTTTCAATGGTAGAGACCAATGAGTGAAGAGCAGTATCAGTAGATTTGCCCTTTGTATAGGCATGTTGTGTGCCAGAGAGTTCAGAGGTTGGTATGGTCTGCCTCAGATATATTTCGATTAGCCTTTCTAGAGTCTTTAAAAGAAAGGATGATAGGCTAATTGGCCTGAAGTCTTTGGGTGTTGCGTGGGAGGCTTTTCCTGCCTTGGGTATAAAGACTACTTTAACCTCTTTCCAAGTAGAGGGAATGCAGTTATTTTGAAGGCACCCTGTAAACATGGCCTGCAACCAGGGCATGATATAACTAAGGGTGCGCTGCAGTTGTGCCGGCACTATGCCGTCCGGGCCTGGAGATTTATAGGGCTGGAAGGTGTTTACAGCCCATTCAATTCTTGCTCTACTTATGATAGATTTGATCAGCTGTGGTGAGGCTGAAGAGTTTATCGGGAAGGCTGACTCAGCGGTAGTACTACTCGGGAAATGGGTGTCCATAAGTAGTGCCAGGGATTCCCTGCCTGAGTCAGTCCAATCGCCGTTTTCTTTGTGTAAATAACTAAGCATTGTTGGTGCTTTAGTTAATATTTTACGTAACCTTGAGGCTTCCGACGTGGACTCTATATTGCTGCAGAAGGTAGCCCAAGAGGTGCGTTTGGCCTTCCTTATTGCCATTTTGTATCTATTCAGCTTCGACTTATAGCAGCCCCAGGAGGTTTCACTGCTGCTGCGTCTAGCTGAGTTAAATTCCTTTCTACACTCCTTTCGGAGCGTTTCAAGTTCCCGAGACCACCATGGGGGTTTGGAAGCCTCTTTATGCTGTCTGTTCGGACAGGCTTTATTAATGGCGTAAGAGCATTGCTCTGTGAAGATGCTCACAATGCTGTCGAGTTGTTCCCGGTTTTTGGGAATACAGGGTGGCTTAGGAGCAAGATCGATTGGTTTGAAGGAGAGGAGAGAGAGGGCTGGAGGGAACACGTGTTCCCTCAAACCCTCTCTCTCCTCTCCCCTTCAAACGGAACAAAGTTGCATGAAACTTTTTGTTTCGTGTTTCATCGTGTAAAATGACCCATAGCAGAAACCATGGAGAATATACAAGGAGACAAAACTCTTATGGGGAAAATGACAGGCAATGGATGGGTAGAAGCATGGAGAATATACAAGGAGGAAAAACTCTTATGGGGAAAATGACAGGAAATGGATGGGTAGAAGCTTAGAATAGAGAACTACAGGAAAGGCCCTCGGGTATAAAATCCGTGTATGGGAGCGTAGTGAAATCGCTATCAGACAACTGTCAAATTGGTACAATTTCTTGTTAGTTAACTGTCAAATTTTCCCGCGGCACTTTCTTTAAAACGAGTTTTTCTATAAAATTTATTTACAGTTTTTCGCAAAACTAATTAAAAAGAAGAAAGAAAGTTTAAAGAATTTGTTTTTGTCAATTAGAAGTTGTTACGAGTGAATTTTCAGTGAAAAAAAGAGCAATGAAGTGTGCAGTTTGAATTTCACTACGCTAAAATTCTCCGAGGGCCCTTCCTGTAGTTTTGTATTCTAAGGGTAGAAGAAACTAAACTACTAGTTCATTTTTGGCCACAGATGTCACCTTTGTCCGATGTACCCCACATGAAATTAATAAAAACTCTTTGGAAACATCAAAAATTGATTAATTACGAATAATCGCATTGATATAAATTGAATTTAGAAGCTGGTAAACAGCTGTAAGCTGGTAAACGTAAAATATATTAGTAATAAACGAAATTTGCCATGAACCGGATAAATACAATCGGCCATGTTTTTTGGGGTACATTTGACTGCAGCGCCACCAATAATCAAACGAAAATTGACAACACGTAGTTTTGTCTCCTTGTATAGCCTTCATGGGTAGAAGAAACTAAACTTCTAGTTCATTTTTGCCCACAGATGTCACCTTTGTCCGATGTACCCCGCATGAATTTGATAAAAATTCATTGGAAACATCAAAAATTGATTAATTACGAATAATCGCATTGATATAAAATCGAATTTAGAAGCTGGTAAACAGCTGTAAGCTGCTAAACGTAAAATATATTAGTAATAAACGAACTTTACCATGAACCGGATAAATACAATCGGCCATGTTTTTTGGGGTACATTTGACTGCAGCGCCACCAATAATCAAACGAAAATGTACAACACGGAGTTTTGTCCCCTTGTATAGCCTCCATGGCAGAAACGAAAACGAAATGAACTTGAAAATCATGGAGGCTATACAAGGAGACAAAACTACGTGTTGTCAATTTTCGTTTGATTATTGGAGGCGCTGTAGTCAAATGTACCCCAAAAAACATGGCCGATTGTATTTATCCGGTTCATGGTAAAGTTCGTTTATTACTAATATATTTTACGTTTAGCAGCTTACAGCTGTTTACCAGCTTCTAAATTCGATTTTATATCAATGCGATTATTCGTAATTAATCAATTTTTGATGTTTCCAATGAATTTTTATTAATTTCATGTGGGGTACATCGGACAAAGGTGACATCTGTGGCCAAAAATGAACTAGAAGTTTAGTTTCTTCTACCCATCCATTTCCTGTCATTTTCCCCATATGAGTTTTGTCTCCTTGTATATTATTCTCCATGTTGAAAATGATAGCGATTGTATAGGTGCCTGAGCCAATCGGTTTTTTACATTTGTTGACAAGTTTTGCATTGACCTGATTTACACGACACGTTTTTTGCTCTGCGTTGTCAAGAATTCTCTTTTGTGTTACGTGCGCGCCCACCGCTGTAGGTTTATACGATGAAGTTTTTAACGTGCGTCAGAGAGAGTTGAGAGACCAAAAACTTTTGGTAAATGTTCAGATTAACTCCTCCACGTCCGATTTTGATGAAATTTTTACACAAGGTACAGTTAATTATGTACAACTCAGGTATGTTAATAAAAAATGTCGGTCAAGTCCCGTTATCTCGTAATTCTACCTCAAAGTGCCGAAGTTCAAAAATTCAAAATGCAATTATTGTCATATTATTTCACCAATATTGATGAAATTTACACACATTGTATATTTCGATGCGGAAAATTTATTTTTGGGAAAAAAAATGTCACTCATGCTCCGTTACTTTTTTATTTAACTTTATAGTACTTAAATTTCCAAAATGCAATAATTCCCAAAGTTCACCACATTTTTTTATGAAATTTATATGTAATGTATATTTTTGTCTGCATAATAACTTGGTTTTAAAAAAAATGCCTCCTATATACCGTTTTTTTAATACATTTCTAAAGCACGTCATTTTATGGGAGTATGAAATAATAACTGCCACATTCAACTTTTAATTATTTTAAAATTTATATATATTTCATATACTATGATTACATGCATACTTGAAGTCGGCTTCAAGTAGACTTAAAAGTCATGTAACCTCAGATCGACTTCAAGTCTATTTCACTCAAGTCGGTCCAAAAAATTTGTCGGATCGACTTGAACTAGCCATGTACCCTCTGGGGCCGTATTTGGTTTCTCGAGTCGATGGATCGACTCGACAAAAAAAGCTTCTCGATTTTCTCTAAGTTTCATATTTGGCATTACGACCAAATCGACAGATAAGCGCTGCCATACAAAACCATCGAATTGTGTGAAAATACTCCAAGTGCAGCAAGCCACGTATATTTAATTAAAATAGAAATTGTTAAAAGTTTATTGAATGCATAAATTTAGCTTTTTAATAAACGTCAAACGTCTTGATCGACACGTAAAGAGACGATAAAGTTGTCGATATCGTGTTGTCAAATGCCAATTTTCATTTATCGACAGAAGTCGATATCGACTCGAGAAATCAAATACGGCCCCTGGCTTCAGCGCTTGAGTTTTGAAATTAGTTCTTCGTTGATTGTGAAATTCACTTCCTGTGCAATTCACTTAATAAATTTATTTTATTTATATAAGCTGCACATAAAATTGTTTCTTCCATTACGTATTTCGCGGCAAATTTATGCGAAGTGTCAAATATATTTCAAGCCAGCTTGAAGTCAAGCTCTCAAGTAGGATGTCGCCGCGGATTAAACTGTCAGTTAAAGTTCAAGTCAAGTCCTCAGTCCGGCAGGTAACCTTTTATAGTCCGGGAGCCAGTGACAGATTTTGGCGACCAATTTCATTTCGGCTGAAACTTCGTGGAACGCTCAATTCAGGTGTACTATGAAGCATCGTGAACCTCCGCTGGCGTACCGTTGGTGGGTGGGGCAACGTCAGCCCCCCAAACATGTAAAAAAAAATAATGGTTTCAGTGATTTCATTCCGGCTGAAAATTTGTCAAATAACAGTTGACATGATACAAAAATGAATAAAAAACGTCCGCTGCCTGTAACTTGGTGGAATACACGTCCGCTACATCTAGGGAACTCCTGTCAGCTGACGCAGCGAAAGTTTTTGGATAGAAAGTAGGTTATTTGGATAGAAAGTAGGTTATTAATTATTCGACGCAACGGTTATTGTAAGCACGCTCGTGCACCATAAAAATCGCGCATTTTATTATCCAGTTAATTAAATTTTATATCAACAATAAAATAACTAGGGAATAGGGGAAAGAATTAATAAATAAACCAATTAAATGTTCAATTTATAAAAAACAAAAAAATTAATAATAATAGAATTAGAAAAATGCAAAAATTATTCATTTTCATCCTCGGTATGGCTTGCGGAACTATCGTCGCATTCAGATCCATCGTCGGAATCGCTGTCTGAACTCTCCGCAGCGATATTTTCATCATTTGCATTATCGTCTATGAAGTATCTTAATGTGATATAAGCGTAACAATAAAATTTAAAAAATGTTTATACCTTCCTCCGGCTGAATTGTTATTTCATCGATCGACATTGGTACCTGGCTTCCTGTGAACCATGTAAAATCGAAGTTATTATTAACTTCCACCCATCCGTAGTCTGAAGGAGCTTCACTGGTTGGAACTTTCATGTTCGCATGCGTCCAAATTTGCGCTATGTAACACGCTCTTAAGAAATGTTGATGCAGTTCTACTTTGCACGGTGGTATGGTCGAGCCATCAATATTTTTTTGGGCAGTTGAAAAACGTTGTTATCGAGAAGTTTGTACGTTCGTTGAAAAATTGCTACTCTTGCCTCATTTACACTTTTCAATGTCTTCTGGCCGTACATGTTACAAACAAACTCCTCTACCTTGGCAAATATTTCATCGTTGGGTTTTGTTGACATATGAATAAAGGCTTCCGTAAAATTTTCACATTGACTCATAATTTCAAATGGGCGCCTGTTTAATATAATTTATTATTATATAATATTTTGAAATGGACCTCCGGACAATGGCTAGGCGCTCCCCAACACCAAGCCACCATCCATGATGCTTTCACTGTTTTGTTACCGACAACCCCCCAATCACTCTCAGCACTTGCTAGATTAATTTGCACAGCCTGTCAAGAATAATGGATTGATGCCCCTCAACATCGCTCCACCATCTATTTCCTCGCATGAACCGCCTTTCACAAATCTTTCTCGACTAACAGGACATATTGCGTGGAACACTGACATATAATAATGGACTGCTCATCTGAAATTGTTTCCATACAAACTCATGGCACCAAAAAGTATAGTCCGGGGAAAGTTCGTCAGGTGATGTATTTCATTAATGCAATTGTGCTGATACCTACTTTCTATCCAAAAACTTTCGCTGTGTCAGCTGACAGGATTTCCCTCGATATATGGCCGTCTGACGATTGGTTTTATTCAAAGAAATATGTCAACTCTCATCCGACCAATTTTCAACCGAAATGAAATGACTAAAAATTATTATTTTTTTTCATGTTTGTATGAGCAGCGGACGTGTATTCCACCAAGTTACAGGCAGCGGACGTTTTTTATTCATTTTTGTATCATGTCAACTGTTATTTGACAAATTTTCAGCCGGAATGAAATCACTGAAACCATTATTTTTTTTACATGTTTGGGGGGCTGACATTGCCCCACCCACCAACGGTACGCCAGCGGAGGTTCACGATGCTTCATAGTACACCTGAATTGAGCGTTCCACGAAGTTTCAGCCGAAATGAAATGACTGACAAAAATCTGTCACTGGCTCCCGGACTATTAGTAATATATTGGCAAGTATAAAAATGGTAATTTTCATATTTAAACTTTTTAATTATTTGAAATGTATGAAATATATAAATTTTAAAATAATTAAAAGTCTATTGTGGCAGTTATTATTTCATACTCCCATAAAATGACGTGCTTTAGAAATGTATTACAAAAGCGGTATATAGGAGGAAATTTTTTTAAAAACCAATTTATTATGCAGACAAAAATATACATTATATATAAATTTCATAAAAAAATGTGGTGTACTTTGGCAATTATCGCATTTTGAAATTTAAGTACTATAAAGTAAAATAAAAAAGTAACGGTGCATGAGGGCCAATTTTTTTTTCCTAAAAATAAATTGTCCACATCGAAATATGCAATGTGTGTAAATTTCATCAATATTGGTGAAATAATATGGCAATAATTGCATTTTGAATTTTTGAAATTTCGGCACTTTGAGGAGGAGATAACGGGACTTGACCGACACTTTTTATTAACATACCTGTTTTGTACGTAGTTAACTGTACCTTGTGTAAAAAATTCATCAAAATCGGGCGTGGAGGAGTTAATCTGAACATTTACCAAACTTTTCAACACAAATTTTGAAAAATTGACTGCCTAGCATATAAGCGAAGTTTTGACGAAATCCCCTCTGCTTTGGCCTTATGCATGGGACTATTGAACACTGAGAACGAGTTCATTTTAAGGCCAAAAAGTTGTTTCATCAAAGAATCATGGTCATATGGCTGCAAAAGCCGAGATCATAAGGACCCACTGCGGTTACACTGGCTCCTAGCAGCCAGTAAAATAAAAAACAACAACAACATAAATATTTAGCCTCCTTTGAAAATATATTTTTACCATATAGAGAGGAAGCTTTTAAATTTAGCTTCCATTAGTAAATGGTACGATGACAGTTTTTTGACTGCTAAAACCAAAGTTCTTACATACCAACTATGCACATATGATAGGGCGACTTGCATTAGGTCTGAGATGATGCCATCATGACCGTCGCGGATCGATACGACGATATCGAGTGCCTTCCATTTAGACACAGAAAGGCAACTGTGTCCGACACAGCGTGTCGCTCTGTGTCGTTCTGTGTAAGCCCAAATGGAACACATAAGTTCATGAAAAGTCCGCCACGGCGCACTTTCCTCGTTTTTATTTTTGTTTGGCATGTAAATCGTAAATTTTATGTTGATAATTTCTTTAAATTAATTACCCGACAACTTATAAATGCTGGGTATCTTAAAAATGAAACAATATTGTTGTAATTATAAATTAACGATCACATTTCAATTGGCGAGGGTTGGTAGCATTGTCTTAGTTGTGCCCGGCTGTGTCGTTGATGGAACACTTCTGTGTCGGACACAGTGTAACACTGTGTCTCTCTGTGTCTAAATGGAAGGCACCCATCATCTATAGGTCTATGCTCTGAAGCCCTGGTTACTCAGGTTTGCAAAAAGTTCGTCGATTACTATTGAACATAGGAGAGGTTATAGGACGCCTCATTGAGGACAGCCTTTTGCATCCATTATCGTAATCCACTCCCCATTAATTCCAGCAGTTATTGATCTGCTGCTGAGAAGCGAAGTGATTCATATCGCAGTGGCAGGTTCCAATGCCCTTTTTGCTGCGGCTTCATTGATCCCGTCAAAGGTAACGTTGTGAAACGCATCCTCGATATCTGCAAAAGCGCAGAGAGATCTCTTAAGCCCAAAACATTATGAATGCAGAAACTTCGACTTCAACTTTGCATTTTGACAGTTTCATACTTTTTCTATAGTACTCACGTTCAGTTAACAGAATCAATGCAGTAAGCGTTGCGGTTAACTTTGCGCCGACTTCGACTTTGAAAATTTTAAAAGTTGCTGCACAAGTTGCAGAGCTACCAACACAACATTTCAATTTTGCCATTGTAGCCAAATTAGAAAATTTAAATTGATTGAGTTTATTGATGCAAGTTACACTATCCATCACTTCGTTAATTACCCCCCTACACAAACCGACTTATTAGGCAAGGGGTCGCAGCGAAGTATGCAAATTACACGCATGACATATACTTCCCTGCGACCCCTTGCCTAAAAATCGGTTTGTGTAAACGAAATGATGGATAGTGTGACTTGCATCATTGTATGCAAAATTTAATAATTGCAGGTAATATACGTAAAAGTCGCATACAATAAAAAAAAATTGGTAAATTTTTTAAAATTTATAATTTTTGTTATGTTATTAAATGGTGATCGTAATTGTAAATTCTAGCTGTCAAATTATCGACTTTGAAGTTCTGAAATAAATGTGTTAGCGCCTTAGAATAGAGAACTACAGGAAAGGCCCTCGGGTATAAAATCCGTGTATGGGAGCGTAGTGAAATCGCTATCAGTCAACTGTCAAATTGGTACAATTTCTTGTTAGTTAACTGTCAAATTTTCCCGCGGCACTTTCTTTAAAACGAGTTTTTCTATAAAATTTATTTACAGTTTTTCGCAAAACTAATTAAAAAGAAGAAAGAAAGTTTAAAGAATTTGTTTTTGTCAATTAGAAGTTGTTACGAGTGAATTTTCAGTGAAAAAAAGAGCAATAAAGTGTGCAGTTTGAATTTCACTACGCTAAAATTCTCCGAGGGCCCTTCCTGTAGTTTTGTATTCTAAGGTTAGCGCTGTGCTGCAAAGTCGACTTTACTGCAACGGTGAAGTCAAAGTCGAAGTTTCTGCATTCATTCTGTTTTGGGCTTTAGGCTCTGAGGGACCTCTCTATATCTCTTACCGCACGTTTACACGAGCGTTTTTTAATCTCATAAGATATTTGATATGCATGCGTTTTTTCTGGTTGCTGGGAACGTAAACGCATAAGTTTTCATTTGTAAAATGGTTTTGAGCAGAAAACGATGCTTTTTTTATGTGAAAGTCTAAGCTCAAGTGTCGCCATTTGTACTACCAGTCCGTCATGTACCAAGTTTATAGCAGCAAAATTAAATCGATTTAACTGAAACTTACGCCAAAATTTCGAATTAACGTATAAACGGCTAATTTACATTCTTCTAACTTTGGCTTAAGCCGAAAAATTTCGGTTTAAGCCATAATTCGAATTACCCCGTTTATACAACAAAAAATTTTGTATGATCCATAATTCGAATTATTTTTGGAGTAGCTATAAACTAGGTAATTGTCAAATGTGTGGTAGTAAGCTCAGCTCAAAGGATAGAATAGGCTATGAAGAGCATGAGGAAGAGCGACGCACCTTGTGTATCAAATAAAGCCAAGTTTAACATCAAAATATAGATATGTAAAACCCTACCAAAAAATTTCAACGGCCCTATTGGCTAAACCATTACGACTCCCCTCCCAGCTCATACAATTTTTTGTTTGTCTGACCAAAACCTAAAGGCCCGCCCTCACTACTCGGACTTAGATCCCACGCGCTTTTGGCCGTAGGGCCAGACAAAAGCGCGCGTGATCTTTTAATTTTCTGAATCATGAGTGAGAAAAAAAATCAATTCTCATTTGAAACGCCGTACGCGCTTTTGAAAAACCCATATTGTGTGAACGTAAAATGTGCCTTTTTAAGCACAGCCTTTTGCCCGCGCAGTTTTGTCGCACTGCCTTTACCATTGACAAAGTCGTAAAAAAGTCATAAAACTCTATATGAAAAAAAAGGCAAAAGCGCGTACGACCCAAGTCCGCGTAGTGTGGATCCACCATTAGTTTCATCAGCCGGCCGCTTTGTAAACTTAGTGTAAACACCCCATATAAATTAATTAATTTTATTACATCTTTTTGTTTTAATTTTAAATCCGCCATTTTTAAAAGCAAATGTAAAAATTATCGCATACGTTTTATCTTATGCGTTCTCGTATGCGTTTGCTCTCATGCTTTTTTTAATCGTAGGAATCGCGTGTTTGATTGGCTACACCCAAAACGTATGCGATAAAAAACGTACGTGTAGACCCCGGGTGCAAATTGCAAGGAGCGCGTTCGCTGCAAACCCTTCCCTAATATGTCCGTATAAAATGTTTTCAGGAAAAAGAAATAAAGACCACCCTAGCATCTCTCTAGCACCTCGAAATAGTGGCAGCGGGATTGGTAGGATCTCTTCCAAGTCCCTCTGAAGGAAAGCCGGGAAGGGCCATTGAAAATGGTCTGCAACAGGGTGCAGCAAACTCGCCGCTCTTGTTTAATATCTTTATGAGTGACCTAACATGTTCACTCCGCTTCGCACTAGCTAGGATAGCTTGATTGTGTACAGGACGGGGCCAAAGATTGGAGTGATCTAGACGCTCCTGCAAAGTGACTTCGAGACAATCGAACGCTATTAGGGTTGCCAACTCGACGGGACGGAATTGTCGGCCTCTCCCCCCCGGCAAAGTGGTGTCTTTGAATGGATTTAAAGCCATTGTATTTTACAGTAAAAAATGTACTGCGTACAATGCACTTGGCTTCGCTTTGGTCTCTTCCAATTACAAGGCAACTTGAAAATTTCGATCAGTTAACCACGATTTATTGAAAACGCGTTTCTAGATCGTGGTTTTTTCGGAGGCGGTGACTTTTCGTTGCTCGACATAGTTTTTGATCGCACTCTTGACGTACTACTTTCGTACACCCGCAAAATCTGACAGCGTCGAATCAACACTAAGCTTATAGTTACATATCTATAGATAGTCGGTACAAAAGCTACTATGTCCGTGCGCATGATAACGCGCTAAATTCAAATTGCGTTTGAGTATAACATGTTAAAAATGTACGAATTTCTTAATAGTTGTAAAGATTTTCTAACTTTACAAGTATTAACAAAAATTCTAAATATTAAAACCTTTTTAAGGAAGAAATTGAAATTGCCGGCTTTTTTCGAATTTGTGAAATTTCTGGCCGGCCGCCGGCTTGAGAGTGATATTGCCGGCCGAGCCGGCTGAAACCCGGTCACTTGGCAACCCTTAGTGATGATTGGAAGTTGAAAATCAATTTTAGCAAATGCGAATGGATCCTTTTCCGGACTCCTCTAAACAGGGCTTCTCGCGAAGTGCGGAGGAACTGGAAAACCCTCAACAATTCGAATAATGCTGGGCAAGCGTTAGAAAAGAAATTGGATGTGAAATATCTTGGGCTTTGGCTGAACCAATACTTATATTTCAATAGAATTACAAGTGCTGCTGTCAGGGCCTCAGAGGGGGGGGGGGCAGTTGCCATGGGCCTCACAATTTGAGAGGCCTCACTTTACAAGGTGAAGGATCATTTAGTGTACTGAAAACGATAAAAAATTTCCTACGATCAACAATGGGTCAAGATCGACTAAATGGATTCCAAATAGCGCGAGTGTTTTAAAATTATAACCGAATTTACTGATGCTAAAGCACTAAAAGCATTTGTTAAGTAAATTTACTTATTGAATAAATATTTAATACCATAAAAAAAATTTTCTTCCCATAAGTTTTTACTTTCCAACGGATGTGGGAGGGGGTCTCCAAATATCGGTTGCCCCGGGCCTCGTATTTTCTCTGAGAGGCTCTGGCTGCTGCGGTCAAGGCAAACAAGGCGTTTCACATCACCAAAAGGCTTTTTTATAGCAGACACCTAAGACCACGGGTGAAGGTGGTCTGCTAGCAAGCCTTGGTCAGACCGATTTTAACTTATGGTTGCCCAGTATGGTTCAACATATTCCCTTTTTATATGGAAAAGCTTCGGGTTTTCGAACGACAATGCCTAAGAGCGTGCTTACGCCTGTATCGAACACCCGATACAGGCTTCACTAAGTTTCACGCCAACAATGTCCTCTATGATAAGGCATTTGTTTATAGGATCGACAACTTCATAATCAAGTTGATTCGAGGCCATATTGCTAGAGCGATGGAGAGCAACAATCCTCTCATTCGGGGAGCGTTCTACCCGAATGCAATATACCACAAAACAGCTTGTGAACGCGGCTTTATTCCTCCAGAAGCATTTGTTTATCTCAAAACTCAAAAAGATTGGTCCAAGATAGATCGGGGTGCCTCTCTTCTACCTCATGCATCGCAGGGCTTGTGACAAGCGATACACTTTTAGCGAAGCTGATATGAACGCTCAGGATCTCTTTTAAGTTCAGTTCAAGAATTTCAGAAAGAGATAAAAAAGATGCCTCCAAGGCCAGCACTTTGTACTGGTGGCTAAAGGACGAGTAAATGGCTCGTATTCGCCCTAAAAAATCTAGACAGCTTAGCTTGTAAGGTAATTCTAATAATTAGCTTAGGGCTTAGATGGGATCTAGTTCTAGTTTTTACCTACTAATAAATTTAGATTTAAGTAAGCTTAGGTTAGTGGTGCGAGCTTCCACGAACTTTTGTTATTTTTTTCATCACGAGCTCGTGGAAACTCGTCGCCTCGACGGAGTTCACCCAAGACGAATTTATCTCCGCTGCCCCCGACCAGATAGTTCCTAGGAGTAAGTTTAGAATTAAGTAGAATACGATATTTTAATTAAAATAAATATAGTATCTAATAGAATACAAGCCCATGGCAATTTTTAGGGGGTCATGTGAAACAGCACGAATTATATGCAGATCGATACTCCTAAATGAGCCGCAAACTTTAGGCACTATGCCGTCACTTTAAGTTGAATATTCCATCCGGAGAGGTGCTTTTCCGACCAAACATTCTTGTACGGCAATTCTCATATTGATATATTATAAAAAAAATAAACTCCTAGAACCCACTGCCGTAGAAAAATAATGGTACTTGAAACCAGAAGAATTTTTTAATTTCTGCAAATTTATCCCGCCCACAAAGGTGATTTATTCCTGTACGGCATTTGTACATTTCGATTTCTATGCTTTCATAGAATCATTGTGTGGCTATACCATACATATTTGGTGGCTAAAAGATGAGAAAACCCCGACTCAACAAGCTCCTAGATCAGTATCGTGCAAGATCATTGCAAACTGTACGGCACCGACACCACAATATTAGTCAACACCTAAACTAATTTTTAACAACTGTCCCATCTAAAAGTTATGGTTAATATGCATATAAAGAAAAAATTACTAGCACTTGAAAGTTGAACCCTAATTTTGGGAGACAAGATCATTTTTTCCAGTACGGTAAGAAATTGTTCTACTACTTGTAACCAAATATTATTGTTTTACAATAGCAATCTATAATTAACTGCACCCAATGAAAATATGCGTAAAAAACAAAACAGCAAAATTCAACAATTTGTAAGATTTTCCAAATGCTCTGTGCATTAGCAAAAAGAATAATGTTTCAATATTATTGCTGATTATAATTCTTCAAAGATAGAAAAACAAAGAAAAACAGGTGCCGTCTATTTTCAGTTGTGCCTTCTAAAAGCTTAGTTAATATAATTATAAATAAACAATTACTTGCATTAGAGTTGAACCCTGTTTTTTGATCACAGCCAATAATAATCGCCACTCGTGCACCATCCAAAACAGTTGATGTTGCAAGTCCTTTACTAAAATACTTGCATTTGGTAATTGGTTTTGATATTTTTAATTACCTCAAGTACATACCAATAAAATAATTCAAGTACTAATAGTCCAGTCACTTTATACAAAAAAACGGCTAAATCTCTAAGAAATGCCAACTGGACTATTTTCCAGCGGGATTCTCTTTATTTTGGGGGCACAAATAATTTCTCAAATGTCCATAAAGCCAACTGGCCCGGCTACTCAAGTTACGAAGGGTCAAAGGGCACGCAAATTAGTTTCCCTCAAATATCTCGTAAATTATCGGTTGTACGGTAATTTTGGCTGAATGAAATTTATTCGTGAGATAAATGTGCATAAAAATGTCTTACACAAAGTTCAAGTAGAACCAATAGTTTTAAAAAAATTGGGGTGACAAGCTGCGGAGCAACGCCCGTTAAAACTCTCTAGCTGGAAAAATATACGACCTTTCCAGATCATTTTTGTATATATGGAACTAGTTTAGGCAATGGTTTGGTGCATCAGAAACGCAAGAAAAACAATACAATAATCCATTTATCTGAGACATCGAGATCACCAGGGAGTGGTCCAAAAGGGTCTTGCCGGAGGACTTAATAGGTTACTTTCAAAATTGACTAGTGATAATATAGGTATAAGTTTCAAGTATATAAGGTAAGATTGTTGTTGTTGTTGTTGTTGTTTAAATTTACTAGTACTAAACTAGCGAACCACAAATGGTTTCTTATTGGTCTGGGCCTTCACAGCCATATAGACCATTGAGCTATGATGATACAACATTTATTTTGGCCTTAATTTAAGTAGTTTTCATTATATAATGGTCCCATGCATAAAGGCAGGAACACACCGAGCGCGGTGGCGGTGGCACTGCGGTGGCGATGCGATGGCGGTCAGTTGTAACATATAGAAAAACAATTGCGCTATTCACACCAACTGCGGTCAGATACGATAACTTTCAACAAATGCAGCGTTCAATTCGCGCGGTGGTGGTCAGATTCCGCATGCTTCATTTGACCGCCACCGCGTGAGCACTTTTTCAAAAATGGAAAGTGAAAAAATTGAAATTTTTATTGAGAATATGAAACTACATCATATTTTATATGATTTAAGTCATCCAGAATACAAAAATATAAGAAAAAAAATGAGAAGTGGAAGGAATTGCCACAATTATGCAGGAAAATGGTAGTACTAATATATGACTTAGTTAATTTAATGGTATGGGTAAGAAAAATTATAGTAAATTAGGAAATAATTATAGATAAACTAGAAATATACGTTTACAAAGAAGCGTTCGTTTAATTATTCTTGATTAAACTATTGAACAAATCTTTCACGCAAGTTAAATGCAAAATTTACTGCTCTACGACTATTTGGACGCAAATTATCAAAAACGTTTGTACCGGGCTCCGCATTATCTAATAAGTGTACGTACCACTGTCCAACTACTACTGACCGCCAGTACCACCGCTAACCTAGTGTGTGTTGGTCAGATCGCCACCGCATTACAACCGCACCGCCACCGCGCTCGGTGTGTTCCTGCCTTAAGGCCAGAGAAGAGGGGATTTCGTCAAAACAATTGAAGATGTGTGTTGGACTCCTTGGATGTATGTAAAAACTCTTGCTATGGCTGGTACATAACCTTCTATAATACAAGCCATGCGATTCGTCTCAACACGCATACATGCACACGCAAAAGTGGTCCCGGGTCACGGTATACAGAAACGTAATGTAAATGGTTAGCTGTCAGATTTGAGAAAAACAAAAATTGTTTTATGGGTTTTTTATTAAAAAGTAATAGTTAAATTGTGAATTAAACAAGATAAATTGCCAATAAATTAACTCGGAAGTGTGTGGAAATTGTGTGGAAGTTTGATTTGTTAGAAGTGAAACTTTTTTTTTGTTTTCGGAAATGTCTGTTGTATCTAGAAAGGTAAACAGATTTAATGTGGAAAATAGACATTCAAGAATAAATAAATAGAACTAATAGGTAAATAAACAAACAAATAAGCTATGGTGCAGGATTTCCAGCTCAGGAATCAATAAATTGAACTAATAGCTTGTACAAAATTTGGGCAACAATAACTAAATTTAGTGAAATTTGCTGGGAAATTGTTATCATCCTAAATTATTTACACATGAAGGATTTAGCATGGGCTTTGAAAGGTAAAACTATTAATTAAAAATACTACTTTCTACTTGAATTTACCAGTTTATAGAGTAGTCGAAAAAACATGTAAAGACGTTTTTTGTGCAGATTTTCACGCTTTACAAGTTTGTTTATATACATTACATCGAAATTTTCAACGCCTTGCACGTTATAGAGGAAATACTAACTTTTCGAGACTTCCAGGGGGTTTTTCCCCAGTTTCCATAGGTGTTCGCCCGCAGAACATTTTTTTTTCTTAAAGTACTCTTCAAAAAGTGCGCTAAATATCATTTCTATTGGTTTTAATGTCAGATTAAAACCCCTGGTTCCTGACTACTCTATAAACTGGTAAATTCAAGTAGAAAGTAGTATTTTTAATTAATAGTTTTACCTTTCAAAGCCCATGCTAAATCCTTCATGTGTAAATAATTTAGGATGATAACAATTTCCCAGCAAATTTCACTAAATTTAGTTATTGTTGCCCAAATTTTGTACAAGCTATTAGTTCAATTTATTGATTCCTGAGCTGGAAATCTTGCACCATAGCTTATTTGTTTGTTTATTTACCTATTAGTTCTATTTATTTATTCTTAAATGTCTCTTGTCCACATTAAATCTGTTTACCTTTCTAGATACAACAGACATTTCCGAAAACAAAAAAAAAAGTTTCACTTCTAACAAATCAAACTTCCACACAATTACCACACACTTCCGAGTTAATTTATTGGCAATTTATCTTGTTTAATTCACAATTTAACTATTAATTTTTAATAAAAAACCGATGAAAAATTTTTTGTTTTTCTCAAATCTGACAGCTAACCCATTTACATTACCTTGTTTCTGTATACCAGAGCCATAACCTTCTATATAGCAGAGCCGGACCACATACTAACACATACGCAACTGTTGTTCATGGCTTGTATTATAGAAGGTTATGGCTGGTATGATACAACTCTCTCTCTTTGTTAAGTCATTCCCATGCAGTATCACTGTTTGCAGAAGGGATAATCGTCTGTAATTCTTTGTGAACTTTTTTGTTGCATCAAGTCCTGGTCAAGTTGTTAAGTTTAATTATAGATGGATGTGCTTTGTTTTATTTACATTTAACATAATTATGACTAATGGTGGTCTCTGTGTACATAACTCTTTATAAAAGGATGTAATGCAAGTCGTTTGATATGTGTGATGAAAAATCGCTATCAAGGGGATCTTCAATTGAGATCCTAAAAAAAAGTATTTTCTTTGATAGAGAATTGAAAAAGAAACGTGGATTCGATACGAATTTTCAATATTGAGTTTATGCGTTCAGGTATATGTAAGGAATGTTTCCTAGGGTTAGACAATTTGTTCAATGATTAGAGAATATATTAATTACTGTGCTCTGTTTCTTCACTTTTCGAGAATATTGACTACCTTTGTTAGATTGAACATTCCTCTCCTGGCCAGACAGGCCTTACCTTCTTTAGATGAGAATTTTCGCTTCCGATAGGAATTTTGCAAGATTAATTATATTTTCCATGTTAAAAGGTGTAAGTACTTCCAGGAGATTGTTAGTATTTTTCAACTGGTCATATTTGATTCTGACAGAAGAATATTTAAGGCACTTTAAAAGGGCATGTTCAGCATCATTCTTGATATTGCATGAACTGCAGAGATCATTTGGGATAACCTTCCAGGATGCCAATCTGGCGTCGTCATAAGAATGTCCCGTTAGTATTCTATTAATCATTCTGAAGATTTTAGGTTTCAGATTAGTTTTTGAGAACCAGGGGGCAGCAGGTAGATAGGGAAAGATGGATGCAAAGAATCTGCCCGTCGTGACTGAGGCTACTTGGTATTCTCTGTTCCATTCATTTTTAATTTTTTTTAATGTTAAGAACGGGATCGTCAAAGCTTAAGTTATGGAAGAAGACATCACCAAAGGTGGTGGCACAACCTGCCAGGAAATCCGCTTTTTCATTTTCCTTAATATTACAATGTGATGGAATCCAAATCAGATGTACCCTGTCATAATTTTTAGCTAAGGATATAATGGAAGACACAATTTGTGTTTTTTCCCCATTTTGTATGCCTCTACAACTGTTTAGGCTGTCTGTAAGGATTGTAATATTCTTAAAATTTTATCTTTGAGCTAGGTCTAAAGCAAATTTAATTGCATGCAATTCAGCAGAAAGGGTTGACATGGTCCAAGAGGATCGTAGCATTAACTGTTCTTGTAGATTGTCAATAAAAATGCCCAAGCCCACCACATTATTGATGATAGAAGCATCAGTTGCAATAATGAGTGAGTTCGGGGGAACTTTGTTTTTTTTTCTTTCATAAGTTTTTGAATTACATCATTGGATATATTGCTTTTTTTACCAAGACCCTCAAGAAAGGATAAGTCAAAGGACAGATTACTTGCATCCGGAATTTCTACACATTCTGTGTCATAGAGGTCAAATATTTCAGCGTACTTTTTGTAAACTTTTTCCAAAGGTGTTGAAGGGGATAATAAGTTGAAGGAGTTTGTGAAATCTAAATCCATATTTTTTAATCTAGCTATGTCCTTCGCAGCAATTAATTCAGCCCTATAGAAAGGCGGCATTTCATTTGCCAAGGCATATATAACGTGATTTGGTGTCGAAGGGGTTAAGCCCAGACATTTTCTTAGAAATTTGTTACAGGTGGTGCTAATTTTTTTTCCAGACACTTGGATTCATTGTTATAGATAACGTACATAACGATAATGAACAACAGCAAATCCATAACCCAAACATCCCAATTCCAGTTATTATTTAAATATCCCATTGCATCCCAATTCCAGTTAAATTAATTTAAATATCCCATTACAATATTGCTCCCATAAAATCTTATCTGTCAATGCACTTTTTATGCACTTGCAACATTCCTCATTCCCACGCGCAATGAATATTTTTTGCTTACTGGCATTTCTAAGAATTATATTGCACCCTTTGGTCTTAGTACAGAAGATCGGGTACTTGGTACCGAAAAAGATAATTATAAGTCAGTGGAAGGAAAACCTTAGTTCGAGCCGGTCGATGAAATCCGAATTAAGTTTAAAATAAAATAAATTAACAAATTAAAGTTTCAAAAAAGTGCTTTTCGAGTAAATGATTTGTATTAAAATTTGTGTTTGATTTGTAGTAAAATTTGTTGTCCGCACATTCTTTTCCGAAAAAAGGGATAATTTCTAGTCATCAAAGGATAGTGTTCTAGCATATTCTATTTTAGATCTTATTAAGGATCTGTAGAGCAGTAAACAATTTTCTGGCGAGGTTCCTAGTTTTTTTTCTTAGTATGTCAATAATTCTCTGATTTTTGTTCAGAGCGTCTAGTAGTAGGGGAGCTGGCACTTGAAAAAATCGTGTCGTCCCAACCTTCTGCCGTTTGGTATATAAGCTTTTGAAGTAGTTTTAAGCATTTTTTATAATATGACATTTTTGCGAGAAGTGGACCCGTTTCGAGCTAGGGGTTTTGGGGGGTAAAAAGGGGGTTAAAATTGAAAAAAATTTCTGCCGCTTCGTATGTAGGTTCTTTTAGGGCTAAATAACCGTTAAATACTAGTGGCAGACATTTTTGACCATTTGGACCCTCCCCAAGCCACCCCTAGCTGAAGCTGCTATTTTTCTCCCCACACCCTAGCAAATAGTCAAAAATTTCTGCCACTAGTATTTAACGGTTATTTAGCTCTAGTAGAACCTACATACGCAGCGGCAGAAATTTTTTTCAATTTTAACCCCCTTTTTACCCCCCAAAACCCCTAACTCGAAATGGGTCTACTTCCCGCAAAAATGTCATATTATAAAAAATGCTTAAAATTACTTCAAAAGCTTATATACCAAACGGCAGAAGGTTGGGACGACACGATTTTTTCAAGTGCCAGCTCCCCTACTATAGGGCCTCTTTATATTGTGCTCTGCTTTTGAGATTTTTAGTGAATGTCCAACCTACGAATTTGATCATATTGACACTTGGAATTCTTTCTCCTCTTAACAGGAGTGATAAGGGTCTTCTCTTGTTGAAGAACATAGCTTTGGATTTGTTTAGATTTATGTTTACATTTCTTTCCCTGGCGATTTCAACAAAGTTGTTCATGACTAGTTGAAGTTTCGCTTCAACTGCAATAGTGCTGTCCTCCGCAGCAATTATGCAAAAGTCATCCGCAAATTGTAACAGCTCCACATCCCAAACAGTAACATCGTGTAGTCTGGCACTGTAAATATTGAAAAGAATTGGGCTAAGGGAGCTTCCTTGAGGTATACCACCACTAGCTTTAATTGATATACCATCAAGTACCAGCCTTCTATTACTGAAAAAGGACATAATCCAGTTTACATAGATTAACGGAATGCCATATTCAAGGAGGGTGATGTACATTTTTTTCAAGTCTACACTGTCATACGCATTATCCAGATCAATAGTGATCATGCCCACTACTTTGAACAAGTTTTTTTTATTTGATATTGATTGTTGGATAGTGCTCAGACATGTGGTGGCCGATCTCCCTTTCCTATAGGCGAAAGAGTTTTTGGGTAGCAGATTTTGGGATTCTATTTTGTGATTGATGATATTTTTTATGAACGTGTTAATAATCTTTATTGGAATTGCAATCAAAGAAATTGGTCTGTAACTTGAAAGTAGGGATGGGTCTTTGCCAGGCTTTGGAATTGGGATAATATTTATTTTAAGCCAGTTACTCGGTATTGAATTAGTAGTGAAACTGTTTTTAAGTTTTAGGAGTAGCGCTGTTTTGCCGCTGATAGACATGTTTTTGATCATTTCAAAGGTTATATGATCTCTGCCAGGTGCTGATTTCCCCTTTTTATTTTTCAGAATTTCATCTAGATTTTCTATCGACCATTGAATTTCATCTCTAGGTGAAATAGGTGTGAGGGAAGGGATGAGAGACTTTGTAGTGGACTTGTTCACCAGAAGATTAAGATAGGGTGCCTTCCATTTAGACACAGAGAGACACAGTGTTACACTGTGTCCGACACAGAAGTGTTCCATCAACAACACAGCTAGACACAGCCGGGCACAACTAAGACAATGCTACCAACCCTCGCCAATTGAAATGTGATCGTTAATTTATAATTACAACAATATTGTTTCATTTTTAAGATTCCCAGCATTTATAAGATGTCGGGTAATTAATTTAAAGAAATTATCAACATAAAATTTACGATTTACTTGCCAAACAAAAATAAAAACGAGGAAAGTGCGCCGTGGCGGATTTTTCATGAACTTATGTGTTCCATTTGGGCTTACACAGAACGACACAGAGCGACACGCTGTGTCGGACACAATTGTCTTTCTGTGTCTAAATGGAAGGCACCCATAGTCTTCCGCAGATAATTGATAAAACGCAAATTTATTTTGTTTGTCAACTTTTTTGAACCTATTTATTGTGTCCCAGAAATTTGAAACTGCGGATTTATGGCATAAATCTTCAATTAATGCGTTCCACGACGTTCTCTTGGCTGACTTTTTTTCTTTTTTAAATAGAGCGTTTAGTCTATTGTGGTTTAATAGGTCTGAAATTGATCCGTATTTATTAAATTTCGCGAGAAAATTTGCTTTTAGTCTATATAGCTTCATTAGTTTTTCGTTCCACCACGATTTCTGAGTGAACTTGGCTGTCTTCTCAGTGATAGTAAACGTTGCTCTTCTAATTATCCCATATATCTCCTTGAGAATGTCAGGGTATTGGTTCTCCTCAAGGGTAAGTGTTCTTAGAGCTTCTACGACTTTGTTTTTTGCAACTATCTGTTTGTTTGTATGGTTCAGAGGTTCAGTATTTATTGTAATTAGAATGGGGATATGTGTGCTACCACTCAAAGAGACATGCCTTTCCTTGCAGCTGATCATATGATCCGAAAAATTTGCAAAACACAGATCAATGATAGAAAAAGATGGATTGATTTTCCTGGATACACAGGTTGGGTTGCCGTTGTATGGTTAACAAATCCACTACTGGTCATAATGTTATCAAGATTTTCTCCCCTCCTATTCGTTATCGAGTCACCCCATTTCCCATTGCGTGCATTAAAATCCCCTATAATTAGAACTCTCTGGAAGTTTCCCGCTCTATTTACAATGTTTAATAAGGACTTTTTGAATTCTATGTTACTAGTTCTCATACTTGCACATATGGAAAAAATGGTAATGTTTTCCCTAAGATTGGTTGTCGAAATTGCACATGAATTTACCTTGTTGTCAAAAAGATACTCCTTGAGCAGGATTCGTCTATGAGTCGCAATTGCGGTTCCACCATATCCATCAAGTCTATTTTTCCTGACAATATTATAGTTATAGAGTTTGACCTGATCTGACGGCAGTAGCCAGGTCTCTGCTATGACTATAATGTCAGGATTTGATGACTTTGTATATTGCTCCAATTCTTCAAGATTTTTGATTAGGCTTTGAATGTTAATCTGTAAGATCGTTAACATTGTGGATTTAACGAATCCGAACTAGAAGTCAATGATTGATGGGATTTATTGCCGTCCTTATCTTGGAGCATAGAAGAATGAAGTTCATTTATAATTTTTTCTGTAAACTCAGCTGCCTTACACCTTGTCAAACTCCACTCCTTGTCAAACAGTTCAGAGAAGAGGATTTTGAAGTCTGTTCTGAATTTAGTTGTTAATTTTTTTAAAGCCATTAGTGGTTTGTCATTTTTCATGTGTGTCAGTTTATTATTCTCGTATCTAGGACTTCTAAATGGGTTTGACTTTTTCCCTTGGGAGGGATTCATGAGATCAACATTTGAGTCTGATTCATATCTTTTTTTCTCCCGATCCCCCTTTGTGTAGTCAAAAGGTGTTAGGTCTGCTCTTTGACTTTGTAATGTAGATGTCGGGTTTTTCCCCTTCTTTTTATTTTGAAGATTCTCCACGCATCTTTTCTGGAGCAGTTGTTTTGTCTCATGGTCACTATTAGTTCTTTCTCTCTTAGCCAGAAGGGGCATATTTTTTCGTAAGAGCCATGATCTCCTTTACAGTTTGCACACTTACTGGTATTGTTGCAATCCTTAGCACTTCTACAGTCTGAGCTAGCACACCTGCTGCAGTAATTCTCCTTTGACTTACACCTTTTGCTCAAGTGTCTGAATTTTTGGCATTTGTAACACCTTATAGGGGCATAAATAAACTTAATAGTATGGAAGGAGGAGTAGTGAATCTTTATCTTGTCAGGAACAATCTTTCCCCTTATAAAAACTTTTATCTTGTCTGTTTTGAAAAGATTAATTTTCCTATCTTGAACCCTCTTCCATTCAATTCTGAACACTTTAAGTGCTTTTAAATTTGGATTGCAATTGTTTATTGATTCTGTTCGAACTCAACAAAAGACAGACCACCCAACACTGAAACTATATGCTGCCCAGGCAACACTGGACATGACACCGCTAGCATCAAAGGGAGCTGGAAGCGAAGCAGAACTTTCACTTTGGTGTGTGACTCCGGCGTTGACAGTGGACGAGTGAAAAAAAGAAGCTTAACCCGTTAACCCTTTCTTAAGTGTTTTAGTTCTGTATAATTGAAATTGATAAAAGTAAAGTTTTGTACATTAAATAAATAGATAAAAAAAGAGAAATAAACCATAAATTGTGAAATTGAATATACATAATGGTCCTTCGAGCCGGATTTCCTGCTACCAATGGAAATGAAAAAAAAAAAAACCAGGAATGATAACGTTTCTCCGAAAATCGCGCTTGTTCCCCAGGTGGTAACAAATGAAAAAGCGCATGAATTATAAGGTCGACTTTGTTGAAAATTTCAATTTTTTATCGTGTAAAAAAAAAAATTAAACTAACCAAGCTTTATTTTTAGAGGTAAAAAACGGAAGAATTTTTTCTTTACAAAAAAAAAAACGGTATTGTTGGATTACCGTATTATATACACGACCATGCGGTTCTAACAAAAGAATGGAGTCACCTAAAGTAACCTCTACAAATTTAATAAAAAAAGTACTTATAAATAAGGAACTTGTGTAAGTACTTAGTACCTAGTAGTGAATTAATCTGAATTATTAGTTTTTTTTTGTTTTGGAATAACTCTTATCGGTTTTTTATTTTATTACCAATTTTGTTTGTGGTTAAACCGAACCTATTTAGTGAACTTACAAACGGTTCTTGTGAATTTAATAGATATCTACTCCCTTTGAAAACAAAGTGAACTATTTTTTTTGTGGTAAACTGAACCTATTTAGTGAACTTACAACCTATTATTATAATAGACATCTACTCCCTTCGAAAAAAAAGTGAACTATTTTTTTGCCTCTCTTTGTTTAGACTAAATTTAAATTAGTGTCCTATATAAACATTTTCTTTTTTTTCTTCGGACTTATATCAATATTTGTTGTGAAGGTGGAACGACCTTTTCCCAAACCAAGTTTATTGGTTAACTTTATGAAGAGTTAAAATAACTACCCTTGGCTAATCGAAAGCCATTTGTATAACGCTACGTTTCTTCCCTTAGTTGATTGAGTTCATGCGTTGATCACCATGTCCGTTCCCTCAGAGCGTGAACCAGATAATATAACCACACCCCTAACCTACAAAACGGAATTGGAAGTGTTGATAGTACAACAAAATCAAGCACAGCAGCAGTTAGTTAAAATACAACAAAATCATAAAAAGACAGCCAAAGTGAATCTGACAAAGGGTTATTTACAAGGCCGCTTAATTTTGTTAGACGATTCGTTTAAAATCTTCCGTAACACCCACCGAGTTATAATTCAACTTGCTACTACCGCAAATATTCCACTTAGTGAAATTGATTATTTTGAGAACGACCAATACAGTATGTACGAAAACTTATACCTAGAAATAAAGGGTAGCATTTTAGACATCATGCCCAGTGACGCCAATATTGAGAGTGTTTCAAATGTTTCCCTTCTTCCCGAAAGGAACCCGGAAATCAAGTTGCCACGAATAGAGCTCCCTACATTTTCGGGAAAATATACGGATTGGATTCCCTTTAGAGATCTGTATATAGCTTTGATTCACACTAACACCCATCTCACGCAAGCTGAAAAGCTTCAATACTTAAAGGGTTCGTTGACCCAGGAAGCGGCACAAGTGATAAAGCATATAGCAATCACAGACTCAAATTACGATTTAGCCTGGCAAACCTTAACCAGTCGTTACCATCATACCAAAATACTTGCCGATGCTCATCTGAAAGGGTTATTCAACTTGCCCGTGATTACACAAGCAACCGCATTGAACATTAAGCGACTAATTGATAGAACTAAAGAAAGTTTGTTTGCTCTAAAGAACCTAAACATTCCAGTGGATACCTGGGATGCTATAATAGTATTTATGATTACCCAAAGATTAGATGGTGAGACCCGAAAAAATTGGGAGCAGTCTTTAAATTCCTCCATGGAGATACCACGACTAGAAGCATTGTACTCGTTTTTGGAAGTTACCTTTAGATCTCTTGAAGCTGTAGACAATGTTAAGCCAAATTTATACCCTAAAGGTAGCACTAAACCACAATTGGACCAAACCTTTAAATATGGAAAAGGCAGTACCCGAATATTCCACACAACCGTAGATCCCCCTGCCCAGTTTGTGCACAATCGCATTTTTTGTATCGCTGTGAAATATTCAAAGGTTTCAATAAGGAACAAAAGGAAGACCTCATTAGAAAAAGCCGACTTTTTCTTAACTGTTTGGTTCCCGGTCACGTCGTAAAACATTGCAAACAAACAACACACTGTCGTAAATGTAATAAGAAACACCACACCCTGCTGCATTTCAATGTCGACCCGTCACAAAGTTCGCAGTCACAGAGGTTAACATTGACCAGTGCTAGTGCCAACGAAAATGCGCAGGTTTGTTATGGATCCATCAATCAAAATATTAACAGTACTCACTCCTATCTGGGAGATGACCCGGAAGTTCTTCTTGCAACGGCAATAGTTAAAGTTGTCACCCCCGAAGGTGAATTTAAACTGAGAGCATTGTTAGATCCAGGTTCCCAGACATCATTCATACGTGAAGATGTAGTCCAGCGCCTGAGACTACCAAAAAAGAATGTCCATCTATCACTCAATGGTATTAGTGAAATACCACTTGGGATGTGTAACAAGGCTGTTTTCTTGTGTATTTCCAATCATAATTTGACTTCTACTGTAAAGGTGAAGGCGTTTGTTTTACGCACGCTGACAAAAGTGCTACCTAGGCGGAAAATACATTCGAGTATTTTGCAATCGAAACCAAACTTACCACTGGCTGATCCGGATTTCCACTGCCCAGGCCCTATTGATCTATTACTAGGGTCTGATGTGAATGTGAACATATTGCTAGAAGGCCAATACAAGTTACCTGAAGGTCCGCTGATGCAAAACACCATATTTGGTTGGATAATTTCCGGTCCTATTATAGGCAATAATAAAATACTTGACACACATACCACTACCACTACGTTGTTTACAGAGACGAACGTTGATACTCTACTACGAAAGTTTTGGGAGCAAGAGGAAATACCAGCATCAAGATTGTTGAGTTCAGAAGAAGTGTCCTGTGAAGAGCACTTCTTGAAATCTCATTTCCGGGATGCATCAGGTCGGTTTGTAGTTTCCCTGCCATTCAGAGCAGTTCTCCAGGGCTTGAATCCACCCAAATTTGGCGATAGTCAAACTAGTGCTGTAGCGCGTTTTGTCCAATTGGAAAGAATGTTCAAGAGAAAGCCAGACCTTCAAAGGGATTATGACAAATTTATGGAAGAGTATGAAAGTTTAGGTCATATGACACTAGTTGGAAACTTACAGCAAGACACCAAGAACTCTTCAAGTTACTTCCTACCGCATCATGGAGTCTATAAAAAATCGGATAATACAGCAAAATTAAGAGTTGTCTTCGATGGATCTGCTCAATTACCTGATGGCACTTCCCTCAACTCTGAGTTGTCTTCCGGCCCAGCCCTACAGCGTGAGTTGTCCTCCAACCTTCTTCGATGGCGCAAACATCGAGTAGCATTCTCCTGCGACATAGAAAAGATGTTTCGACAAATATGGGTAAACCCAAGAGATACCAGTTATCAACAGATTCTTTGGCGTAAAAATGCTTATGAGCCAATCTCGGTCTACAAACTGAATACAGTCACTTACGGAACAACAAGTGCTCCTTATCTTTCAATTAGATGTCTGCATCAATTAGCCAAAGACGAAGAATCTCAGTATCCATTGGCCTCAAAGGTGTTATTAGAGGACACTTATGTCGACGACGTTACATCAGGAGCCCATGATATTGACTCAGGACACGAACTACAGTTGCAGTTAAGACAGCTTTCGCTGTCAGGAGGATTTCATCTAAGGAAGTGGCGATCCAACTCCAGTGAGTTACTTACGTCTCTTCCCCCCGAGGATCGAGACCCCTCAACCTTGTTAAACATTGATAGTCATCAACCTATTAAGGCGTTAGGTATTTACTGGGACACCTTGCAAGACGACTTCTGCTTTAAGGTAAATTTACCACAATCACCACCACCCACTAAAAGGAGCCTACTGTCAGACACCGCCCGATTGTTCGATCCACTTGGATGGTTAGCTCCCCTTACAATAATAGCGAAGATTATGTTGCAGAAGCTTTGGTTAGCTGGTTTATCCTGGGATGACAAAATTCCAGAAAATTTGAATTCAGAATGGCGTGAATTTCGAGATTCTTTGCACAAAATTGAACATATCCGAATACCTCGGTGGATACAATTCTCCCACAAGGTTAAACATTTTCATTTACACGGATTTGCGGATGCGTCACAAAGTGCTTACGCTGCGGTCGTCTATTCAAGAATTATTGATGATTCAGATAGAATAATAACTCGTCTACTTACAGCCAAAACTAAGGTTTCACCTCTTAAGCAAGTGACCCTTGCCAGACTAGAACTTTGCGCTGCCACCCTGTTAGCAAAATTAGTTACAAAAGTTAAAACCTCTCTAAATGTTGCTGACCTATCGTGTTCATATTGGACGGATTCAATGGTCGTGCTAGCCTGGATAAGGGCAAGACCGAGTCGATGGAAGGTCTATGTAGGGAATAGAGTATCCGAAATCCAACAACTGACCAACATAGAAAATTGGAACTACATTGCTTCGAAAGAAAACCCAGCTGATTGTGCGTCGTGAGGAGTCTGTGCTGCCGAGCTTAAGTGCCATCCGCTCTGGTGGACAGGACCACCGTGGCTGAAATTTCCCAGCGCTGGTTGACCAAAACACAATACTGCAGTTTTAGACACCGAGGTAGAACAGAGAGCGACCATTGTTTTAACTTGCAACACAAGTGAGTATCCAGAGTTCTTCCAAAGATATTCCTCACTATCCAGATTAACAAGAGTTACAGCACTATGTCTCAGATTTGTGAACAACTGCAAAACAACTTCAAAGGCCGTACATGGCTTTTTGAGAACATCCGAACTTCGCCAGGCATTGAACTTAATTATCAAAGCCACACAGTACCATGAGTTTTACAACGAAATTTCCTTATTGAAAAACGATCAGTCCTTAAATTCGAGAAGCCGTCTTATAGCTTTAGCCCCATTCTTGGACAAGGAAGGAATCCTTAGAGTTGGTGGAAGATTGAGAAATGCAAACTTATCGGAATCAATGAAACACCCGATCTTACTGTCAAATTTAAATCCCTTATCTAAGTTAATTATTGCAGATATTCACACAAGAACTTTACACGGTGGAGCTCAAATGATGTTAGGGTACTTGAGGCGAAGTTACTGGATTTTAAGAGCTCGGGATCTGATACGAAAGTACGTACATCGTTGTGTAGTATGTCTTCGGCACAATAGTTCCGCTGCCAATCAGTTCATGGGAAATCTACCAAGCGTAAGAGTAACTCCTACTCGCCCATTTAAACATAGTGGTGTTGATTATGCCGGCCCAATTGAACTTCGCTTGTCAAAGGGCAGATCACCAAAACGTTTTAAGGGATACGTTTGCATTTTTTTATGTCTTGTTACTAAGGCCATACACTTGGAGGTAGTGTCGGATATGACCAGTGCAGGATTCATAGCTGCTTTTAGACGATTTACTTCACGTCGAGGACACTGCACTGACATCTATAGCGACTGCGGGACCAATTTCATAGGCGCCAACCAGGAACTAAAGATTTTGCACCAAAGGAGTCTCACTTCTGCACCTGAGGAACTTTTGTCCATTTTTGCCAATGAAGGAACAACGTGGCATTTTATACCCCCAGCTTCGCCTCATTTCGGAGGGCTATGGGAGGCTGGGGTTAAGTCAACGAAACATCACCTGAAACGGATTTTGAATGATAAGGTACTAAGTTATGAAGAGTTGAACACTCTACTGGCCCAGATTGAAGCGTGCCTTAATTCTCGACCGCTGTGTCCCACCAGCGATGATCCGAATGACCTACAACCCTTAACGCCATCACACTTTCTAATAGGAGAACCTGCAACAACACTACCCGAAGAAGATATGATTGAGGCAAAAGTTAATAGGTTATCCCGCTGGCAGCTCGTTCAACGAATGAAGGATCAATTTTGGAGACGTTGGACAACTGAGTATATGACCAGATTACAAGAAAGGCCTAAGTGGAGGAAGATATTAAGAAACCCAGAAAAGGGTGACTTAGTTTTAATAAAGGATGAGCGATATCCCTCAACTAAGTGGCCACTGGCACGAGTGGTAGATATCCATCCGGGCAACGATGGACTCGTCAGAGTTGTATCCTTAAAATGTAAGGATAGAGTACTAAAACGACCTGTGACGAAGATTGTATACTTACCAAATTAAAACCAACGAATAAGCGAGTACGAGCGCTATAACTCCAGCAACCACGGGTTCAGAGGAAATGCTGAAACCAAAATTTTCTAACTACTTTATTGTTCTTTTTCAGTTAAGGACAGTAGTCCTTGGCGGGCAGTATGTTCGAACTCAACAAAAGACAGACCACCCAACACTGAAACTATATGCTGCCCAGGCAACACTGGACATGACACCGCTAGCATCAAAGGGAGCTGGAAGCGAAGCAGAACTTTCACTTTGGTGTGTGACTCCGGCGTTGACAGTGGACGAGTGAAAAAAAGAAGCTTAACCCGTTAACCCTTTCTTAAGTGTTTTATTTCTGTATAATTGAAATTGATAAAAGTAAAGTTTTGTACATTAAATAAATAGATAAAAAAAGAGAAATAAACCATAAATTGTGAAATTGAATATACAGATTCTAAGATCTCTTCTTGATCAAAATCCGCGTCCACTCCTTTTATGAAGATAGGAGTGGGATAAATGATTTCCAGTTCAAGAGAGGGATAAATTATTTCCAGTTCAACTCCAATGTATGGTTTAGAAGGGAGTTGTTTGCACTTTCAGCTGTTGAGAAAATGACTTTGCATTTATCTTCCGTTAACTTGACTATACGGTCTAACCCTTTTGTATTTTTCAGCATTTTGCCCAATTTGAGAGGGTTTAAGGAAACTTTTTCTTCTGGATCTGATTGTTCTTTTCTAACTATAAGGCGCCCATCACACGATAGGTTTTGCTGTCAGTTTTTCCACAGTTTTGCCTACGACTGACGGAAAACCTAACATCTAAGGTGATGACTGACGAAATCCTCCGTATATTTCGATTTCCATTAATCATGACTAGTGGAGTTGATTGCCGCTTGCATGAACGTCTAATGGCCGCCTAACAGCAAAAGGTCCATCATCATCTTTGTCATATAAATTGTGCACTGATTTTCCATTTTCCAACTTATGTGTGATGGATTCTAAGTTGTCAGAATTTTGATCATTCAGGGGAGGGTCCAACATGTCTGTACCCACAAGGGAGTGTGAGGAATTGTTTGCAGATCCTATGTTATCAGACCTAGAGTTTCCTGACAAATTTGCATGTATAGGTGAGAGTTTTTTGGACAATTCTTCCTTTCTCAGTCCACTCCCCGTTTTATTGTTAATTTTGCCTTTGCTTGTGGAGGATCTTGAGTTTTTTTCAGAGGACATGCTAGAGAGGCGGGATGAGGTTCTAGATGCAGTTTTGGGCGGTGGATTTTTGGTTTTTCCTTTGTCATCAGCCATTTTATTTTCTAATTGGGATAGAGCAATTAAGTGCAATAACTTAGCTCGTATTATTGTAGGTAGGACAGATCTTGGTGTGTATGGAATATTTGTTCTGCTTTAGTACAAATGTGCGTCTAGAATAGGCTATTATTAGATTAAATTAGGGAATGAAACTACAACAAAAGAATTTGGAGGGTAATTATATTAAAAGGTATTTAAAAGGATAGTACGACTAAAGGTCAGGTTAGAGTGATATTAATGTGATTTTAATTGCTTTTTAACAGTAAATAAGGTTCACAATTAATAACTAAATGATCAGACAGTTTGCTAAAAATCGACAATGGTTGATTCCATGGATAGAATTCCTAAAAAGCATGAGTTAATTTAAAATTCTCGACAGCATCAACATTTGTACATTTGAACGGAAATGTTAAGATTAAGGAACAATAATAAGTATATGAATTTATAGATAAATTTGATATTTACTGAAAATGGGTTTGCAGAGTTTGATCCAAATTTTGTACGTTAAGGTATATTTGTCCACCCTGCGTGGTGAAACAGCAAGAATTTCAGATCGAAGGCACTATAACTTATTAGATGTTTTATTTACGGGGGATCAGGAGAAATCAGAATAATTACAGCACATCTATGAGGGAGTCTGTTAAGGGTTCGACAACTGGCGTCTTCCAGAGTCCAGTTTACTTGTTGGCAGTGGTCTACAGCAAGGCAAATTCATGTGGTGTAGCAATTTCTTACAGTTGTTTTTCACTTTTCCAAGTTATTTCTAAAAAGAGATCAGTCCTAGAAAGCTTAGTCCAATCTAGTACCACAGGAGAAGAATGTTCAAGGGGCATTTATTGATTGGGGAGTGTGAGACAATGATAAAGTAATTTACTACAGTTATTTGGGTAAGATTAAGATTATGGGTGGGCTTCTTAAAAATAAACTTTCTAAAATGTAAATAGATTGAGGTTAGAACAAATAGTTGTATGATAAGTTTAAGAGTTTGTACATTGACTCAAACGGAGTTTAAGGTAAGGAAATTTCGGTTTAAGGTATTAGTTTAATCTTGGTTTGAACATATCTTGGCTATGACAGCTGCTGTAGTGAGTGAACGAGAAATGAGACGTGGCAGCTCACATCACTTGAATACTAAATTTTTGATCCCCTTCTAGATTTGAAAATTAGAGTAACTTCCGCTCAACTTCACTTCAATTCCTTTCCCTGCTTATTCTATTCGTTTTAATGATGATTCAAAGATGCCTAATTGGCTAAACGAAGGCTTAAATTAACCCGAATTGTCACTTGAACAAAATCAGATAAGATTTTGATTGATTTAACAGAATTTCTCGAATGAGTATCAGATGGAGATCTTTCTAAAGAAGGAGAAACAGTAAAGACTGAACACGTTGGCAGGGTGAAAGCCACGTGGAAATTTTGATTTTTATTTTATTTTAACGAGCCTGGAAAATCCGAGTATGCACAATGGACAGCTCTATTACTGGATACTTAATTTTTAAGAATATTTAAAATATGGGATTTAACGTATTATAGCTTTGATTTCTATGGAATTAATTATTAATTGTTTATTGATTATTTGTTTATAATTATTGATCATTTATATGTTTTAATTATTTATTCATACAGCAGTATGGGTTAAGGAAGGGATTATTTATTTAAAACACAGACCGAAGACTTTAGTATCAGAAACATTGAAAAAATAAAAAATTGTTGTTATTTGCAAAAATTCATTAAAAACTCCGTTATCTTGATAAAAAGGACACAATTTGAACCAATCCGTTTTTTAGAATTTACTATGAACAGCACAGAACACTATTTGAATTTAAGGCTTAATTGACAAGAAACAGAGCTTTCGTAATTATCACTGTATTACACTTCCTATTTAACCTATAGGATAATTTAATGATTAGGAGAATTATATTTATTTCTTTTGTTAACAAATCAGCAACGTGCTACCTCATGAGCAAACACGGAGAGAAACTGTATATACCCAGCACATGTATTTCAAAAATGGATGCTGCTTTTACTGAAGATTTGGCGCAATAAAAAAGTAAAAATCTGTACGCATCTGCCTTCAAAGATAGATTTTGTTCGTATTTGTATTGAAATGTAATTATTTGAAATATCTATGTACTTCAATTACTTGAAGTTTCCCTATGTACTTGAAATAAGATATAATAAAATGAATCCTTCAGAGTGAAAAAATACTTTTCTTGAACCATTTTTTATACGGCATTTAGGTTTTATTGATTATTGTTTTAAGTTTTAACGAATTGGCGTACAAAATATTGTTAGCGTTAAAAATAATTCTTTTCGGAGGAAAATTAATTTTCCTGTCGCAGCCATATGTCCCATGAAAAATGTACGGCAATAGAAAAAATGTTATCGTTTCATGAAATAGCATTAAGGTCATTAAATTTGATGTTGGTTCAAATGACCACCTCCGTACTAACTAAGAAGAGCGTGTTGAGTCAGTGTTTTCTCATTTTTTAACCACCAAATATGTACGGCATAGCCATACAGTGATTCTATGAAAGCATAGAAATCGAAATGTACAAATGCCATACAGGAATAAACCACCTTTGTGGGGGGGATAAATTTGCAGAAATTAAAAAATTCTTCTGGTTTCAAGTACCATTATTTTTGTACGGCAGTAGGTTCTAGTTTATTTTTTTTATAATATATCAAAATGAGAATTGCCATAGAAGAATGTTTAGTCTGAAAAGCACCCCTCCGGATGGAATATTCAACTTACCTGTGCGGTCACATGTACCGCGCAAAAGTGACGGCATAGTGCCTAAAGTTTGCGTTAGGAGTATCTACCTGCATATAATTCGTGCTGTTTTACATGACCCCCAAAAATTGCCGTGGGCTTGTAGTCTATAAGTTTTTTCTTAATTTTCTTAGAAGTAAGACTATAACGACTTTTTATAAAAAAAATAAAAACTGGTAAGTTTAAGCCAAAAGGCATAAGTTAATTTAAGATAGAGATTAAATATCTTCTTCAAAACGGGAGTTGGGTGCCACAGGTTTTTTCGTGGTAACTGGGTTCAGTATCCCATATTCTCCCCTTGCCTGGTGGTAGATGGTTGCCGAGTTATATCTGTAGATATACTCTGAGCGAGTGTTGCTTTGAAGCTCCTCTGGTGGGAGGAAGGTGGCCATGTCTGATTTGGGCTTCGTTGACCCTTTCAAAAATGCCGATGTTTGTTCAGGTTGTCTTGATATGCAGGCGCTTGGTATACAGCTAGAAAAAGCTTCTCGCCGGCCTTTTCAATATCCTCAGGTGATGTTGAGGGATCTGTGAATATTGCTGAGATCTCATGAATGAGGCCAGGATTTGCTGTGAAGAGCGTAGCGACTCCTACTTTGCTCTTTCCGTGTATCGCCGAGGTGGTAGAGCTTTCGGAGCGCTATGTAGAAGGAGGATCGTCTTGGCGAATGGAAACCTTTGAAGTTGTCGCACCGATAAAAATTTGGTCTCCACCTTCGCACGGTGTGGCGTCATGAAGTACATGTTGATGGATGGTGGTGCCAATCCAATGATAGATGGTGGTGCCAATCCGATGAGAAGTCCACATCCTCCCCAACTATTGCTACCGTTGGATGTACAGCAGCTTTATCCAAACTGCACCTCACAATAGCGCCATCAGCATTGCCTGTAGCAACAGATGTTTCAATCCCTGCTACTATCATTTTCTCGGTGAGCAAGTGGATCAGTCTTGTGTTGTTCCTTTCATTAGCAAGAAAACGCTTCTGTTGAACTGTGATCATCGTGCTCGAGTTGATTTCAACCAAAGCGAAAAGGGCTACGCTTCTGCTCGTTTTGTGCTGTCACTGTCACCATCACATCACTGTAACCATCAAAAACCACCGTACAATTTTCATCGTAATATTTCTGTACATAGGAATAATATTGATGGAAAATTGAAGAAATGTTGCAAGACTCTTTCCATTTTATGCCATTCATTGGTGCTTTAGGTTAGATCGAGAAATTGATAAAAGAAAATAAAACTAGTGTAAATATATAAATATATTTCTGCAGTATTAAAAAAACGAAAAATTCATTTTCGAAAAATTATACAATAAATTCTTTTCCTTTATCATTTATACACAATCTAAAAATTATATCAGAAACTACATTTAGCTTACGCACAAAAAATAATAACAAAAAAAGAAATAGTAAAAGAATTTTTTTAAATATAGTTTCAAAATAAACAGTGTCACTGCCACCATGATACACAAAGGGTTTACTAAAAAAACGATATAACAGTGACGATACTTAAAAAATAATTAGAGAAACAAAACTATACAATCGCGCAGTCCCAAAATATTGTTTAAACTGATTTTTACTTTGGAATGACAGAAATAATTTTTTTTTAACAAATAGATAATATGATATTCTTTTAACTTAAATTTAATTACATTTTAGCTTAACAGTAATGAAGGCATACATTTGGTGAAGTCTTTACAATACTACAGAAATTCGGTAAGACCTCGACAGATTTCTGATTTTTTTTGCTTGTACATTGAAAAAGTAAAAATATTTTTAATTTAAATAATAATCATTAAACCTTCCAATCGAAATTTGAATCCTAAATTTTTCTATTACAATTGAATTTTGGTATAAATATGTTAGTAGTTTGTTTTTGACAAATTTTAACAAGCGTGAAAACAAATCTTCTAGACATTTTAACATGGGAATTAAAAAAAAATAATAATTGCAACAAAAAATATAATAACAAACAAATACGATTTTACTGAAATTGTTTTTGGGCTTCTTGTAGTCTTCCTATGACATTTTGGTAAAAATGTATTTGGGCATCTATAAGATTTCTAATGGTTTCCTTCAAATGTGTCTCCCGTTCGTCACGAAAATGTGCCATTTCCGCCATTACCGCGTATGAAATAATATCTGTACGTCGACCAACCTCAACCAGCTGAGCGTTACCCATTTTTTGATCGGCTGCTAATCGTTCGCATTCTTTACGTTTTTGCATAGCACTTTTATGTGTTGATAAAATGTCGGGAAAACTGCTTAAAATTCCTCTAAAATTGCAAAAAATGATTATTTATTGACTTATTATTGCTTAAACTGTAGACAATTTTGAAGCTAGAACCTTCTTTTTCGAACGATGATGCAAGAATTGCGAAAAGTTAAAGAAGAAAATAAATTTCCAATTTCCACTTCTTGAAAGTTAATAGTGTAGTGCAGTGTTTTTCAACCTTTTTCATTGAGTGGCACCCCTGACTGAAAACTAAAAAAACGTGGCACCCTTGACTAGCAGCCAAAGCCTTCTGTATTTACAAGCCATGCACTAGAAAAATATTGAGAGCCAATTTCCCCTGAATAGGACTTCAAATCTCCAAATTACACTAACAACATAACGTGACTTCAGAGAATTGAAGTCCTATTGAGAGGAAATTTTGAGAGCCAAATTTTCTAGTGCATGGCTTGTAAATACAGAAGGCTTTGCTAGCAGCGGATCTTTTTTTACGAGGGATTGGAGAGAATCTTACATCGGTCTAGCAAGAGGGAAGGTGTGCGATCGTCTGTCCATGCCTACGACAGGAGACACATACTGACTAAACTCTCCCTCCCCTTTTTTGCATGACGTTCAAGTCCAGTCCAGTACGAGCCGTACGTAAAAGCATTACTTCAGCCTGGCGTCAACAGCATGACCCTTAAAAGGGATCCTTCAACAGGTGCTCGCTAGAGCCGGAAAAATCTAGCCGTCTAGCTATCTAACTGCTATATCTCCTTGCATTTTGTGTCTTGCTTTGTTTCTTTGTGCTTCGTAATGCTTAAGCTTCTGGAGGATGGCCTCATTCTCCACATATCCTCCGACCTTGTCGTATGTTCCAAGATATTCTCAGGTATAAGATGCACTTCAGCAACTACTTCCAACACAGTCCTCTTCTCCGCAAACCTCGGGCATTTAAAGAGGACATGCTCCGGGTCCTCTTTATCGTCCGGGCATTCAGGGTAGAACGGTAAATCGTCCGACCTGAAGCGGTGAAGGTTTGCCCTATAACTTCCATGCCGACTCAGGAACTCACTTCCTCATGTTCCCTTATAACCCACTTTTCCACATTTGGTATGAGTCTATGGGGTCACCGGCCCTTAGTAGGCTCGTCCAACATCTTCTGCCATGTTACGATGGACAAACTGCGCGCGATATCATCGTCGAACCCAGTAGCGCCCACTTCTCCCGGGAGTCGTAACGTCACTACTTCATCATACATGATGATCCACAGGAGAGGCCCTAAGACGGAGCCTTGGAGGACTGCGCAAGTTGTCCTGTACTCCATCGTATGATTCATGTTGTGTCCTACCTACAAGGAATTCTATCGCCATGCGCACTAGATACTTCGTTGTATCAAGCTGCAGCAACTCCTCGACGATCTTGCTCCAACTCGCGGTTTTGAAAGCATTCTTCCCGTCAAGGGTTATCAATGCGCTACTCTTATTCACATCCATTGCTCCCCTTGCAAAGCTAGTCACCATGACAGCATCCGTTGTCGATCTACCCTTCCTGAAACCGAATTGCCTTTCCGACAAACCGCCTTCGCGCTCGCCGCTTTGGAGTAGTCTTGTGTATATCACACTCACGAAAACCTTGCCCATAGTGTTGAGAAGACATATCGACCTGTAGGTCGCCGGGTCCTCTGGAGCTTTCCTGGCTTCGGGATGTGCACAAGGTTTTGGCGCTTCCATTGCTCAGGGAATACTCCTTCCCTCAGGCACGCTGTGAATACTTGGGTGAACTCACCTGGTGACACACTGGCTGCCAGCTTTACCGCTCTGTTCGGTATGCCGCACAGTAGGCTGAATCCCGATTCTAGCTGGACAAAAGTCAAAAATCAATGTCAAAATGTAAGGTTTTCAGGTATAGGAAAGTTTTCTTAAGGCTTCAGTAAACCTAATTCCACAAAAAGTTTATTATTTTAACGAACAATTTGTCTGGGGCTCTCGGAAGAAGTCAGACTGGTTGGAAGAGGCACACCGCAGGGTGGAGTCCTATCGCCGCTCCTTGGGAATATAACAGTCAATGAAGTTCTGATAACGCTGATGATATTGTACTGCTGGTGACTGGCAAGTACATCTCAACAATAAGAGATATAATGCAACGAGCATTGGACACTCTTGTTCAATGGGCTACTACAAAGGGTCTAGGCGTTAACCCAGCTAAGACTGAAGTAGTGCTCTTCACAAGAAAGCATAGACTTCCTGATTTTCCTTCTCTAAGACTTTGCAATGAAATATTGCAACTTAAGGAGGATGCGAAATTTCTGGGTCTCATACTGGATAGAAAACTAACGTGGAGACCGAATCTTTTAGAGAGAGCCAATAAGGCCAAAACAGCTCTCTTCTTATGCCAAAGAACGATCGGGGTTTATTGGGGCCTTAAGCCCCGTATCGTCCACTGGTTGTATACAGCCGTAATCAGACCTATACTTATGCATGGCATATCGGTATGGTGGACTGCATTAAAGAAAGTTACGTATCGGAAGATACTGGAAAGAGCCCAAAGGACAGCCGAGCTGTGTATTAGTGGTGCAATGAGAAGCACCCAACAGCTGCGCTGGATGTCTTATTGCATCTTATCCCCTTGGACATATATGCCGAGAAAATGGCCAGGACAAAGGCTTCTCTTGGATGGACTCCATACTTATATGGTCACTCATCCATCCTTAGGAAGTTCGCTACCGCTGCCGACAACCTAGATTATACTACACCTACGTGGACCTTGGAGAAAGGTTTCAATACCATCATTCCGGCCAGAGATGACTGGACAGATGGTGTTATCCCGACTGGGTCATTATGTATCTATACAGATGGCTCAAAAATTGGGAACAGCGTAGGTTGTGGTATCTTTTCTGAGGCATTAAATATAGATACCTCTCTTCGCTTACCCGATCATTGCAGTGTCTTCCAGGCGGAAGTCACTGCTATCTGGGAGGCTCTCGAATGGCTGAAGATAAATAATATATCTCATAAGAATATATGTATTCTATCGGATAGCCAGGCAGCCCTCAAGGCTCTTAATTCTGTCGTCACAACATCCACGACTGTTCTGAACTGCCGCAGGTCTCTGTGTGAGACTGCCACTCAGTTTTATATAACTCTGTGTTGGGTTCCTGGACACAGAGGGATTAGGGGAAACTGCAGGGCAGATGAGCTTGCTAGACAGGGAACCGAAGTGGAAAGGACACCCCACTTAACCCAGATGGGAATGCCCTTAGCCACCTATAAACTTTCCTGTGGGAAAAATCAGCTTAGCTCGAGCCGGGCTGAGATGGACCACAGCAACAGTGTGCCGCACTCTCCACACAATATGGCCGACCTTGGACGCAAAGCGTTCAAAATCTCTAGTTCAGTTGAACAAAAAAGAGATAAGCTATGTAGTGAAGGTGCTGACAGGTCACTGTCCCTTTGGCCCACACGCCGAAAGATTGGGACTTCCCCACAACGACTTATGCAGAAGTTGTGGCAATGAGGATGAGGAAGAAACTGTCTCCCATCTTCTCTGTACATGCCCGGCCCTCGCGAGGAAAAGAGGGGCCTTCCTTGGCTCACCTTTCCTTGATGGATTGAGTGAGCTGCAAAACACTGGTGTTTTTGACCTCTGTCGCTTTATTAAAAGCTCCAAATGGCTTGAAATGGCCTAAATTTTGTCCCAACACTAGAATGGCATCACAATGGGCCCAATGGTGTGCCTAAGTGGGCTCCCTAGTGGGGGAGCAGCCATTTCAACCTAACCTAACCTAACGAACAATAGTGTGTAAGAAGTTACTGTGAAAACGGTCGAATGCAAGTAGAGCGTGAGATGCTCTCGCGGTGCGTTAATATGACCTTCCTTTATATTATCTGTTCGGCGATATGATTGTTTATTTTCATTTGAGTGTTAATCTAACTTGTTTAGATACCTTTTAAGATGAAGTTTGAAGCATTGAAAATGTCCGATTGAAGAAGGTAAGTTCATACCATTAGAATATAAGGGAGTGTGATTTTGCTTTGTGGAAAGTGAACAATTCTTCACATTTTAACGCGCAACTTTTTTTCATTGGATGTTATTGATTTCAAATTTTGAGTATTTCTTTATTATGATATAATTAATAACATATTCTAAGTAGAAGGACCATAATGAACCATATTTTGAGATATAACAAAAATTCTCCAATTAAAACTCAAAGCAATCCGTTAACACTTTCCCTTGATTCCGGTGGTTTTTGAGGTCACTGATTACGAATCTGGGGTTATTTGAAGAAAATTATTCATTTTTAGCATTTATAGCAATTTCAGTCTTTCCGCGAATTTCGAAATTGTGACGGTTAATGTAGATCTTCGAGTAACGGAAAGGTATAATTTGAACCGAATTTCAGTTCAAGCAGCCGAGAACTAAAACACCTTTGTTAAGCCCATAAAATAATTTTGTCCAGCTAGAATCGGGATTCAGCCCACTGTGTGCCGTCTGGCCCAGGGGCTTTTCCAACGGCAATCATCTTCGCGGCTCAATTTCAATTTCTTCCTCCCTTACCTCTGGGATGTCTGATCCATCTACGTTTACTGCAGGCAGGCTATCCATGTTTCCGTTCTGTGGGAACAGGGACCATACTATGCCTTGCAGCATTACAGGGCAGGGTAATCGTTAGGGAAGGGTTGCCCTTAATTGACGATATCCTTACCCTGTAAGCAACCCCCACGAGTTGCCTCCTGAATAGGCTCGTTTCTGATGTTGTAAGTGCGTTTAACTGATTCTATTCTAGGGAGTATTCAACGGTACGAAATTCTTTGTAAGGTGCTGCAATTGTACATGCTGGAAGGAACACATAAAGGACCTTCGTAATAGAGAGAGATCTAGCATGCGCTCTTAAGGACAAAAAATTACTACCTTATTGGCGTACAATCCTTTGCCATTTTGTGCCCTCGTCTACCTAACTTCGGAATTAAGATTACTGTAACCATCCTCCAGGATTAGGGCACGTAGCTTTAATAAATTGATATTAACCAAAGACCGATAATGTTATGTGTCCTCTATAGCATAATTGGCATTATGTTATCCATGCTTGACTTGATCCTTTTCCATTGGGATAATTTTTTGCAGGTTTTCTACATTGATACGAACCCTACATATCTGTCTGAAAGAAAGTCTAGGGGCCCTCTTTGCACATACCATCTGCGGTTTGACGTAAATGAGTGGCAGAGTTGCTTTGAGAGAATCTTACTTATCCAAATAAATTCGCCCACGGCATCACCTGGGAACTGGGTGAGCCCACTGTGTGCGTGTGGTGTTTAGATTATGTCAAGCGGCAAGTTTTGAACACTACTGCAAAGATCATGGGGAATGGTCTGCGAGTGGCAGAGCAGTGGGGCAAGCAACAAAACTTTAGCATAAACGTCACCCAGTCGTACGATATTCTCTTCAGTAGGAAGATTAGACGTTTCGAGTTTCAGCCCTTGACATTCTTCAGATCGAAGATCCAAGTGATTGGGATCGCCAAATATCTGGATTTATACCAAAGTTTTGTAACCACAGATCTAATTGGGAAATCAAATGCCAGATGAATCTTTTTTAGGCTACAACTGTACCTTTTATATAGCCTTTGTCAGATTGGGATATAAAATTCTCCCTTTAGTCATGAAAGACAACGGTCATGTACACACCTTAAACCTTCAGGTTTCTACCAAGAAACCAACGGATTGCAAACATTGTCGAGAACGAATAGAATCAAATTCAGCAAAACAAGTAATGATTAGTTAAAAGGAATGGCAGCTGGTCGATTAAAGCCGTCACAATCAATTGTAACATTCCAAAACAGCCCTAGTGATGTAAGACAAGCATAAGATGGAAAAGACCAATGATTACGGTGGCCATTAGCTCTTCAAGAACGATAGTGTAGGCCGATTAGATTAGAGATAAGATAGATTTTGCTGGATATTCACACATAAACTCATGGTCGAAACATGAGAAAACATAGCCATATTTTCTTTTGCATTTAACAATAGGAAAATATTTACTAAAAGTCGAATGATCTTCAATGTACACAAGCAAATGGTTAAGATATCAGAAAAGGAAACACAGCAGGAAATAAAAAATTAGCAGATACATTTGCAATGAATGAGCACAGGATCGATACAGCAAAGAATGCACATCGATTCAGAAACATCCATTGCGCTGCGCTGAAGGGACGTGATTAACCCTTAAAAAAATGTGGAGCAAAAATCCAAGAAATCTCTTAATGCACTAGATGCCGAAGGTCCTTATGCTTTGAAATATACGATCAGGAGTAAGTGGTAGCTTATTACAGGAGAGTGCTATCCAACCCTGAAAGGATTTGTTGCACTATCTCAGGTTAGCTACTAGACTAGGGTCCCCGAGTGTAGGTGACGTAGATTGGTATCACAAGTGCGCAAACAACCTGTCGTTCAAAAGCAGCATTATAATATGAGGGCGCCATGCAATTAACTCCACAGGTTCATTCCTACGGCCAGATTTGGCAACTGCTGTTATATTTTCGTCATATGCCGTATTGCATCAAATAATCGGAAGTTTGTGCCATTCTACACTAGAATACTATTATGGTTTTGGTGTTCTGATCTGCATTCCCACCATAA
The DNA here is from genome assembly GCA_963855945.1 of Thereva nobilitata. Lineage (NCBI taxonomy): Eukaryota > Metazoa > Arthropoda > Insecta > Diptera > Therevidae > Thereva > Thereva nobilitata. The sequence goes on from OY979696.1 coordinate 129,701,464, forward strand.
GAGTAATTTCGAATGAAAAGTGTGTCAGATTTCTGTAAAGTACTCGATAACGCAAAGATTTTACGAATATAGAAAAATATAGCAATTTGATTTGCTCTTAGCTTTCCGAATTTACCATAACCGTAAGAAAAGAAGCTTCTAGCTGTTATTTTAGCAACTTTTCTGAAATTTTTTCTTCAATATTAGTAATCAACAATTTACCTGTAAATGTGCAATCTATCAGAAAACGGGATCCAATCCATTTTTGGTTGCTCACCAAACATTTGTCCAATATTAATAAACAGCCCACCAGCACGGCCGACGCTTGTTGCTAAAGAATTTGCAGCAGGTACACGACGTTCGTCAATTTCAAGTGCTCGCGCCAATTCTGCCATACCTTCTCCAACTCGTTGAAAATCTTTCTTTGATTGAATTTGATTTCTTTTAGTTTGTTCTGAAGCAATTGCTAGTAAATTTTTTACAGCACCATCCATAGTGTGTACAAAATTGCTACAGCTATCAATATTTCCATCAACATAGGATTGCAATAATTGTTTCTCTGGTGGGAATATTGCTGAACAATATGTTACACCAACTAGAGAATCTCTTTCGGCAGCTCTTTTACCAGTCTTCCATTTCTTCTCTTCGGTACACGTTAGGAAATGCATCCACACCTCACATTTTGATAGTACTGGATGCCTGCATACCCAATCGACAAATTCTTGCAGTTGTACTCGACGGTGTTCAATAAATTGTTCTTCATAACGACCAGAAATTTGTTTGTCAGGTAATGGTGGTATTGGAATCAGACAGAATTTGTCAACCAAACGCTCATGTAGCCAATCAAAATGTTTATATCGTCTTGAAACCTGTGAAAATAACAATTATTAAATATGTATAAACAAGAACAATATATTTGGTAAAATATTGAACTAGTGGACTGATTAAACTAGTGGAACCTTTTGCTAGGCTGCGATGCCAACGCGAGGCATGCACTATGGTGCAACGAAGAAAGCAAAGAAAAAGGGAGTCACTGTTCAATTATATAATTAACACTAAATTAGACACAAATATTGGAAACCCTACAAAGACTGTCTAGGCTGTATAAGAAAGCGGTGATGACCGCAAAAAGGAGGGATCATTGTCATGCCATAGAGAGTCTGGGTGAGTCAGCCAGGATCGGCAAATTTCTCTCTAAGCACCTCTAGGTGCCTTCCATTTAGACACAGAAAGGCAATTGTGTCCGACACAGCGTGTCGATCTGTGTGTTCTGTGTAAGCCCAAATGGAACACATAAGTTCATGAAAAATCCGCCACGGCGCACTTTCCTCGTTTTTATTTTTGTTTGACAAGTAAATCGAAAATTTTATGTTGATAATTCCTTTAAATTAATTGCGCGACATCTTATAAATGGTGGGAATCTTAAAAATGAAACAATATTGTTGTAATTATAAATTAATGATCATATTTCAATTGGCGAGGGTTGGTAGCATTGTCTTAGTTGTGCCCGGCTGTGTCTAGCTGTGTCGTTGATGGAACACTTCTGTGTCGGACACAGTGCAACACTGTGTCTAAATAGAAGGCACTCTCTGTCAACCATCCTATATCAAACAGGGAGACGGCACATGGACAGAGTCCTCAGGTGAAGCCCTGGAACTTCTCCTAAAAACCCACTTTCCCGGCTGTCAAGAAGTCGCCCCAAGCACGAGCACAGAGCCTCTAATGGAAGCGCCAGTGCCGTGGGAGAAAACCTGCCAAGCTGTCACCCTGGAAAGGGTGCGTTGGCGATGCATAGTTTCTCCCCGTACAAGTCTCCAGGCATAGACAACATAATGCCAATTATGCTCCAAAAGACGCATGACATTATTGGCCCTTGGCTTGTCTTAATCTACAGATATTGCCTACATTACAGGTACGTGCCTCACTCCTGGAGGAGGGTCAAGGTGATTTTCATCCCAAAGATCGGCAGACGCGGGCACGAAGCGGCTTGAGACTACAGGCCAATAAGCTTGTCATCTTTTGTCCTAAAGACTCTAGAACGCATACTAGACATATACCTCCGTGACTCCATAAAAGAGGTCCCGAGGTCTACATCTCAGCATGCATATTGTAAAGGCAGATCGGTGGACACTGCTCTTCACGAAGTAACGCGCACCGTAGAATACTCCCTAAAATACAACCAGTTTTCCCTGGCAGCGTACCTAGATATAAAAGGCGCTTTTAACAACATCAGCCCCGAAGCCATCCGGGAGGCCCTGTTGGTACTCACATGCGTATTAGAGAGCTACAGAATGAAGGCAGTTGCCTATGTCGACGACATTTAGTATATGGAAAATTCATCCACACAATCAGTGAGATTATGGAGTTGGCACTTGGAAAGGTTAGCGCTTGGTCCAACCGCTGCGTGCTATACGTCAATCCGGAAAATACAGTACTGATGCTTTTCACCAACAGGACTAAAATACCCGCCTTTAGTCAACCTTCGCTGAACGGTCGAATACTGAGTTTATCCCAATCAGCTAAATATTTGGGTCTTATTCTGGACTGAAGTGGAGATTGAACATCGAAGAAAGAGCAAGGAAGGCCAGTATAGCTTTTTATGCCTGTAAGCAGATTTTTGGCAAGAGATGGAGCTTGAAGCCGCACATGGTGCGCTGGCTATACACGACAGTGATTAGACCAGTGCTGACATATGGCTCCGCCGTATGGTGGCCCGCTCTTGCCAAAGAATATAACAGATCCAGACTGGGTCAAGTCCAAAGAATAACCTGTCTCGGGATAACGGGCGCGATGTGCACAACTCCGACGGATGCGCTCAACTTAATTCTCGATCTGCTGCCACCTGATTTATACATCCAGGGCCTGTACCGCCCTCCGCCTACGTGAAGCGGGTTGCTGGGTCGAGAAGACCTATGAGCACAGCAACATACTGCGCTCTCTACCACAGGAAATGGTATCAGTACCTACCGACTACATGGTAGCAAAATTAAATTTCGGCAATGACCTTAATATCCGCATCCCTACCAGAGAGGACCCGACAAGGACCATGACATTGTCCTGTACACAGACGGATCGAAATCGGAGTCGGGTGTAGGGGCTGGAGTGTTTTCCCCATCAATTAATTTGCAAAAAAGCTTCCGCCTGCCTAACTTCTCCAGCGTTTTCCAAGCAGAACTTCTGGCAATTGTTCATGCCTGCCTAGCAATGCAGTCAAATCCAAGGCCGGGAGCCAGGGTAATTCTGTTATCAGATAGTCATGCGGCCATCAAGGCATTAGGCTCGGCCCGTATAACTTCCAAGCTTGTCGACAACTGCCAGAAGGAGCTCTATTCCCTGGCCGGGAGGTACAGGGTCACTCTACAGTGGGTACCGGGTCACAGCAACATCGAGGGCAACGAAAAGGCAGATGAATTGGCCAGACTGGGGACCACTCTTGCAGGCACACGGGTGGAGAATGTGCGTTATAAAGAGAGACATCTCCATGTACTTTCTGTCAGTAGCTGGCTCCAGATGGAGAAGCCTATCATCGTGTGTCAAGTCTAGGAAGACTTGGCCTTGTTATAACAAACAAAGATCGCGAGACCTTTTGCAACATGCAGCCAGATTGAGAATTCCACACAACACCCACTGCCGCAGCTGTGGAGATGAACAGGCCAATGAGCCAACTGAACATTTTCTTTGCGAATGCCCAGCTCTGGCCAATATCAGTCACCTATTTGGAAGTTAGAGGAGATGGTTTGAAACTTAAAATCGGAGATTTGATGCGGTACCTCAATTTGACGGGATGAAACTAAATCCCTAGCTCACTACTACTCTCACGCAAAAGTTTTTCACGACTGCGGCTACAAAATGGCGCACCTTAGCGCCATTTGTGTCCCAGCCTACGACTTGAATGGGACTGCCGCTTCTACCTACCTACCTACCAGAGAGAGATAAAAGAGATGCCTCCAAGGTCAGCACTTTGCACTGGTCGTTGGAGGATGAATAATTGTTGCGTATTCGCCCTAAAAACTCTAGACATAGACTAGTTTAGCTTGTAATTTAGTTGTAACGATTAGCTTAGGGCTTAAATAGGATCTAGTTCTAATTTTTACCTAGAATGTAATACATTTAGATTTAAGTAAGCTTAGATTAAGATTGCGAGCTTCCACGAACTTTGTTATTTTTCGCAGTTCCAGCTCGTGGAAGCTCGTCGCCTGGACGGGGGTCACCCGAGACTTTTTCTTCTCCGCTGCCCCCCGCCCAGATAGTCTTTTTAGTTGTAAGTTAGGAGATTAAGTGGAATAAGATAGTTTTAAGATTTTTTTTATATAAAATGAACATAGTTTCTAAATTTTTTTCAAATTTTTCTTAGAGGTAACATTATAATGATTTTTTTTATATTAAAATAAAATGAAAAAATAGATAAGATTTAGCCGAAAGGCATAGGTTAATTTAAAATATAGATTAATTTACAGTGCCTCCTGAGGGCCAGGATTAGTTAGATTAGAATAGGCTAGAATAATTAACTTTAAGCATTAGTTAAATTTATATTAAAAAAATAGATGGTAAGGATATAAATGCTTTTTTAAAACTAAACTAAACCATAGTCGATGAATTTTTTTTTTGGTATTGTGTAACTCAATCGACAAATATTTCGACTACTACGAATTAGAAAGTAAATCTACAGGTGATAATCGATAAATGTCGACTGGTTGACGTTTAGAACGCAGGGATATAGGGATTTAACTTTTTGACTTTCAATCTTTTTTCCAGGCCCCTTCTGACTTGGGGCCCGGGGCAATTCATCCCATTTTCCCCCATTGCGGCGGGCCTGTACCTATACCTACCCAGTGGGAAAAATTGGGAGCGCTGTTCAGAGGAGCTTACTTTGAGCGCTGTTAAATATGCTCCCGAGGGAGAATTACCGGAGCTTTCATAAATTTTATAGAACGAAGAAAATGAGCGATTATCTTGATGACCATAAAGGGTGGCATTGGCATACTCAATGGACCGGCTCTCGTTCGATACGAAGGACCAAGCAGTTTTAAAGTGGTTAGAATTTAGTTGGGGGACTGCTTTGATAAAACCACACTCGCGCTTGGGAAGGAAAAGGCAATAGCAAAAGATAAACAAAATAAAAGCTTTTCGATAGCCGAATCACATATCCACAGGCGTCCATGAAAATTCTTTATAAAAAAAGCTTTTTTATAATGCTCCTAGAACGCCTTTGGGCCATTCATACATGAGGGAGCATGGTTCCGGAGCAAAAGCTTTTTTCGGGCAAGGGAGGCGTGGGGAGATGCAATAAGTGGAGAGTTTCGTGCTCCGGTGAAGACTTTTGTGCTCCTGCCTTTGGCCTGCGAACACAGAAAGCATGCACTCACACCAATAAGAAATCAATGCTTTGGCGATGAAAAAAACTTTCAAACAGTAAAATTTGGTCAAAATTTGTATATAATAAGAAAAAACTTTTAATTATTGAGAACTCAAAGGGAGTGAGTGAATTTTTTCAAATAAATTATTTCATAATAGCGAAAAAACCTCCATTTTGTTTTTAATAAAAAATTTGATATCTCACTAATACGAACAAATATCACGTAGCAACACAAAAGCTGCTTCCATCGCTGTTGCTCTGTGTATTTTCAGAAAACTTGCAGCAAAGCTTTTGGTTGCAGAACCATGCTCCCTCGTGTATGAATGGCCTTGAAGGAGCATAAAAACGTATGCTCCCCTGCAATGACATGCAATGTTAAAAAGTATATGGAACTGGAGCGTAACGGGAGCGCTGTAAGCTTTTTAAGAAGTGCTCAAACAGCGCTATTGGAGCCCTCCATTTCCCGCTGGGTATGTTCAGTACATACATACATATGTAATAAACGCAAATGTGAAAGAGATTTTCTCATAGCTTTCGCAGGCCGCCGAGAACGGTGATATGTTTTTGTTAATGTGATGGACGGTAGGTATAGGAGTTATTAAGGTTTAAGTAGTAATTAAACACTAAAAAAAAGGTGGTCTGCCAGGCACTTGGCACCGGCACAGACCCGGCAGACCCGTGTTTTCTAGTATAAAAATGTTCAAACTTTAATTTGGTTATAGTTTGAAACTCTTACTCGATAGGTCAGTTGCGGCCCAAAACAACAAAAAATAAGTGGTCTGCCAAGGCATTAGCACCAGATTTGACCAGGCAGACCAACGTATTTTTTTACTCCGTAAGTACTAAATTTAAGAGTAACTAGCTTGAACCCGGTGCGCCTGGCTGCACCCATCCACAGAAGCGCTAAGTGACTCAGCTGGATCGTGCATTTGTGGCAAATCAACTTTGCCATTGGAACAGCACATCCCAGGTGTTTCTTTTTAAAAAATTTAAAGCATGACAATATTGGCACAATTTATCCTATGGACCATTGGGATGCATGGTCTAATCGTGATCTCTATTGGAATTGAATGCTTCCATCTTAAAATCGGTTCTCATCCTCAAAGTAGAAGCTCTGGTACTTTTGTCTTGTAAGCGTGCGTCGCGCTGTTCATTTGTTTCATCTGTCTGGTTGACTTACCAATTCTTTTTTTCTTAGGTGGCGTTGTGATAAAATTTCACAACTCATTATACGACAAATAAGACGGTTGAAGAGTTATATTTGCAGCATAAAATTTTGTGTCATGAATAACAATAAAGCACTTTCAGTGAATTTTTTTTGTTTGTTAGTTTAACATAAAGTGAAACCAATTACTCTTTACTTGAAGAGCTGGTGAACCTAACCGGATATACTAAAAAAGCCAAAACACAAAAATTTTTATTGGCCTCCTCTTCACACTCAATTTATATGTTTGTTATACAGGGTATACCCGCTAAGTGCTTTGTGAACTTGGCTGTGGATAGGTTATGGATAGACGAACAAAAAATTGTACGGGTGTGGGGAATCGTAACGATTTAGTCGCTCGGGCGTTTAGAATTTGTTTTGGTAGTGTTTTACATATCACCCTGTATTTTTCTAAACCTATAATCTATTTTCACGAATAAGGTATCAGTGTACGCAGTATACTCCCCACCTATATAAAATTGTAAAAGTGACGGTTCCACCCTACCAACTTGTAGAGTTATGAGTCGTCAAAGTAAAAATTTAGTTTTTTTCTAACTAATATTTCACCTTCAACATCCTTTTTCTCCAAAAAATACGTAGTTAACCTATGCTTTTATCGTAAATTAGAAAGCTTGGAATATTTCCTATGAATAATGTCCAAACAATTTTTATGCTACGGCCTTTACTTTTGAAGTTATAAGCAATTTTGATGTTAATAGCTGCGTTCTTTTTACACCATGATCCAGATCAGATCAACCGAGAATAAAAGAACTGGGCCCTTATTCTCTATTACAATATTGTGATATTTTTTTAACGAAACTGACGAAATCGTATTCTCTATTACAATATTGGCATCAATTTTACTTGAAAATCTAACAATATTGTCAAATTTTTACTCGAAAGCTATTTCGTTTTCGAATCGGATTTAACAATATTGTAATAGAGAATAGGGCCCCTGACTTGGATCATGGAAGAAAGTTAGTTTTTTAAAGTTGTGGTTCAGATTTTTTTCGCAATTTATATTATTTTCTAAAATTTATTAAAAATATTTATGTTTTAAAAACAATTCATAAAAATGCTTAATTGACTTCCAAAATTAACAAAAAGCAACTGTTTAAGACTCTTTTGCCTTAAAGTTTTTCTAAAGTTAGCTTAGGGTTCTTATACCCGTAAGCTTAAGATGTTTGTGTACACAGTTCTTGATACTGCTGCACTCTATTCTTAATTCAGGTTCCAAGTAGGCTCACTTGGAGAAACGCGAAAAAATAAAAGCCTTTATTTTGGTCAAGTGACGATCTGTTAATCAGACCATTTATTTTATAAGTTCCACTTAAATACTAAAATTTTACCATAAAAAAAAATCACCAGTAACAAAAAAAAACAACAAAATAGACGGAATCAGCAAAATCAAAATTTTTGTTTCTCATGGGAAAATTCAAGTGCAAAAACGAAACAAAGCATAGAATTTCGTCTGACGACGAATTTTACATTTTTAATTATTATCTATGGTGGATTTTCTAAGCAGCGATAAAAGCTTTTTTTTGCGCAAGTAAAGGAAATCATATTAAATTACTAAGTGACAGAATTTACTTTTTTGCTGATTCTGTGTCTGCGATTGACTATATGAAATTCTTATATTTTTATAGGAGATTCAACATCCTCTCCCGCGTTAAATGCTATTTAACAACTAACTATTCATTAAAATTAATTTGGAATTCCGATTCTTCAGCTTCTCTTCTGGCCAGGCTGACTCGGGGTTGTGGTATTGGTGTCTTCCTGCTTTCTCCGTTGAGGGCTGTCCGACTGCGATAGTGTCGAAGGGCAATGCCGACCACTATGATTATGATTAAACATATAGAAATGTATCCTAGCGCGAATTGATGTACTTCCCGTGGTTTTATATTCATCAAATCGTCGTTTTTTAGCTGATCTAGTTGCCTCTTGAGTGTATCTAGTTCCAGCAGTTGAGGATGGTAGCTGTAGTTTCTCTTCTCGATGGGCTGTGGTTCCTTCCAGGTTGTGGTATTCGTTAGATTGGTAAGCGGTAGGTATGATACTGATGTTGTTGAAAGCCCTCTGACCTTGGATGCTTAGATGTAGCTGCTTGATTATACAGTCCTCGAGTAGACTCAATATTCCGGATCCTTCTAAATAAAGGTGATGAGCCTTGTCCGTGGTTGCACTTGTTTGCAAAGATATCGATGATTGACCTTTAGTGCACATGATGACAAGTCCTTCAGTAGGCGATATACATCCCGATGGAGGTTTGCTATTAAAAACTGCGATGACGGTTGAATCATAACGAAAGTGGTGTTGCCTGGTACTGGTACTGGAATCATGTTGAAAAGTTCAAAATCTTCTGTTGAGATCAGTGGTAGGCTGAGTTTGAAAATGATGTGTCCCAGAGTCGGTCGCCCCTGGATGATTATGAGATTGTAATACTGCAGTATGTCATCTTGGATCGTTGGCAATCTGAGCGATGGTGGTAGGTTATTTCTGATTTGTTTCAGTCGCCTCGACAATTAATGTGGAGTGACAAGAAGTGGATTTAGCTTTCCGTGATGTGTGTCTGTCAGTACATTTAAAATTGACGTCTGAGTTTGCTGAAAGCTTGCGCTAATGATGTACATTTGCATGGCCATCGATGTGAAGGTGTTAGATAATCGCTCTTGAAAGAGTTCCTGCTTCACTTCGTTGATTTCTGTTGTTAATTTGTCGACATGTACCGCCCATTCTTTAAGTTGAATATTGATCGCCTCTTGGTCACGTCGAATGATGTTGATGGTAGCATCCAGAATCGATGTTTGATTTACTATGAGCTGATGTAGATGTTTCTCATTCTGGCTTACTGCGTCTATTGTTTCTGACATCTTTTCGGCATACTCCGCATCCAGGACTCCAAATAGCGCGTTTGCAATGCTTCCTACAATGTTAAGCGCTCCTCTTTGGGATCTTGTTGTAGCATGTGTTGGTAGTAATAGTTTGTTGTTTTCTTCTATTTGTTGCGTTATGTGCTGAAGATTAAATATGGTCTGTCTACACGATGTTTGTTGCACTATTTTTTGGCAAATAGATCGCAGCAAGTTGTTGCACATCATAAGAGCGTCGAACTCATTCCAAAAAGGTGTCATGTTGTAGTAAGAAATAAGTTGCCATTCACTCGTGACGATATTCGCCAGACCCAGGTTTTCGAAATAAATGCCGGGTTGGGACTGAAAAGGTCTTATATTCACTGGTGAAGCTGTAGATTGACCAAGTATCATGCAAGCCAAAAGCACCGTTACAATTGCTTCTCCCATTGATCGTTTTTGTTTCTTCCTCGGATTGTTAGCCTCCTTGTTCTTCGTTACGGTGTTGTCTTCATTGTTACCGGTCTTTGATGTCGATGGCTCAGCTTCGATGGCGGCTTGCGGGATGTGCATGTTTGGATTTGTAGCTGCATCCTGGTTTGTACCATTTGATGCCTTGATGTCTTCTTCTATTGGTAGCGGAGCTAGTTTGTGTATGGGCCGACGTATGACTCCCCTGCTAGTGCGAACGTCTGCCACCCTTGCCGAGCCGTCTTTTCCTTTGATGACCTCTACTATACGTCCTAACGATCATTTCAATGGTGGAAGATGATCGTCTTTCATGATAACCATGGCTCCCTCTTGTGCATTTTGGCATTTTTGTTTCCATTTGTATCTGCTTTGAAGTTGGTTGAGGTATTCCATCGACCATCTTCTCCAAAATTCGCATTTGACGTGCGTTACCAGTTTCCAACGTGTAAGTAGGTTATGATTTTGTGGTGTGGAGTGTGGATCAATAGGGTTTAGTAGTGGCTCCCCAATCAGGAAATGGCCTGGTGTTAATGCCGTTAAGTCGTTTGGACTAGATGACATAGGTGTTATTGGTCGTGAGTTGAGTATCGCCTCGACTTCAATCACTACTGTCTCTAACTCTTCGTACGTTAGATTAGCTGAAGTTAATGTGTGCTGTAGAAGGTGCTTTGCAGATTTAACTGCAGCCTCCCATAACCCTCCGAAATGAGGAGCTCGGGGTGGTATGAACTTGAAGTCGATGCCGATCTTAGAGCCTTCAGATGTTATTTGTCCTTTTGACATGTCGTTTTCGATCATCTGGCGTAATTCCCCCAACTGTCCCTTGGCGCCCACAAAATTGGTTGCATTATCGCAGAATATTGTTTTACAAAGTCGCCGTCGTCCGATGAATCTTCTGAGTGCCCCTATGAAGCCTTGCGTGGTTAAATCTGTTACAACTTCGAGATGCACCGCCTTGGTCGCGAAGCAGCAGAACACCGCGATGTAACTTTTTGAGGTCTCTTTCCTCTGATTTTAAAATGCGTCCATATGGGACCACAAAAATCCACTCCTGATGTTACGAATGGCCGTGCTGGTTGTACTCGATGAGATGGTAGGTTTCACATTAATTGGGAATATAGCTTAGGTTTCGCTCGTGCACATTGTATGCAGTGCTCTACTACGGATCGCGCCAATGTTTTACCCTTCATGGGCCAATATCTTTGCCTCACGATTGCCAGTAGAGCTCGGGCACCTACATGATGGTTGCTTCTGTGTATGTCCATCATTAATTTTGTTATAGCGTGGTCATATGGCAACAAAAGCTGATGTTTAGCTTCGTGTGCTAAATTTGATGCTTGCAATCTTCCTCCCACTCTTAGTGATTCTTTTTCATCCAGCCATGGTGACAATGTGCTCAACGGACTTGTTTTACTAACCTCACCGTACCTCTTTAGATGCTGGATATCGGTGTGTAGTTTTTCTTTCTGGATCTGATTGAGTATAACCACCTTGGCTGACTCCAGTTCGTCTGTGTCGCAATGTAGTGATTTGCCTTTTTCGCTGTTTCCTGCATACCTTGATGAATCGCAGTATGAAAGCGACCGTCCTCTGCAGCTTGTAAAATGAATTCTTGTGATTTATTTGGTTGATGAAAGATTTGGCCGTAGTAAGAGGCGCAGCTATGGTCGCTTGTCTTCTCTCTGCTGTGTATGAGGTTTCGTCGCTGAGGTGTGAAGGTGGCCATAGGGATACGTTTCCGTGCAAGAATATGGGGTCGTAAAACCACATGCTGCAATTGTTGAGTTGCGTGGGCGCTACACCACGTGATAAAATGTCGGCGGGATTCTGTGAGGAGCTCACATGTCTCCATTGTGACGGTATGGTTAATTGCTGTATTCGAGCCACTCTATTTGCCACAAAGGTGTGGAAGGTTGATGTAGCGGCGTTTATCCAAGCCAGCACTATTTGCGAGTCACTAAAAAGGTATATTGGTTCATCTTTTAATCGTAGATCTTCTTTGATGCGATGAGCTAATTCAGCGGCTATCTTAGCCGCACATAATTCTAGTCTTGGTAATGTTGTCTGCCTCTTGGGTGCGACCTTAGATTTTGCACAAAGCAAATGGACTGTAACGACGCCATTCATGTCGGTTGCTCTTGCGTATGCTGCAGCACCATACGCCTTTTCTGAAGCGTCTGCGAACACGTGATACTGGATCTTTGTTGTCATCTTGTGTGCCAGGACATGTCTTGGGAATTTTATGTTGCTTAAAGTATTCAATTGGCTGCGAAAGTTTTGCCAAAATGTGTGCATGTCCTGCGGCAGGGCCGCGTCCCAATCTAGTTTTAGTGACCATAGCTTTTGGAGAAATATTTTTGCTGTAACTATCACTGGGGACATGATTCCCAGAGGATCAAAGATATGTGCTGTATCTGACAGCACAGCACGTTTGGTGATTTTATCTACGCATCTATCGACAATTTTGATGTGAAATTGATCTGAGGCAGGCGACCATGACAATCCAACGGTTTTAATATGATTTGTGTCATCATGATTAAAGTTGACTTCGAGTTCTTGATCCTCACTTGCTATTCCTTCTAAAAGTTTGGGATGGTTGGCGCACCATTTGTGGAGGCGAAATCCTGCGGAATTCAATAGTGAAGTGAGTTGTTTCTGTGATTCACTGGCTTCAGCGAGTGTTGGCACCAGTGAGTACGTCGTCCACGTAGAAATCTTGATTTAGAACCTTTGATCCGAGTGGGTATTTCTCCTTGTGTTCTTGCGCCAGTTTTTTCAAGCATCTTATTGCTAGATATGGTGCCGATGTTGTACCATAAGTTACTGTACATAACTGATAACATCGCACCTTGCCCTCCGGCTTTTCTCTCCACCATATCAACTGATATTTTCTGTCTGCTTTATCTACCCAGATTTGCCTATACATTTTTTCTATGTCAGCAGTATAGACATATCTGGGCATTCTGAATCGTAACAATGTCGAGAATACCTCTTCTTGGATTGTTGGTCCCTTCGATAGCATATCATTCAGCGAAGTGAAGAAGTGAAAGGTAGACCTCTGCTCCAAGTAATAAGTCGATGCTTCCGGGCTTATTGAAGTCGGTGTCAGCTAGAGGGATATTCTGTGGTATAGGCCATGATTCGATGGTAAGCTGAAGCGATGGCTGCGGAGAAACTATCTGCGGTAGAATACGAGCCTCAATTGACATGGAGAAGCTGTTTATCATGGATTGTACACGAACGTTGACCTTTTTAGCGGATGGTTGATACTGTTCCCCGACACCTTCGATTGTAATGCTTTCGGCCCGTTCTGGCAAGCCAAGTTATTTGGCCAGTTGTTTACTCATTAGGTTGGGCTGCGAGCCAGAATCTAGTAGGGCGCGACATGTTATGATTTCGCCGTGCTTATCGACTACTTGTACAATAGCTGTGCCGAGCAGGACATACCGTTCACGATCTTGAACCTTTCGGGCTCCCAAGATGATCTTCTCTGGGTGTGTGCCTTGCACTGCTACTGGTGGTTTTATTTGTGTGTGTTGATCTGCTCTAGTTGTAGATGTTGCCGTCCCTTCCATGTGCAATAATGTATTGTGCTTCTTATTGCATCTGATGCATGATCCAGAAGGGCAGTTGTGAACATTGTGCCCTCTTCCAAGACAATTTAAACAGAGGTTGGCACCTTTAACATGCTCAAACCGTTTTGCTGGTGGTATCTGAAGAAACTTGCTGTGCGTTTGTGGTTATCTTCTGTGCTTCGTGCTTTACTCCCGAGCGCCTCTAATGACTGGAAACGGTTTTCGAGAAATGAAAGAAACTCCCTTAATGTTGGTATGCATCTTGGATGTTCTAAAGATTGCTCGTAAAGCGTGTATGTTGTTTTGTCAATCCTTTTCAGCAGCAGGTGAATTATGAGGGGATCCCAGTTGGCTGTTTCCACTCCTAAGTTTTGGAGCCCATGGAGGCACTCCTGCGTTGTATCGTGTAGGTTTCTGATGGAGGTGGAACTTTCGGCAGTAAACGTTGGTTGTGCTAGCAACTTATTTAGGAAAGCTGTTACCAACAACCTTTTGTTCTCATAGCGCTCTTGGATTATTTTCCATGCAGCTGTGTAATTTGCATCGGAGACTGTGAGGTGCCGAATTAATTTTTCAGCTTCACCTGATAAGCTCGTCTTTAAATACCACATCTTTTGGCAGTTGGCGATTCTTTGATTGTGTATTAACTCAGTGAATAAATCACAGAATTGGCGCCACTGAAGGTATTCTCCTGCAAACTTAGGCAAAACGATTTTGGGCAATTTCATTAACGATGCGTTATCATACGATGGAGAGGCAGATGCGGGGGCAGGTGAATGGTGCTGTGTTGAAAGCTGTTGCCGCAATCGATGAAGTTCGATAACCGTATTTTCTGCTTCTTCTTCCAGTGCAAAGAATCGCTCGACGTCATAACCTGCTGCTAAGGGGTCATCTAATCGGCTCCATATCTCTTGATGCAATGTTTTTACTTCATTTAGATATCTATGAATTGTTTCTGCCTTAATTTGGCAAAACTGGTCTGTTTGAAGTTGATCTACTGAGGCTGCATTCGAGATAGCGCGTTCGAGCACATTCAAAATAGTAGTTTGCTTGTTAATCAAGCCTTGATTACGTACCCTTTCGGTAGTCAACCTTTCAATGTTTTTTGTTTGTGCTCCAAACTTCTTAGAATAGTCCTGGTTCATGTTTGCGGATGGTTGAAGTGCATCCTTTGTTGTTGCTATTGGAGCTTCTAACTTGCTCGTAGTACTGCTTGGTGAAGTACTGATGGTGCACCTGGTCTCCAAATTTTGTTCGAATCGTGTTGTCGACTTCGTCAAAACGTTGCCATTGGGCTTCCAATTCGCCTCTCTTCCTTCGAAGGTAGTCAGGAGTTTTCCGTGCTGCTCCATCCTTCCTGTAATTGTCGATTAGCTGCTTCAAGTCTGCAGCCAGGTTCTTCTGTTCCTTAGTCAGATCTTCCATCGTAGCCATCTTGATGTTGGTTGCGGATACTTCTTGCGTGTGATCGATCTTCCGATCACGTCGGGGTCACCAATAAAATGTTTAAGACTCTTTTGCCTTAAAGTTCTTCTAAAGTTAGCTTAGGGTTCTTATACCCGTAAGCTTAAGATGTTTGTGTACACAGTTCTTGATACTGCTGCACTCTATTCTTAATTCAGGTTCCAAGTAGGCTCACTTGGAGAAACGCGAAAAAATAAAAGCCTTTATTTTGGTCAAGTGACGATCTGTTAATCAGACCATTTATTTTATAAGTTCCACTTAAATACTAAAATTTTACCATACAAAAAAATCACCAGTAACAAAAAAAACAACAAAATAGACGGAATCAGCAAAATCAAAATTTTTGTTTCTCATGGGAAAATTCAAGTGCAAAAACGAAACAAAGCATAGAATTTCGTCTGACGTCGAATTTTACATTTTTAATAATTATCTATGGTGGATTTTCTAAGCAGCGATAAAAGCTTTTTTTTGCGCAAGTAAAGGAAATCATATTAAATTACTAAGTGACGGAATTTACTTTTTTGCTGATTCTGTGTCTGCGATTGACTATATGAAATTCTTATATTTTTATAGGAGATTCAACAGCAACTTTCAATAATCGCGCAAATTCTGCCAAAAAAATTTCCAAATATATATATGAAATTTTGCAGAACTACCAACATACAAAACTACACAAAACAGAAGTAGCAACCTACAAAATTATAAAAGCACTGGATTTTCCAATGAGATGCGACTTCGATATGGTTGATACATCAGCTATTTTCGTATCACAGACTTTGATCCTAATCTTTTCTGGATCAAGTTATTGTTGTTTACTTGAAAGTTAATGATCTGAGCTGGATTATGGTGTAAAAAGAACGCAGCTAATATTGGCCTTATTTTTGTACTTTTCGATAAAGCTTGGGTCAAAAGTATTAAAGTACGCCCTGCCGGCTAAACCGTTACCGTTACGTTCTCATACTCAAACACCTCTAAATACAAAGTCTCAGCAACACAGAACTTAGATTACTAAGCTCTGTATCGAATTTTCAACCAAACCTTATAGCAGCGCCCCTAGCGGTTATTTTCGTAAGTAATGAACATCACCAATCGCTTTCTCGTACCCAGAAATCTCTATGTATAAATTTAAATTTTCACCATCGTAAAACGTATATTACTATGCTTTTTATCGAATTTTTAACAAAGCTCTCTATGACAGCGCCCCCCCCGGAGTATTTTTTGAAAGTAGTCACCGTTGCCAAAACCATCCCCTTGATGTAATATGTGGTTAAATTTTTGTGGCGATCGGTTGAAGCTCTTAGTCGATAGGTTACGTTGCGGTCCGAAAAACTTGGGCACCACTTCCGCCGCGAGTACTAACATTTCAAAAACATTTCATCCTCTTACACGATAGGTCAGGTTTTTTGCAGCCATCTCTCGCTCTATTAGTCTGTCATAAAAAATAGTTAACGAACGACGAAAATATCGATAGCATACAAGAAGCTGAAAATCATCTAATGAGTTTTAAAAACTGGCTGAAAAGGTGGACATAGCTTTAAAGTCCGTTCTGTTATGATTAGTTTTTTTGGAAGTTAAAGGCGTCGTCGCACAACTGCAACATTTTTCAAAAAAAGCATGGAAAGCAGGTAGTCCAAGAAACGATTTGCCGATCTTCTGCGGAGCCCACAATTACGCAACTTAACTGCGACAAGACATGGTTGTCCAAGTACGACATGCCAACATTCTTCATTTTTTGTTTTTTTATT
This sequence comes from Thereva nobilitata, assembly GCA_963855945.1. Taxonomy (NCBI): domain Eukaryota; kingdom Metazoa; phylum Arthropoda; class Insecta; order Diptera; family Therevidae; genus Thereva; species Thereva nobilitata. The sequence continues at coordinate 129,718,107 of OY979696.1, forward strand.
TATTCAGTGGTTGTTCGACAAAGTTAACGTATCCCTTATTTGTTCCTAAGCCAATTCTTGAGCATATCTTCCAGTAATATTTAAGATAAATGAGTCTCCGCCGGAAACGGACCGAGTTGTGGAAGGAAAATTCACGATAATGTACCATGACAAAAAGCCATCGTTGTGCAAGAGTGTTGGCCAAAACCTCGACAAATGTCATCGACCAGGCGCCATACTCGTCGATATGGCCATGTGTAACCTTTTCCTGCTCTCGAAGCTAAAATTACTACTTCAAGGAAAAAGTTTCGAGTCAATTGAGCCCTTGACAGAAAATTCGCTGAAGCAATCGAAGGCCTAAAACTCGAGCAGCTTACGAGAAATATATGGAGAATCGGAACACACGCTGGCATAGTTATATATTGCAATCGATGATGCTTACTTTGAAGGCGGCAAAGTAAATTTTTATGAATAAATAAATTATTGTTTTATGTATGAATAATTAAAATATTGCTTATTTGCTCCTAACCCTATTCTAAAGATATTTAAAAGTTAAATATTACATAAAAAAATATTTATTACTTACCGAAATATTATTAAAACTTGGAGTAAGTTGATAAGCAATAAAGCTCTTCATTCCTTTAAATTTTGTCTCCTTTTTGGGTGACGCCACAGTAACCGTATAAGGCTGAGTTATCGGTTGCCAAGAGTAGCAGTTATCAACCTGAACAATTACAGCCTTTTCGCTTTCTGGAACAGGAACATTGACCATCCCTAAAATATATGAATCGCCTGACTTTGAAAACATCCCAGATTTCTTCACAGTAGCAGGGCCACCCGACATGGAAAGTGTATCCTCAGTAGGTGTCGGTGGCAGATTCATATTAGCATAGTTAATTTGTTGCTGAACATTAGAGAAACTTTGTTGTTTAGAATAGTTGTTGTTGTGAGCCGTTGATGAAGGGCCAATTTCTGAGTAAGTATCATTATCATCATCCCAGTCATCTTCCCAATCATCTTGTCCATCATTCCACTCATCACTAGTTTGATCATATCGTGGTGGTAGCCCAGAAGCTGGTGTAGCTGGTGTAGTAGCGGCAGCTGGTGCTTGACTAGCTCCATTCATGTGGGCAACTTCTGCTGCCGCAAGTGCATCTACATAGGCAGCTGGAAATAGACCAATTTGTCCTTTTGAATTTTTCCCTTCCCACCAGCCATCGCCGACATCAACTCTGGTAATTGTTAGTATTTCGCCAGTTGTAATGGACAGCTCTGATGTATTTGGCTCTCCAGTGAAATCGTATAGCGCCCGTACATAAGACATTTTACTTTAACCTGATTAAATGAAGAATATAAAACACACTTTCTACATAAAAATACAGACTCAACTAAAAATTATTTCGAAATAGTCAGATAACATTGCAAGACATCGTCAAACACCAAGAAAACACTCTTTTCTACCATGAATCACCCAAAATTATTATCTTAGATTACAATCACGGAAAATCTATTTAGCTACAGCAGAACTGCGTGAATACACGAAAATAAAGAAACAACCTTTACACACCCTCAAAAGATAAAAAAAAACTTGGGGTTAGTGCTGCTGCTGGATAAAGAACTACAAGAAACCACCCCTCGCAGCCGAACAAAAAGCTGGTGATGTTCTTTGTTTCTTTCACGTTAATTAGGAGGAAGCTCTGTGTAATAAAAGGCGGCACAAATCTAATAAAAACACGAAAAAATCTCATAGAGGCGATAATCAAATCCTCACGAGAAATAAGTCAAAACATATATGTGAAAACTGACGTCACTGATACGGGAATAAGGAAAATTGATGAGTGTTCCTCGGACGAGTTTTGCAATGTTTTTAGCTCGGGCTTCCGTGGCCTCTTTTTTGCAATATACAAACCTCTGTTATGTTATTTAGGTCATAAACTTTTAATTGTTAACTTAGTTATCTTCATATGTTAATTAATATGATAAAAATATAAAAATATTATGAGTATTCTTCCAGTTCTATTAAACGGGCAGAAGGAGACTGACAACTGAGTTGTCATTTTCTTTTGCTTTGTCTAGGGAAAGGTAGAGGGCAGTGCTTCTTGGTTATATTACTAATTGAAAGTGTTCTTAATAATAGCTGCGTTCCATTGGGAGAAATTTTCTAATCCGGAGTACTCCGGAGTACATGGCCAATGGAACACGATTATTCATAACAGAAGAAAATACGAGTAAAACATAACCTCAAATTAATTTATTGCCCTTAAAAGAAATGTGAAATAATTATTTTTCTTTAAATAAAAGGAAATTTTATATCTTACTGTATACTATATTTACCGTTTTTGTAGATTTACTTTAAAAAAACACTTTAAAATAATTAATCGACAGTTTACTTAACCTTAAAAAACAAAAGGCCATCTATTTTTAAATAGTTAAAGCTTGCAAACCAGGCGGAAATTTTATGCGTTTCTAATAGGAGTGAAATCCCCTAATGCAAGAGCAGGGGTAGTTGAGTATACCCGGGAGTACTCCGGAGTAGCAAATATTGCCCAATGGAACGCAGCTATTCAGAGGAATTTAGTGTTGCTTTTTTTGTTACTATACTAGGCTTATGGAGTTCGAACGGAATTCCGTTCCCCATATAAAATACACGTAAAAAGATGCACGGAATTCCGTTCACCAACTTTTTCCGTGCCCTTTCGTTTTATGAGTACGCAGTTCGAACCGAAAACTATTGGTAATATTTAGCTTGTGCAATTCTCTAACAGGTGGCTGGCAGGGATGTGGAGACTTTTTCCCGTTCATGTTGGAACGGAATAAATGTTAGACAATTATTCCGTGTTGTGTGTTAGGTAAATTTGACAGGACTAATGAAAACGGCTATTGCCGTCAGTTCGTGGTTTTATATGTGATTTTTAACAGTCAGCTGTTTGATTTTTCTCAACTGTTAGCTTTTCTCCAAGGTATTCTACACGCAATTTTTCCGTGTAGAAATATTTACCAAATATGCTGAACGGAATTCCGTGCGAACTCCATACTAGGCTTTATGAGTACGCAGTTCGAACCACTGACATATAGAATGGACTGCTCATCAGGAAATTTTCATGGCACCAATTCGTTCCATAGCTGACAAACCTTTTTACACTAACATGTAAACACTTTTGTAAATTAAACATTTTTATATTCGTTTTTGGACGATAGAAACAATATAAATTTTTGTTAAAAAAAATAACAAATGCAATTTTGATGTTATTTATTTCCCTTTTAAAATGCCTTTTTTCATTAATTACCAATATTTATGTTAAACCGTGCGAGTTCTCTACCTCTGTTTCATCTAAATGTCAGTGATTCCGGTCTTATGGCGAAACGGGACAGAAATAAAAAAATCACTATACCCATCTACTTTTTGTTAATATTCTGACATTAGTTCAAAGGAAAAAATGAAATCAGGTATGGCAACTTCAATATCGTGCAACCGTTGTGGTGGTTTTATTTTAAATTTCGCTTAAAATCATTCCAGAATTTTATTTACCGATCTTATTTTACTGCAAAAGCCTAGTACTAAGTTCGGCGCTAAACTAAATTTTAGCGCGTCTCCAAACTTGTACCCTTTTTAGCAAGATAAAATTTGACAATGTAGAATTGTAGAGAAAGTTCATATTAACGTTTTTTTTGGGTTAAATTTCAAAGTCTTCTTCGAAATAAAACTCCTCAAAATCCACTGGAAATATAAAATTATTAAAAATTGTTTCAAAATATTTTAAACACATAGAATTATTTATTATTTTTACTATTTTTTCATGCACAAACTTTTATTTTAGTTTTATTTCCGCACTTGAAACTTCTACAACCCTAAATTAACTTATTTTTCCGTTTGTTTTATATAACTGGTTTTTTTCAACAAAATTTAGCGTGAAATAAGGTGCCTGCACGATAAAAATGCAGCTAAAAATGTGGAGACTAACATTGCTGCCATCTGTTTTAAAGAAATAGAAACGTGGATTTATCGAGCATTTTAGCGGCGAACTTAGTACTGCATGCGCTAAAGATGTTGCTAAAATTTAGCTTGTGGTTTTATGTGATTTTTAACAGTCAGCTGTTCGTTTTTTCTCAACTGTTAGCTTTTCTCCACGGTACGCAATTTTTCCGTGTAGAAATATTTACCAAAAATGCTGAACGGAATTCCGTGCGAACTCCATACTAGGCTTGAGCTGCGTACCACGCATTGTGCCTGTTCACACGGGTGGTCACCGCGACCTTTCAACACGAAATTTACGGGTGCGGGGAGCGTTCAGGTGGGAAGGAAGTGCGTCTCGATTTGAAAGCGACTCACGTTCAATTTTCTGACCAGCTGACTGTTTCAATTTCATTTTGTATCACCTTACTGTTCCATTTTATTTTCGTTTCACCCGTATTGGGAGCAAACGTGCGATAGGACAATTTTAAGGCTTCAGTTTTGTTGCACAGATTTTTTACTAAAATTAATTATATTCAGGTAATCACAGTTTATAAAAATTTATGTCACTTTTATTAAAATCACAAACTTTGTTCCCGTACCGTATGTTCCACCTGTCATAAAAACGACTGGACACAAAGCGAAACGTGTAAACAAATATTCGCTTTTTCGTTCGCTTTGTCGCGCCTCAAAGCGACCTGTGTGAACAGGCACATTAGAATAGAGAAGATAAGTACTATGTATACATGGCGAGTTCAATAGTTGGGTTGAGGGTGAGCTGATCTTTCGATTTGCGTATATGAGCAACAAAATTGCAGAGGCGAGTCGAAATAGAGTTGAACTGACAGCATTAATCTATCAGCTGTTGGGTGCCTGCGTGTTATTGTTAAAATTCGAATTCATTTCATACTCATTTTAATTAAATAAGATAAAACTAATTAAAAAACACAACAAAAATCCCCTAAAGGCAATAAAAAAACATAATACAGACGCTGTCAACCAAATTGAACCACTTAACTCGCGTCTACATGCACAAAATGAACTCGAATCAGGTAGCAGAGCTGAATCGAGTTCACTCGACCCTATCTCAACTCGACTCGCGCCTACATGCAGTTGAACTCGGTGGCCCCTATTCCCATAGTCACGTCACCCATTGAAAAATGTGACAAACCAATTTTCGTATTCTCGTAGTCACTTGTAGAAAAAGTGGCAGTATTTCTATATGCTATATTTCTATTTACATATCCTGTTCGTTATTTTAATTCTAGGATAGAAGAATAATATTAAATCAACAAAAAAATTAAAATAAAACATATTTCTTACCCTTTGTCACTCGACTATGAGAATACCACTTTAAAAGTGACATGATAAAAAATGTGAGGTGAGAAAAAAAGGGAGGTGACTATTACCTAGTTTATAGCTACTCCAAAAATAATTCGAATTATGGATCATACAAAATTTTTTGTCGTATAAACGGAGTAATTCGAATTATGGCTTAAACCGAAATTTTTCGGCTTAAGCCAAAGTTAGAAGAATGTAAATTAGCCGTTTACACGTTAATTCGAAATTTTGGCGTAAGTTTAAGTTAAATCGATTTAATTTTGCTGCTATAAACTTGGTATTAGAGAATAGGGGCCGGGTTCAACCTGGGGTCAACCATAAACTTCTATATTTACAAGCCATGAACAAGAAAAATATTGAGAGTGAATTTCCGCTCAATCGGACTACAACTCGGTGAAGTCACGTTATGTTGTTAGTGTAATTTGGAGAATTTGGGAGAATTTGGTAGTCCGATTCTCTCAATTGAGATTCTTGTTCATGGCTTGTAAATATAGATGGTTGTGGTTCAACCAAGACCCTCGTAAGTACAGGCCTGGAAGGAGAGTTTGTGTTTGTGTTGGTAATAGACCCATTATCTGTCAAATCGGAAGATATTATATGGAGGAGGTAAAAGTTCGGGATATTTTGCCGTAAAAAGTCATAAAATAATATATTTAACCAGTTTTTATTGCAATAGGATTACCAGTGAATAGTGCTTCAGTGATTTAATTAAGAAAATTTAAAAAAATCGAGTGATTAAGTGTGTTTTAAGTGAGTTAATTGTGAAGGTGGCCAATTTTGTTTACATTCGTGGTGGTTTTTTCTTGTTTATTTAGGGGGAAAATGTTGAATTTGTGTAGTAATATAATAAAAAGTGCTTTTTGAGTGATTAAAGATTATTATAGAATAGTTATTAAACAGATTAAGTGCAAGTACCACCACACAACATACATAACAATAACTTTTTCACTTTTCCTTCACATTTTTCTGCACTTATGTTTTTAATAACTATTCTATAATAATCTTTAATCACTCAAAAAGCACTTTTTATTATATTACTACACAAATTCAACATTTTTCCCCTAAATAAACAAGAAAAAACCACCGCGAATGTAAACAAAATTGGCCACCTTCACAATTAACTCACTTAAAACACACTTAATCACTCGATTTTTTTAAATTTTCTTAATTAAATCATTGAAGCACTATTCACTGGTAATCCTATTGCAATAAAAACTGGTTAAATATAATTATTTTATGACTTTTTACGGCAAACTAATGCAAAAATATTCCGAACTTTACATCACGGCGTATAAATCCAACAAAAGTGACAGATTCTGGGACTACGAGCAGCTGCGTTAGTGTTAGTGAGGTAGGCAACTTCCAGGCCTGTAGTTGAGAAGGGCTTGGTTCAACTCATCATGTATACGTAGTAAAGGAAGCGCAATTAATTCAAATCGGGGAAGAATTTCGGCAACACATATGCACAACACTGCCATAAAATAGGTGAAGTTCCCGGACATTGGCCGTGTCAGATTTAGTCAAAACCGGGAGGGGCAACGAAATAAAATTGCATTATTTCGAATGAAATTATTTAAATCCATATAAAAGTACAAACTAGATTTTGCAATATGAACAGCGTTAAAATGAATATATTAATAGATAAAAGTTACACGACGTGGAATTCCGTCTGAAGATCCAGTATAGACCATGTCCTCCATAGATCTGTTACACATAATTTTGATGCAATTACCTAGAGCAATTTCACCAACTAGATTCTTCCATCTTTTTGTTAAGCCCGGTATGCAATGCTCAAGAAATTTCTTTGCCTATCTTAAACCTATGTAAAAAAATGGTCAAGAAATGGTTCAGAAATATTTTCTGGAGCGATTTCTGTAACCGGTATGCTAGAGTCAAGAAATTCACACCAGAAATATCGTGTTTTTTAGTGACACGCAGATGTCGCTTTTGATACAATTTTAGTTTTTCCTCCAGAAATAAGTGTCGATTCATTTATTTCCTTAAGAAATTTTAACGGTTCATGAGGTCTTGACGTCTCAGGTGGTTTTTGAAATTGAAAGTAGCTGTCAGCAATGGAAAAATTACATATTGTTGTTTTTTATTCAGATTTTTTAAATTCTTTTTAATTCTTTACTAATTAAAACAATTTCATTAATTCTAAGCTATCATAAAACAATTTATTTAATGTCTGCAATGAAAATAAGTAACTGTCAAAATTTCTGAACTGCTGCCATTTTTTCTTAGGGAAATAAATGCAGAAGTTTTCTTGAGCAAATTTCTTGAGCCTTGCATACCGGGCTTTAAATAGGTATTAAATGGGCTTTCAATTATCTGCATTTTGGAAAATATTAAAACACATTATGGATTGATAATTTTTAAAGAGTAAAATATTACCTTTTGAGAAAAACAATTTTCTTGATATTCATTTATGTTAATTACTTGTTGCCAATAGGCAGCTGTTTCTGGTAAGTTCAAACCTTTACAAATATAGACCAAATTCAAGATGTCTTTCTGAAAGCAACTGCCACCAAATCCTACAGATGCTCTGCAGAAATTTTGATCCATTTCGCGAATCAATACCTACTGCCCTAGCTACTTCAGGGGTGGAAGCACGTAAGTCATTTATTTCAATTTGATTGAGACGGGTTTTTCGTAATTTGGCAGCACACAATTTTTTTCAATCGATTTAACGTTTGTTTCAATTTTTTGGATTATCCAGGGTCTCCACTAGACATTTTTCATGTTAAGACAGATGTTATGTCTACAAAATGTTCTGTGGAGACCCCTTATGTCTTAACATTTTTAATGGCAAGACATATGTCGGAGGAAGTCCTGAAATTTATAAATCTTCTCAAAAGTTATGAGTGTTTGTGGAATTTTAAAAGCCCACATTATAAAAGAATAGTTGCTGTCATTTCTAATGCTTATAATAATTTCAAAGCATTAATAATTTTATTCATTGAACCTCTTCCTATGAAAGCTTTAAAAAATTGAAATGTCATGATATTTTTAGCCCACACTAAAAAATCTATCTGGCAGCCAGACATAAATTTGACAGCTGTCTTAACATAAAATATGTCCTGTGGAGACGCAGCCGTACATGTAAATTTGTATATCAAACTCGTTTCAATTTACATGCTACCGACTGGAATTTGAAACAAGTTTGAGTAAAGTCGAAACAAAAAGTTTGTGCGACTTACGTGCTTCCACCCCAGATACATCAGCCCCAGTTACTTTGCATACAGCTGTTGGGCTAAGAAAGCACTCGCAGCCTTAAAAACAAAATTGTAACAATAGTACATTATGTTATATATAGCTTAATAATTAAGGATTTTCTGAAATTCGAAAAAGTGTTATCTATAGGAGATGCTTAACTTCATACAAAGCGACCGAGATTATTACTAATGGCTGCAGACCGTGCAGAATAAACTGCACTCACTGAAATGTTTCTATTTAATATTGCTATCTCTACAGGTAGTTAAAATTATTTTCTACATCCTTATCTCTACAAGTATTTAAAAGGTTATTATGGTTGAAGAAGGATTTATAATATGTTTTACCAATTTCGAAAGCTGCGAGCTCCAAGTATTAGTTTTTAATATATTTTGTTTTGGAATCCAAGAAAGAGTTAACAGCTAAATGCCCTTCTGTAGTTTCTTCACCACCAATCAGAACCCCATCGGCATTCACTAAGTCTTCAATGGCAGATCCTTCAGCTAAAAATTCCGGATTTGAAAAAACCGAACCTACGCCTTGAAAGAGATTAATTTACACGTTCTGTTTTCGTTTTCAAATAAATAAGCAATAGAATTACCCGGCCTTTGATTTGCACGTAAAATATGCATAATAATTTCAGCTGCACGAACTGGTACCGTGCCTTTTTCAACAACAATTTTGTTACTTTGTGCTATTCTGCGATCATTCTTGCTGTATTTCCAACATATTTTAAATCTGCAGCTCCTCCTTCAACATTACTGAACTTTTTAGTTGATCCTGATGAGAACACATCACTTGGCTGAAAATATTTGGAGCAAATGCAATCATTCCGGGTTACAACCAAATCAGTCCTTTCAATTGCATGCAGCCATTTATTCCTCATTTGGGTTTTCGGTACGCCGCTGGTAAAGATCCGCAATTTTTTTTCTTAGAGAAAAACTGCACTTTTAATTTGTTTTATTGGCGTTAAATTTGCTCGAACTTCCAAAAAAAAACTGAATATCCAACGAGACACTTTATTCTTTGAATTGGGAGGATAAACTCTACACTTGATATTCATGAATTAAGAAAAATTACTTACCGATGATAGCGAATGTTCCCAGTTCCCTTCACTCGCGGTTTTCTATCCGAACAACTTTTTACAGCGCACTTCATTTTATCCACACCGATTCACAATGAACGCCTCAAGCTTCAATTTTTTTTCATTGAATCAGAGTATGCTTTTGGCACCCTTTATGGTCACCAAGATAGTTGCCTCTTTTCTTCGTCCTCTACAATCTTTTAAAGCAATACAGACGATTTCGGGCATCCCTGTGGCGGGAGCGTGGATCCCTGTGGCGGGAGCGTGGATCCCCGTGGCGGGAGTGTGCATGCTAGTTTTATTCCCGAGTAAAAATAAAAGTCGCCCGCACCTAGCTGCACACTCCCGCCCCAGGGATCCACGCTCTCGCCACAGGGATCCACGCTCCCGCCATAGTTTTTTTAAAAAACTGTAGAGGCGAAGAAAAGGGGCAACTATCTTGGTGACCATAAAGGGTGCCACTAGCATACGCAGTAGAACCGTTCTCGTTGTTTTTTTTTATAAAGAACGATTTTATAAACAGCGATGCATAATGTATTAGGGCCTGGTAATAAATTTGAATTTGATCAATAATTGTTTTTGATTTTACAATCGTATAAGTAATTCTGTAATTCTGAATGTAAAACGATTTGAGAAATATAATAAAATAAATTACATATTTTTGAGAATGGTCTATTCGTACACCCCCGTACACCCGTACACCACCCGTACATCAGTACATCGGGTATCTTCGGCTTTCCAATGTACGGGCCTTCCAATGTTCATTTCGTACACAGCCGTCCCCGTACACATGGGCGAGTAAAAGCCACGATGTACGGGCTTTCCGATGTTTATTTCGTACACACCCGTGCACATGTACGGGTGCTTTAACGAAATGTTCATTTCGTACACAGCCGTACTCCGTACACATGGCCGAGTAGAAGCCGCGATGTACGGGCTTTCCCATGTTCATTTCGCACACACCCGTACACATGTACGGGTGCTTTAGCGAAATGTTCCAATTCGTACACACCCGTACACATCTTCGGATTTCCAATGTACCAGAAATTGTTAAATCGAAATTCGTACACCCCCGTACACATGTACGGGTGCTTTAGCGAAATGTTCCAATTCGTACACACCCGTACACATCTTCGGATTTCCAATGTACCAGAAATTGTTAAATCGAAATAAACATTTAACGGAAAAACAAACGGAATTATTGGGATGGAATAAAGAATTCACAAAACGCCATTCTTTGCATGTTAATAAAGCTTCAATAAAGCTAAAATATAGAATCAACTATATAGAACATTTTGTAAAATCATTATCAAAGAATATTTTTTGATTTTGGCTTTTTAAAATTATGCTTATTAAGCCAAGGTACTTATAACATATTAAATTCATAAATAAAGAAAAAAAATATAGAATATATAGAACATTTTATAAAATCATTATTCAAGAATATCTTTTAATTTTGGCTTTTTAATACTATCCTTATTAAGCCAAGGTACTTATAGCATATTAAATTCATTTAGAAAAAAATATAGAATCAACTATATAGAACATTTTGTAAAATCATTATCAAAGAATATTTTTTAATTTTGGTTTTTTAAAACCAAGGTACATAATACCATATTAAATTCATAAAGAAAAAAAATATAGAATCAACTATATAGAACCTTTTGGATAATAATTATAATATAGAATTTGTGGATGAATCATTTGCTGCTGACGTGCCAAATGAGGATTAACTGGTGCTCCGCGATAGGAGGAGTTTGAGAATTTTCGTAAGAAAATCAGGAGTAATTTTCCTCAAAACGTAGTTTTTAAAAAACCCGATGGTCTTCCTTTTGTCTTGCGAGGTATAGGCATTGATACGTCCGCTAACTTTTTTTCATCGGGGATGGATTCTCCTGATTTGTCGTCATCATTTATTCGCATAAGTGAAATATCAAGCAATTCTTCCATTCTCTCCTCGACTGTTTTTTCCGGAACCGTTTTCTTATGTGACGCAATTTCTCCTTCCTTATTTTTTTTGAGGACAATGTCCACTTCCTCCCTTGTTTCCATAAATCACGCAATTTTTCCAAAAGTTCTTGCCTTTCTTGAAATAGTCTCCCTGATGTTTCACTACATGAAGTAACAATGTCATTTGTAATTGGAAGTAGCAATCGGCGTTTCTGACGAACTGATAATGGTTTTTTTGTACGAGTGACCGACTGAACAGACATTTTTGGACTTGGAGGGGGCTTTGCTGCAAAAGATTGTAGTCGCGGATGATTGTGGATGGTATGAGATTTCGTCCAACGTTGAGGGCACAAAGCTTCTGCGAATACTGCATGTTGTAATGTTTTCTCACGCTGAAAATATGCCGACATGGTAATCCAACCCATGATGAGAAAAAAGAGCAATTGCAGGATAATGGATTGGTCTCAAATTGTTTTTTTTTGTTTGCCTCCTTGAGTCAAGCACTCTTTGTTTTCACCATTTTTCTCTCTACAGCTCACTATTGCGGATTTTTCAATTTCCTGCCGAACTAATTTGAATGGCTCGTTCATTAAAAATGTTAAAAAATGCGCCTCATCTTTAGTTAGAGGTTCATCAAAAACGGGTCGTTTCAAAATCGATTTTGCAGTTTGGGAATCAATCTCATAATTGTGGGTTTGAATCCAGATGAAAAAATCTTTCAAAAATCCCATCAGTGAACTTCTTTTTCGCACAACTCGTTTGATATGTTTGTTGATGGATTCCAGTCTGTTTTTAGTGTAATTGCCCAAATTTCCAATCGTCATATTATATTCGGTCCATTCTTCTCTAATGCAATCCCAATTCGTGTTAAAATATTCCATGGCTTTTTCATTGCTGATTTTTTCCAAATTTTTGTAAAGCATTTCGTATTGCTCCTCTGATTTGCTGTAGACCATTTTTTCAATCAATTCTAAACAGCAATCCAATGATTGTTTTGACAATGCTGCGTGAGCCTTGAATCCACGCGATAATGATTTAAGGGCATGGTATCTACAGATATATATAGGAATTCCTGGGAAGACTTCTTTCAAGACATTCCTTTCTAACAAATCCTTGTCAGCCATAATGCATTTCATCTTGTCAATACTTTTTCCAAGAGTGTTTTTGAAAGTTTTATTGAGCCATTCGAAAGTCGGGTAGTCCTCTTGAACCAGTAATGCTATTCCAACGACTTCGCTGTGCGTGCTGGAGTCCTCGACCATAAATATCATGACCGTCAAATCCATCGCAAATACTGAAGAGGATAAATTATTAAGAATGTTGTTGAAGACCATAAAAGAGGGGTGGCCAAAATCAAAAGACAAATTATCAGATGAATTAAAATACTTTTGGAAATTTCGAGCGGATTTAACAGAAGAAGGAATCATATTCTTCTTGGATAGAATATTTATACCGTATAACTTAAGACAAGAAGTCAAGGAATAGAAAAAAGGAATAGAAAAAACAAAAGCCAGAGCAAAGTCGCTAGTTTATTGGCCATCATTAAACAACGAGATTGAAAATATGATTTCAAAATGTGAGGTATGTCAAAAGTATCGGTCAGCTAACATAAAAGAACCTTTAATTAATCATGAAGTACCTGAAGAACCCTATCAGAAGTTAGGAATGGATGTGATGGAAAATGATGGTAAAACCTTTTTGATAGTAGTAGACTACTTTTCGAAGTACATAGATATAATACTACTTAAATGTAAAACAGCAAGAGCTATCATTAACAAACTTGAAATATTATTTACGATTCATGGTATACCAAAAATTATTGTGAGCGATAATATGCCATTTTTAAATGTTAAATCGTTTAATATTGAAAAAAAGTGAACTTTATTTTTCGTATTATATTTCGAAAATGAACCAGCAATGAAAATGAACCTAATTGTACAAGTTAATTACCGTATCCTTTCGTCAAGTTTGCAACGAAATTTGGTAGACTTTCCTTGTCTTGTTCTTTCTCTAAAGCGCTTTTCATATTTCTTATGAATTTCGCCGAACATTGGAAATCATATTTATTCTTCAATTGCGATTGTAACTGCGGTATATTGCATTTAACCTTTAATGCTTCCTCAATGTATTCTTTCATGTGCTGGGGCAATTTCATTTTATTGGGGATGAAGTCGTAAAACGTCTAAAAATTGGGAAACTTGTACAGTATGACAGGGTTAAGTGCTGCTATGGATAAGTGCCAATCACGCTAATGTGCAAAATAAATTTCTGGGGATTTCCCTCGCTTTACATGTCAAAATATAATTTGAGACGGAACGTTTATAACGCAAGGTTGTAAATTTTAATATATTAAAAAATTTCTTACTTTTACGTTTTTATTTTTTTCACTCCTTTAAATCATATTATAGACAAACACTTATACGCAAACAGATACTTGCAGTTGAAAAGGATTAACAATAAAAGAATTTTCAAAATCTATCAAAATAATAGACTTATTGCATTATGTGAAAAGATCTTGGTGGTGGTGGTTTTGGAGGGTTTTTTGCTGGTATTATAATATAAATAACTTCAAAAAGATTGTATCAAAAAATATATACATGCAAAATATTTCAAGTATTTAAGTGGCGTATGCTATTAATCAATTGTTTTTCTTTAAAATATATGTAGCCTTACCGTAGGTATAGTAGGTACAATTGAATGTCTCCATGGAGTCTTGCAACTTACTGGGCCCAATGCCGCGTATATGTCGGCGAAAACCATTTTATTATTTTTATCACTGTTATTGTTGTCATATTTACTATTAACGCGTTAAGTATTGTGCCATGTCCTATCTGTGAATTTGTTTCTGCTTGTTATCTAGGTTCTGTTATCTTTTACCGTTTTTGTGTACGTGCACTTCTAGGAAGGAAACTTTAAATACTTCCGGACCGTTAAGCGTAACAGGTGGAGCTGTTGGAAGTTGATGGAGCTTCACTAATCTGAATTTGCTGATGAATCATTTGCTGCTGACGTGCCCAACGAGGATCTCAATGACGTAAGGACCTTATCATTCCAGGATCAACTGGTGCTGCACCAATTTTACAAAGTGTAGGTGCGGCTGCCAAAACATTCTGCACAAAAAATGCTATTAATAAAGTGTCTTTCTTTAAAATATATGTAGCCTTACCGTAGGTGTAGTAGGTACAATTGAATGTCTCCATGCAGTCTTGTAACAACTAAATACACCTCTTTCAGTTTTAACAGGTGGAGCTGTCCGTCAATATTTTATGCAAAACCAAGGAAAAGCCTTCTGAGGCTTGTTTGTCGCCTCAATGCAATCTTCGTGGTACCAATACAAGCATGCTTCGCAGCATATTCCATCATGTAACTTTTCATTACACTCTTTACAGTGCCATAGCTTGCGAGTCCATTTCGATTTAACATGTTTTCCCAACTTCCAAAAATCTCGAGAACTGGTGAAGTATTTTTTAATTAAATTTAAATCAACGAGCTCGTTTGCCAAAGGGTCGGGAATTGTATCAGGTGACATGTTTCTCATTGTTTCACTTTTGATAAATTATTCCGACTTGTTAATCAGAGCAATTAAAACGTCATTTTCCATGTCAGGAATGAGCCAATGCAGAATTTTTTCAATTTTTTGATGTGAAACATCTTTGCGCGCGTTGAGGGTAATTCTTCAAGGTCGGGAACATTTTGTGGGAACGCTTTATAGGGAACGCTTCGTCCAATCCAATTTTCATTCCGGGAAACGGAAGATCTGTATTGAGGAAGACAGAATAAGACGGAGATTTTAAAAAAAAATAGTTGCACCAAAGAAAAGTGTTTATATGCCGCGAGCCAGACATGACGAGCCAGACATAGGCAGAATGGAACAAATGGTTGAGTGGTTGCCTTACGACGTTGATATTCCAAAAAGTCGCGGGTTCAATTCTTGATCTCGGCATTTGAATTTTATTATTTATATTTAATGGTTTTATTTAGCAACCTTGTATATTTGTTTGTTTGCTTGTTTGGTTAAATCTTGCGACAGCTTTTTCAACTACTTCTACTTAACCGATTCTTATGAAACTTTGCACACACATTGAGTTCCCGTGACAATGAAATCTGACATTTTTGTAATAAAAATCAAGATGGCGGTTCCAAGATGGGGGAAAAAAATTTCCAATTGTGTTCCGATTCCATTGAAAATCAGTATCGGGGGTTTTTAGGGCCAAAAATGACGATTCTGTGGTCAAAAATTAAAAATTCAAAATGGCGGCGCTAATATGGCGGATGAATTTTGCGAATCTGTTCTGAATACATTGAAAATCGATATCGGAGGGTTTTTAGGGCCACAAATGACGATTCTGTTGTCAAAATTTGAAAATTCAAAATGGCGGATGAATTTTGCAAATGTGTTCTGAATATGTTGAAAATCGGTATTGGGGAGTTTTTAAAATGTCAAATGACGAATATGTTTTCAAAATTCGAAAATTCACAATGGCGGCGGCAATAGGGCGGATGAATCTTGCAGATGTGTTCTGAATACATTGAAAATCGGTATGTGAGGGTTTTTAAGGTGACAGATGACGAATGTGTGGTCAAAATTTGAAAATTCAAAATGGCGGTACGATTTTGGTAATAACAATTCGATTTCACTGAAAATCGCTATTTAGGTGTGTTTAAGGTCGGAAATATTGAATTTGTTGTTAAAATTAGAAAATTCAAAATGGCGCTGGCAATAGGGTATGTAGCATTGAGTCGCGTAAGAACTTTGGAAGGGCTATGTATTGAGGAGTTTGATTGTGAGAAATTAACAGGTAAGAAACCGTGCAACAAAGATGCAATGAAAGAGTTGGAAAGGATGAGAAGTTTGCATGATGATACAAGCCAAAAACCAAACTAAAAACTAGAAAATAAAAACAGGTAAAACAACTTTTAAGTTAAATGGTTTTATTTGAAATCATAAGCTGTACCAAAACCTAGAAATTAATTAGAACACAAACATGGGCCTTCTTGAGATTCTGACGTCTGGTAAGAAATCGTGAAATAGTAGCCGTGCTGTTTTCTCATGTCGTATGCCAAGGGGCACTTTATGCCGCTGCGTCGCGTCAGCGGATTAAGTAATAGTCTGAGACTTTTAACAGACTAAAATAAAAACAAGGGGAGCATACAAATCTATATAAACTGTATAATTAAATAAAATCGACTTGTCTAGAAAAATGTGTTTCCAAGCCCACCAAAAATATATTTCAAATGCGATCAGACATCATGGTCGAAGGTCATCAACGGCAATGGTACATTTTCAACACAAATCGGTGTGTATAAAACTTAGGGCTATTTTACATCCCAAACGCAAAATTGCTGTGCTCCAGAGCTGCGTTTCCCCTTTGCGTTTGGGATGTAAAATGGCCTTTATTCTTTCTAATTATTCAATTTAAAAAAAGATAAAGATCGCCAAAGGGCGCGTTTAGGCCCGAGTTATTTTAACTCTGTTAAATTAACGCTGTTAACTTAGCACCGTTTCTAGCATGCCATTTGACAATTCTCTTTTTACAGCTAATAACAGGCAAAAATAATAACATTTCCCATTTTACAAATAATAAAAAGCTAAAAAATAAATAATAATAATAAAATCTTCATTCTGTATTGAAATATTTCTAAATTATTTGTTTACAAAAAAAATTACAAGCAAACGTCAATTCATTTAGGCTGTGCTAAATTTTAGCTAAGCCAAAAAGCAGAAATAAGTTAGCTAACAGCGCTAAAAAAATTGCTGTTTATGCCGTTGTTAACTTGCCTAGCTCAGTTAAATTAACTTCGGCCTAAACGCGCCCAAAGATGTTTCACATCTTTCACGTGCACTGGTTACACGGGCTATATTTTTTTATTATCTGGTAAATCTTCAAATTTAACTGCTGGCAATTTTTTTCTCTCTTCAATTTTTTTTTGTGAGTATTCATGCGCTGATTCAAGTTCTTTTTCATCTTGAAATTTCGTTATCTTTAAACTTTTCTTTTTCGTTCCAATAACTTTGAGAACTTTTCCACGGCATCTTCCCTTCGATGGAACTTGAACAAATTTTACTTTTTCGAGATTTGTGGTAGTATCATCAAATGAAGTGGTTGAATCATCAAAAGTGAAATCCTTTTCTGCAAAAATCAGCAAATTTTTTAAAGCCAAGGATCGATCGATTATATTCATGGATAACAATTTAGCCGATAGAGTTTTTAAGCATTCCTCCACAGAAACAAATATTTGCTGTTCTTCCTCGCTCGTAACATTTATTTTCTCTTCGCGCGCACAATCGACAGAAGCTGGAATTTCAAATACATAAGGTGCAGAGGAGTTAAATTGCCCAAGTTCATGATGATCATTACCCGGCTCTGGGAATTTTTCAAATGAGGTTCCTGGCCTCGGATCGGAGCTCGGACAAGTAGTACTCATGGCTTTCTTCATGTCAGATTTGGCGTTGTCATATTTTTTTCGTAAAAGTGCCTCTACATTGTGATTTTTATGAATGGGGTCGAAAGTTGTGACACGGAGTGTTTGTTTTCGGTCCGCTGGGTAAAATTTTATTGTTGCTGGGCAAACTGGTATTTTCTCTCGTTCGCTTTTTGTTAAGCGTCTTTTTGTGACCAAATTGTCGAGAAATCGTTTTGGATTGTGATTGCAAATAAGCTCATACTCTTTCCACACCAATTTTTGATTATATCCTTTATCAGCGGCATTTTTTTCCGCGTTGATTTTCTTAAATCTTGCGGGTTTGAATTTTTCGATCGTTTGCTTTTCAAATTGTTCAACGCTGTTTAGCAGCTCTTGTTTGGAATGGTATTTAACGCCCAATTTCAAAGGAGGTACCGATGATGCTGCCATCTCTGCTTGATGATGCTTGCCATAATAAAAAAAACTAAAATAAATAAATTTATTAAAAAAAACTTGTATACAACCATTTTTTTTATCTTCCTTACTTTCTTTATATTTAATTCAAACAGGTGTACGGACGTACAGAATATGGGTCAGAAAAAATGTAGTGTAATATAAATATAAACCGAAATGTCGTCAAAAATTTCGTCGTGTTCAAAAAGTCGTGGTGTGTCAAAGCCTTCTACATTTACAAGCCATGCACAACGAAATCTCACACTCACATTCAAAGAAAATGGGACTTCAATTTATCTGACAGAATGGACTTCAGTCAGAATGGACTTCAATTTAGCTGTGAGAAAAGCAATTTTTTAACTTAGTTTTTGCAATAAAAAGTTGTAAAATATTGTATTTTATCACTTTTTACTGCACACGGATTATCAGTGATAAGTTATTTAGTGATCTGAGTTTATAAATTAAAAAAAATTGAGTGGTTAGGTGTATTTTAAGAGTGTTAATTGATTAGGTGACGTTTTTGTTTACATTCGCGGTGGTTTTTTCGTGTTAATTTATGGAAAAAATGTTGAATTTGTGTAGTAATGGAATTAAAACTGAATTTAAAGTAGTTAAAAATTATTATAGAAGAGTTATTAAAAACATAAGTGCAAGTACTACCACAGAAAATGAATAACAATAACTTTTTCACTTTTCCTTCATATTTTTCTGCACTTATGTTTTTAATAACTATTCTATAATAATCTTTAATCACTTAAAAAGCACTTTCTATTATATTACTACACAAATTCAACATTTTTTCCCTAAATTAACACGAAAAAACCAACGCGAATGTAAACAAAAACGGTCACCTAATCAATTAACACTCTAAAAATACACTTAACCATTCACTTCTTTTTAATTTTTTTTATTAAATCACTAAAGCACTAATCACTGATAATCCATGTGCACCAAAAATTGATAATATACATTATTTTACCACTTTTAAGTGCAAAAACAAAGTTAAAAATTGTTTCGTACGGCTTCGGCAATGTTAATTCCACAATTTTGGCACTTCATACACATACATGCACATACCTGGGGCATGGCTTGTAAATGTAGAAGGCTTTGGGTGTGTACGAATTTCGATTTAACAGTTTCTGGTACATTGGAAATCCGAAGATGTGTACGGGTGTGTACGAATTGGAACATTTCACTAAAGCACCCGTACATGTGTACGGGTGTGTGCGAAATGAACATGGGAAAGCCCGTACATCGCGGCTTCTACTCGGCCATGTGTACGGAGTACGGCTGTGTACGAAATGAACATTTCGTTAATGAGGGTGTTTACATTGGACGTAGGAACGAACGTTCGTCACGAGTTTGAAGGTGAAGGGGGAAGTGGAGGTGATGAAGGAAAATGACCAACGAAAATTAAAATTCTTGTTCGTGACGGAATGTGGAACAGTTTTTGATTGGTTATTGCAAGCCACGTGATTGTATCATTTTCAACTGTTTCACATTTTTCCTAAAATTGACGTTAGGAGTTAAATTCGTTATTTAAGATTTAAAGAAAAAAATTAAAATTTTACAATTAAACTAAACTAGTGTTATTCAAATTGTAAATTTGAATTTTTATTTTATGTTTTTAAAAATATTGTTTTAGGTTTATATAGAAAATTATTAATATTGCAAAAACAATTGAAATTGTAGTTAGAAAATTTTTATTAGAATTGAAATGTATTCGTGTCTGGTTTTTCCGTATGTATATTTTTTTTAAAGAATAAATTTAGTTTAGTTTTTTTAAACTAATTTTTTTTTTATTTATTTAACTTTCCTTTCCTCAAATGTTGAGACGTTTTAAGAATTTCTTAGGCCTGTATTCACCGACCTGGATAATAAATATCGTGGACATTTCGCATTTACCGACCGCGATTTTCGGTACACGGATAAAGTTAATATCAGTTCCGAGCTGGTAATAAGTTAAATACGCTGATTTCTATCCTCTGAATTTTCGAATTTTCAAAATTTAACAAAAAATGCGGGAATAAAATTGCAACTGAAGATGAATTAAATTTTTAATGACCATCACCCCTTGAGTGAATATATTTTAGTTCCTGATCTTAAATAAAAACACTATTCGCCGGCAAAACTGTTTTCAAATTGTTTTTGTTGGCAAAAACAGTTTTTGCATAAGGTTTTCATTAGTTTAGGCATAAAAAAGGTGGAAAACCCGAATGAATTTAACCGGATTCTTTCTCCATTATTTTGCAAAATTAATTATGCAAACATTGAAAACATAACCAAAACAAAATATATTTCTCCAATTCCAAACGTTTCAATCAAAGTGACAGTCGCTTTCGTCTAATTTTGTAATGTGAACATGAAGGGGGAAGAACGTACGTGGGCACGTTCCTTCCTACGTCTAGTGTAATCACCGTCAATGCACCCGAACATGTGCACGGGTGTGTACGAAATAAACATCGGAAAGCCCGTACATCGCGGCTTTTACTCGCCCATGTGTACGGGGACGGCTGTGTACGAAATGAACCTTGGAAGGCCCGTACATTGGAAAGCCGAAGATACCCGATGTACTGATGTGCGGGTGGTGTACGGGTGTACGAATAGACACTCGCTTTTGAGAAATGAGGTTACAATTTATTTGTCATAATTCTCAGATTAAATATGCAAAAATTCCTGTTTGTATGAAGATATTTGAAAAAAAGTTGAATGAAAAAGTTGAATTTGATGACGACTATTCTATAATACTCTTATCTATCTGAGGCTTTATTCTACGAAAATATTTTTTGCTTTAATTTTAAATGGGCCTATTCACACAGTGCACATTCATGGCGCCTAAAACCGGTTTTATAGACGAGAGAGGGAAGGGAGCGGAAGAACTTAACGAAACATTTTTCACGCAAAACCAAACGCGTGAAAACTAGCACACATATAAAAAGTTACTTCCATCTCTTGCATTCTTTAGCTCTGTTTTTCTCTAACAAGTAAATTTCATCTGCAATACATTTAAAGGTTCCTGTATAGCATTCAAATTTACTACCCTCATTTACGCCCCGTCTGTGTTGCTAGGAGTTGAATAAAACCGGTTTTACTCGCCACAATTATGGCAGCGTGTGAATATGCCCAATTTCAGCTTAGAAAAAGACCCTGCGTGCGTGCCAGCTGCGGGCGAGGCTTATTTTTACTCAGACGTGCATACTAGCTGCGGGCGCCGTGTGGGTTAGTGCGTACCAGCTGCATGCTAGGTGCGGGCTTGTTTCATTTTTACTCGTGATTGGGGCTATTCACACGCTGCCATAATTGTGGCGAGTAAAACCGGTTTTATTCAACTCCTAGCAACACAGACGGGGCGTAAATGAGTGTAGTAAATTTGAATGCTATACAGGAACCTTTAAATGTATTGCAGATGAAATTTACTTGTTAGAGAAAAACAGAGCTAAAGAATGCAAGAGATAGAAGTAACTTTTTATATGTGTGCTAGTTTTCACGCGTTTGGTTTTGCGTGAAAAATGTTTCGTTAAGTTCTTCCGCTCCCTTCCCTCTCTCATCTATAAAACCGGTTTTAGGCGCCATGAATGTGCACTGTGTGAATAGGCCCATTCACGCTGCTCGTGCGTACCAGCTGCATACTAGCTGCAGGCGAGTCTTAAGCTGGTGACATATCCAAGCGTACATGCGTTGCATTCGTTGACAGATAATATAGAAGTGTGTGTATTCAAATGCGACCTGACGAAATATTCCGCGAATGTTCCGCATGCCATGCAGATGTCGGGCTACTTTCAACTTTTTTTGCATTGCCGCACTCGACATAGGACACACAAGCATACACAACAAACACATGCGACTCGTTACTCAGATTTTTGGGCTATCTGTGAGAGCCGGGACGGAACGCAACCATGCAATTATGTGTCAGTGTAAAATCTCCGCATATCAGGGAGCCGCTGAATGCAATGCATGTACGCTTGTATATGTCACCAGCTTTATTTTTACACAAGCGTGCATGCAAGATGCCGGCGCCGGGGGGGGGGGGGGTAGTGCGTACCAGCTGCATGCTAGCTGCGGGCTAGTTTCATTTTTACTTGGGTGAAAGACTAGAGCTCAGAGGTAAGCTTCTTTGTGCTGTAGATAAATCCGATAAAGATACTCTAGTTACTGTCAAGCAAAAACAAAATTAATTCTGCATTCTTTCTTCAAAAAATCAAACAGGACTTGAATTTGAAGGGAAATTGACAATTTTGATAATTTAGTTGTCGAAAACATCAGCATGTAATAAGAAAGGTCATTGTTATTGAATAAGTCAAAACTATCGATCGACTATCGATGTTTTGGTGAAAGCTATCGGTGAATATCGATGGCGTCGACTATCGATAGTTAAGGCTCAAACAGAACCAATCCGTTCCGTCCGTTTTTAAAAGTTGGAAATTTAACATTTCCATAAATTTTCCATGAAACGAACGGAGCGGTAGCCAGAATCAAGCGGACGAACGTCAAAAAAACAAAGAGAAAACGAGCGGAGTGGACGGAACGGATTGGTTTGAGCCTTTATCCACCTCTAGCAGCGAGACCACTGACTTATAATAATGGACTGCTCATTAGATATTATTCCTATACTTGTACAACACGAATTGAGAACGGCGCAGCAACGCAAAATATTTTGCGGCGTAGTCATCTCTAATCCTAATTTTGTTGCAGAGCTTCAGGGCCTCCAACCAAAAAGTTAGTTCGCGCTTAACTGATTTTAAGGTTAAGCGCGAAACTAACTTTTTGGTTGGAGGCCCTGAAGCTCTACTCTGGGGTACCAAAGAAATATGTTTATTTTGATTGAGCTGTCATTTATGGTAGTAGAGATGAATTTATTGGAAACTGTTGCAATAGAAAAAACAAATTGGCAGTATACTAAATAAACATTATAAACTATTAAAAGTTTCTCCATCTATTGATACGGTATTAACATTTTTGTGAAAGAGGACATCCATAAATTACGTGAGGTGTTTTTGGCGATTTTTCGACCCGCCCTCCCCCTTGGTGAGATGTCGTGAGATTTGGCTCGACCCCCTCCCCCTTAATCTCACGTGAGATTTTTCAAATTTTAAAAAATTTCAAGGATTTACACTATTATGCGTATTTGTAGTGTAAATACGTTAATCTGTGCTTGATTGCGTTTAAAAAAACATAATTTGTGTTGAAGAACAATACTGCAAAATCATCCAAGCACCAGCTCGGCGTGAACCCAATAAAAACTACAATACCTGTGGCTGTGGATTACCATTAAGCAGGTGATTGTGCTTATCCTTTGGAAATGAATCTCATGATGGCTTACAGGGATAATGGTTTATTAATAAGAGAACAGAAAAAAATCAATTCTAGTTTGAGCTCAACTCGTGTATTTGTAGAGCAAGCATATGGAATTTAAAAACAAAATTAGAATTTTACATTATATTGGCATACGAAGGTTGACTTTGACAAAACTAACAATTACGGCATGCATAGTGATTCACAATATTATTGTAAAGATGGAGATATACAAACTTCGGAGCATTCTTCTATAGACTTAACCTTAGTGTAAAAATCCTGTGACTGAATGACCCAGGCCTTAGAAAGGCAAAGTCTGAAGTCACAGACAGCTTCTCAAATTGGCGTTTGAGCCGCCTGTACACCAGGATATAGATTCAAGAAGTGCGGATCTGCTAGACTTCCATTCTTCACAGCTCTCAGTATTCACAACACAAGGTTTTCAAAATCTATCTTGGCCTCTAGTATGTCGGAGCAGATTCGCCGATTCAAAATTCGAATCCTGTAAGATGCTTAGATAACTAATGTCCCCTGGTGTAAATGTCTGCTTTTTGTATAGCGAAAATGCACCGCAGATAGCATGTGTTCTGACTGATGTGAAAAGAGCCGATTCCTAAATTAATCTCTATTATTGCAGTAGGATTACATTATGATACATTATGCACTTGAGATACTTAGGAGGGCATTACGTTCCAGGTTTTTCAATTGGGCTTCTGGGCCTTTTTTTGTAGTTCATCGTAGGGTCGCAATCTGTCTAAAAATGGTCGTATAAGTCAATGCATACGTTACATTCCCAGTTTTTCCCAGCCCATTGAATAAAATAATAAGAACTTTCATCACGCCATACTCTTCATTCCCAGATATTTAAAATATATTCATTACTTTTTTTTGGACGTTCGAGTTGGATGGTATTTGAAACAGTGAACAACAGTGCCTAAATTTTTACACCCAATTGCTATTGAGTCGAAATATAGTAATAGTATCACGTATACTTTTTATGTAATGGATTAATGAATCCTTCTCTATGTGCAATATGTATTGATAAAACCTTTCACCATGTTCATCTGAGACTGCACCAAGATTTTCGTGAATGATATCTAAGTGCGGTTCCAAAAAGACGATTTCAAAGATTTTCTCATTTACAGATATTGCACTTAAAATTGAAGAAAACAACATGATATTAAGAAATATTGCAAAAAAAAATTGCAAAAAAATCTAAAATACCCATTATGAGGGCTAAAACCCCCTAAAAGTTGGCTTCCTGGGGTAGAAAATCGGTAGACTTTATAACCTCTTATTAAGAACCCTAAAAGTAAGCTATCTGTTAATTTTCAGCCTGTACCTAATTATTTCCGCTATATCGCTTTTTTCGACTTAATTTACCTGTACTATTACCCAGTTTTCTCGCAAATTTAAACTGTTTCTTGGGGGAAAAAATTACGTGATATTTGCCCAGACCCCCCCCCCCCCCCTCCACGTGAGACTTGGTGAGATTCGGCTAATTTATGGATGACCCCTAATATATCAAACTGTTTAATTTTGATATTCCTGAAAAATTAAATAATGAAGTAAGCTAAATTTATTTTATATGTAGTAGAGGGAAATTAAACAAAAAAAAGCGAAGTTATGATGTAGTTAGGAAGTTGGATTTTTTTGTTTTTTTTCTTTACATATGTTAAGATAAAGCGAAGAATAAAATTTCTGCAAAATCGGTCCTGTGCTGCACGAGAATATTGCATAAATGTCCATTTTTGATGCATTTAGAGTGCATTGATACACTATTTTTTTAATTTCTCCAGTTCTGTTGGTCATAGAACAATAAAAAAAATTGGAAAATACTCGTAAATGAATAGACTATCGAACTGATTCACTATAAATAATTTAAAAATGAATCCTAACCTCAAAAAACCCAAATGTATGAAATTTTGTTTTATTTTACTAAAAATGCAATAAATAACGGGAAAAAGGTCGGATTTTGATAAAAATTGGAGAAAAGATTTACTTTGATGCTATAAATACGTGGTTGAAATTTCAAAAAAAAATTTTACTTTTTAGGGCAAAAATTGGCAGTTTTCGAAAAAAATTTAAAATTGCCGCCATTTTATGCCAAATCATCGTACGGTAAAATATTTTTTTTAAATTGTAGGTTTTTTATGTACTTTCTTGTAAGCATACGCAATACTTCGTTACTTTATTTGAAATGCCCATTTTAGGCCTTTGAAAACACTAAAAAATTTCATTTTTTCAATTTTTTGCCTTTTTTTCATAGTTGTCAAGTAGCTTTTCATAGTAAGCAATTGTATTATTCTACCTCAATTAAGAAGAGTTTAGCGCCGTAAACATTCCAAACGCAAAGTGGAAACGCAAATTGGAACTATTTCATCGCATAGAAGTTTATATGCTTCGTTCTTTATTCACATTCGTGCAAAAGAGAGAAAAGGATACAAATTCCTATGCGATAAAGCAATAGGTTTGAATTGATATCCCATGTAAGCTACATAAGTATTTGCAATCTGTCCCAGGCGGAAATCGAGTAATGCATGCAAAGGCAGATCGCAGGTATAAGGCAACCCTTTGTTGAAAGTTATGAGTTATGACAAAGCAAGGATTGGCGAATTTGCCCAAATTTTTGTTCCATGTACCCAATACACATTCTCTCGTGAGGGAGTAGGGATATGTTAAAATACATAAATACTCATCGATAAGGAATCGAGTAAAAAGTACTCATTGAGTAATTTTCTTTCGATTCTACTAATGAGTAATTATTCGAGTACTTTCCATCGATTCCGTATCCCTCTACTCGTTGTGGAAAACGAATGGAGCGTGGACTGTATTTATTGTAGTATTTTAAGGCCCAGTTACATAGCAGCGTTGCGTTGCGTTGCGTAGCTGCTGTCAAAATTAAAACTATGTAATTTATATGGGGTTAGCTACATTGCGCGCAACGCAACGCAACGCAAAGCATGAGTTGTTCAAAGTTCAACTTTTTACGCGAGCATACGTTGGCAATTTAAAAAAGTATCGGTTGGCTATTTAAAAAGTGTCAGTTGGAAATTTTGAAAGTGTTTTTATTTAATTTTCTGCGGCACTCGTAAGCAATTTAAACTCGATTTGTCAAATCTCAACGCAAAGCAGCTGCTATGATCTGTCAAATAACGCAACGCTAAAGCTGCTATGTGACTAGTTTGCGAAAAGTCATGCTCAGCTAAGCTACGCAACGCAACGCAACGTTGCTATGTAACTGGGCCTTTAGTGTAATCATAGACAAATTTATTTTATAGATCTAAGTAGCATCAAAATTGTTTCCACTTGCTTTTACGAACTGGCGCCTAATGCCGCCTGCTCTTACCTCTAAATCATATTTCGTGTGTCAACGCAATTGCGCGAAATTTGGCCGACGATTATTAGAAAATAATGAAGACGTGCGTTCTTCACCAAATATATGCATTTTTTTACATTCACGTAATATTTCCTACATAATATAGATATAATAGGGGTATTCATGAAAACTTGTAAAACCCTAGTAAGCCGCGTAAATCGTATAAGTTTACCACCTCGTAAATGAACTGTCAAAATTTGTATGGAAAGTGAAATACGCACACTAGATAAGTTTACGCTAAAGTTTTGCTGTGTAAACTGCATAACTGATATAGTGTAAAATGTGCAAATACCAATTGACCTTCAAGTTATTAGCTGCTTTGATTTTTTAAGTGCAAGATGAATGAGGTAGTTTATTTCACTTTGTTTGGCATTTTTCAGTTTAGTAATTTAGACATTTACGTCCAGTTTATGAACAGTTGATCAATTATATCGTTTATATACCTTATATCATCATAGGTGTGTTCATCAAACAAACCTTGTAAAAATACGCGTTTACCTAATGTGTAAACTTACGCGTTTTCATGAATACCCTCAATATAGACATCGCTTTACGCATTTATCAAACAATTTATCAAAATGACTTCCAAAATTAACAAAAGTCAACTTTCAATAATAGCGCAAATTCCGCTAACAATTTTCCAAGTAAACAACATATGAAAGTTTGAAGAACTACCAACACACAAAACTAAAGAAAACAGAAGTAGTAAACCACAAAATTATAAAAGCACTGGATTTTCCAATGAGATGCGTGGTATTAGCGTATCACAGATTTTGATCCAAATATTTTCTGGTTCAAGTTGTTGTTGTTGGTTTACTTTGGTTTACTTGAAAGTTAATGATCTGAGCTGGATCCCGGTATAAAAAACGCAGCTATTGTTGTCTATCGAAGCAAGATTGGTGCACGAAATCGATTATGAGGATATAATTGATGTTTCCGCCCAAGCTAAAGCTATTTATTATTTAATTTTAAGAATTTATTATCAAAGCATATAATAAAATGTTTTCAATATTCGTAAATTAGATATTTTATTATAATAATTAATTATCACTACAAAGCAAAAAAGGCGACATATCCGATGGGGCCTAGAGCGCAGTTGAACTTAAATCCGCCACTGGCAGCACAGGACCGATTTTGCAGAAATTTTTTTTTCGCTTTATCTTAACATATGTAAAGAAAAAAAACAAAAAAATCCAACTTCCCAACTACATCACTATCATATGACAATTTCCCTCTACTAATGATTTTTATTTCAATATTAGCTGCGTTCCTTTTCTGATCATTTTCACTCGCAACTCGCAACTACTCTTGCTCTAACATAAGAGTAAATGTACCTGTACCTGTCCTGTAGTTACGGAATTGCAATCTGCTAGTCCAAAATCGCCATTTGGGGACTATTTCATATTATTTTTCACTTACTGAAAAGCGCATAGATGGCTTTCGATTGTGTTTAACTGCTTTCTTCATATAAAAACATCTACATATAAATTAAATTTCAGTCGTAATTATCTACAGCTATTATGTTTCATTTTATTACGTTAAACAATTTACCGTATTAATTTCGATATGTTGTAAATTCTCCATGATTACAACGTCCGCATTTCTTGTCGCATTCACCAGTACATCCTGAGGCGGAATTCTGAAAATTCGCACTCCTTTGGCCCGATGTCGTTCAAGGACAGCTGTGTTGTGTGCATCAATTTGTGCACGATTTGGATAGATGCGAATTGCTCTAGGGAAATCGCCAGATGCCTCTATCAACATTTTTGACATCAATAGAGCAAAATGTGGGGTCTTCAATTCACCCACGCGTAAATCGGCAAATATTGTGTCACCTTGTTGTCGCATGTTCTCCGTCAACTCCACAAGGCTGAAGAGTCCCCACAAATGAATTGCTGGAATAAATCTTGTAGGCTGGTGGAATCCCTGAACTCCTCGGATAGGTCGCAACTGAAAGAAATCTCCAAAAACCATAATGTTGGTACCACCGAATGGTTCATTTTCCTCCTTTCTTTTCAGTTGTCGCAATCTCGAATCGATCATGCACAACAGTTCGTATGAAACCATGGAAATCTCATCGATGAACACGAATTCAATGTACTTCCACTGATTTCGCAAAACCTTCAAATAGTTACGAGTAAGTGGTGCCAAATATCCTACCGTTTTTCCGTCTTTCTCAACAGGTAATTTCAGTAATGTGTGAAGCGTTGTCCCAACAACAAATCGCGCATTGATTTGTTTTCTTACCATAGCAGCGATTTACCAGGAGCGCGTTCAAAAACCTTACTATGGTAAACCACGAGGAAAGCTGTGGTTATGCTGCATCACTTCACTTAACCACGAAGGTTTATGTTTAACCATGGAGGTTTTTGAACGCACCGTGGTTAACTACAGGTTAAAGAAAAATAAAAAAAAATAAAAACAAAATTTTCTATTGCTTCAATTATTTTATTTATTATTTATTTGCAATAATCCCACAAATCCCACTTTAATTTGTTCATGTGTTTAACATTAAAACAACTGTCGGAGAGTTTTTTTTATTCTTCTTCTTCTTAACTATCGCTAACCATGCTCCCGAGCAGGGTTAAAATTTAACTACACCATGGTTAACCACGGGAGTTTTTGAACGCCAGAAAGTTATGCTCGTGGTTATGTTGTAGTTAACCACAGAGTTTTTGAACGACAAAAGTTTACCATAGTTAACCATGGTTAACCATAGTAAGGTTATTGAACGCGCTCCTGTTCTTTTAGTGCATTGAATGTGAATGTTTTGCCAACTCCAGCACACACTACACTGATTCTTCAATAACCGCTTTATTAACCTTTTTCTCTTTGATTAAAATCGTTAGTTTAAAATCGACTTCAAAATTTGACAAATATACTATAGTACAAGCACATAAAAATGTAGTCACAATTTTTCGCTTCTTACTTCCTCGTTCCTCTTTACTACGAACACCTACGTTTCTATATAATATTCCAAAATTATTTCTCCAGAAATTGTCACTAATGGACTATTCTACCTACTAATAAAATATAACCGGGATAAAATATATATTACACTGGAAATTATAAGCACCTACCAATATAATATTTTACAATTGATCTCTTTTCTAGCAAATCATTAGTTTAAAATTGATTTCAAAATTTGACAAATAGTCCAGTCAAATTAGTCGAAAAAAGAGGATGAAATTGCATTTTAAGAGGTACAGAATTTTTTTTTTGGCATTTGTTCGGGTACATCTGACAATGATAAAACCAAGTTTGTGGGGTCGCAGTGGCTTGGGAAAAGCCGCCATCTTGAAAAAGAGGAAGAGCTTGTTTATATTAAATAGCTCGTTTGCATGCAAAGATAGTTGATAATGATCAATGGCAAAGTTGTGGAGAATAAAATTATCTAAAAAATGAGCCCTCAACGAGCTCTGTAAGTTGATTTGGCTCAAAGTAATGGCCGGTCAAAGTTCAACCATGATCGTGTGGTGAGGGTTGAATGCAGTTTTTTGCAATTAACTCGCCAAATGTTAATTTTTTTGGGTTAATGGGGTTAATTAACCTTTACAATGAGCGCTTAATCGTCGTTATCGCTTATGTAGTTTGCGAGCAATCCAACGCCAAAGTTCGCACTGGACGTACCTGAAATAACTGATAACTCCATTTTTTTGGAATATTTCGGTAACGGTTGCTCATATGAAAAAGTAGTAAATGCCAGGAATATGGGCAATGAAATATCTTTCCAACGAGGTATTGGTCGAAACTCCATGTAGTTTTATGTCCGCGATACAGCGGGTCAAAGGTAAACGGAGAGGTTTAGGAATTTTTAGTTATTTAACAACTTTGGAAAATTATAATTATGGGAAATAGTAACTGAGAATCACCAGGTTTGACATTCTGACCTTGAATTTTTGTTTTTAGTAAATCACTGAACAAGAGAATGTTATAAACGTGGCTTGTTTATAAAAAAACCTATTAAAAATAATGGCCATAGCCTTACATGAAACTCAACCCAACTTTTAGCAACGAAACTCAACCCAACTCAACTAAACTTAACTAGTATTCTAACTCTTAGCAACTAAACTCAACTAAACTCAACCAAGCTCGACTGAACTCAACTAAACTCAACCAAATTCAACCCAAGTCGACTAAACTCAACCCACACTATTTCGGAAAAGTATTTTGGCTCTTAAACCTTCGATTGTTATTCCTTTCGTCAGAAAGTTTTACTGATTGATAATTATAGTTTATCGTCAAAAATTTTATTTTTAGAATGTGAAAACTGGTGGTTCTCAGCTACTATTTCCCATAATTATCATTTTCAGTTGTTAAATAGCTAAAAATTCGTAAATCTCTGTGTTGGCATTTGATCCGCTCTATCGCGGACATAAAACTACATGGAGTTTCGACCAATACCTCGTTGGAAAGATATTTTCATTGCCCACATTCCTGGCATTTACTACTTTTTCATATGAGCAACCGTTAACGAAATATTCCAAAAAAATGGAGTTATCAGTTATTTCAGGCACGTCCAGTGCGAACTTTGGCGTTGGATTGCTCGCAAACTACATAAGCGATAACGACGATTAAGGGCTCATTGTAAAGGTAATTACTAGGCCTTTAAATTTGTTAATCGGCATTAAGCCAAAAAAATTAACATTTGGGGAGTTAATTGCAAAAAACTGCATTCAACCCTCACCACACGATCATGG
Organism: Thereva nobilitata; assembly: GCA_963855945.1. Classification (NCBI taxonomy): domain Eukaryota; kingdom Metazoa; phylum Arthropoda; class Insecta; order Diptera; family Therevidae; genus Thereva; species Thereva nobilitata. The sequence continues at coordinate 129,749,855 of OY979696.1, forward strand.
TTGAACTTTGACCGACCATAACTTTGAGCCAAATCAACTTACAGAGCTCGTTGAAGGCTCATATTTTAGATAATTTTATTCTCCACAACTTTGCCATTGATCATTCTCAGCTATCATTGCATTCAAATGAGGTATTTAATATAAACAAGCTCTTCCTCTTTTTCAAGATGGCGGCTTTTCCCAAGCCATTGCGACCCCACAAACTTGGTTTTATCATTGTCAGATGTACCCGAACAAATGCCAAAAAAAAATTCTGTACCTCTTAAAATGCAATTTCATTTACTAATTTGACTGGACTAAAACATACACCAGGAAAGCGACTCAGTAGAAAAAATCGCAAGTACTTATTCTGAGAAGTAGATTTTAAAGTATTTGTAACGGCTTATTGCTACTGATAAGAATTGGTTTGGTGTAGGTGCGTTTGATTTCGCTGTTGTGTGAATAGAGTAAAAGCACAAATGCTCAACCGACGTGTAGCCATGTCGAAGAGGTTGTAAAGAAATATTTCACGGTATACAGAAACAAGGTAATGTAAAAGAGAAATGTCATTTGAATGCTGACGTCACTCGGCAAGTCTTCCCCATACAAAATCGAAATTGTTGTTTTCTGTATTAACTTGCCGGGTGACGTCGGCTTTTTCTACGATATTCGTACGATATTCGAGCTGTCAGTCTCTTTTACACTACCTTGTTTCTGTATACCGTGGAAATATTTAATCTGTCATTTTGGCTTGGTGTCCATATTGAATTTTGAATTACGTCATATTGCTTATTTTATTCTACTTATCATACCGTTTCATTTGGCACCCATATTGAGGTTGTTATGAAGAAAACGGTAATCCGCCCTCTTGAGACGGCCGTCATGGATCTAACGGTATATTGAGTATACTATATTGCTTATTGTAGTCTACTTCTAATACCTTTTCATTTGATTCCCATATCGAGGGTGTTGTGAAGAAAATGGTATTCCGCCCTCTTGCGACGACCGCCATGGATCTAACTGTATATTGAGTATACTATATTGCTTACTGTATTCTACTTACCATACCGTTTCATTTGATCATGATCGTTTGGTTGTATTATACTTATCATACCCTTTGATTTAATACCCAAGTCGAGGGTATTCTGAAGAAAATGGTAATCCGTTCTGTTGAGACGGCGGCCATGGATCTAACGGTCTATTGAGTATACTATATTTCTTATTGTATTCTACCTATAACACCCTTTCGTTTGATTCCCATGTCCAGGGTGTTGTGAAGAAAATGGTAATCCGCCCTCATGAGACGGCCGCCATGGGTCTAACGACATAGCTTATTGTACTCTACTTATCATACCCTTTCATTTGATTCCCATGTCGAGGGTGTTGTGAAGAAAATGATACTCCGCCCTCTTGAGACGGCCGCCATGGATCAAATGGTATATAGAGTATACTATATTTCTTATTGTACTCTACTTATTATACCTTTTCATTTGATTCCCATATCGAGGGTGTTGTGAAGAAAGTGGTAATCCGCTGTCTTGAGACGGCCGCCATGGGTCTAACGGTATATTGAGTATTCTATATTGCTTATTGTGTTCTACTTATACTACCCTTTCATTTGATACCCATGTCGAGGGGCTTGTGAAGGCAAAGTTAATCCGCCCTCTTGAGGCCGCCGCCATGAATGTAACGGTATATTGAATATACTATATTGTATTGTCATCGGAACAAAATCTGTGCCCAAAATTTCAGCATGATCGGATAACCGGAAGTATTCAAAAATTCGATTGCAAAATAGGTACCGGAAAAATGGTAATCCGCGCTCTTGAGACAGCCGCCATGGATCTAACGGTATATTGAGCATACTATATTGCTTATTGTATTTTACTTATCATACCCTTTAATTTGATGCCCATGTTGAGGGGGTTGTGAAGAAAATGTTAATTTGTCCTTTGGAGGCAGCCGCCATGGATTTAATGGTATATTGAGTATAGTATATTGTATTGTCATCGGAGATAAAGCTGTGTGCAAAATTTTAGCATGATAGGATAATCAGAAGTATTCAAAAAATCGATTGCAAAATTTGTACCGGACAAACAGACAGACAAGAAAGCGAGCTAATAAAAACGTTTTAATAAAAGGAAAAGATCTGAAAAAGAGCTGCTGTGTGCAAGCCGGAACTATTCTAAAATATTAATAAAAAAAATTTTGTAAAGTATTACAGGGCATTAAACTTTGTAATTGCTTAAACTCGTTGATTCTTTGTGAAGTGGTTCAAGTTTTGTTGCTTGAAACAAAAAATAAAAAGAAAGTGAGGTTAGAACAAGCGCGTGTGTAAACGCTATACTTTTACGGGAGCATTTTTTGTAAATCGTGTTTGAAAAATTAAAAAGATGGCTACGGGCGGTGAATCATGGTCATCAATTGAAAAACTTAAAGGCAATGAAAATTACCATACGTGGGCATTTGCCATGGAAAATGTGCTCGAGTTAAACGGTCTTGGCGGATGAATAATTGCTGATGATGATGCACTGAACGACGCAAACATGTGCCGTAAAGCGAAAGGAAGATTAGTTCTCAGTGTTGATCAGTCAATTTATGTACACATACAAAAGTCTTCCAGTGCGCTGGAAATTTGGGAGACTTATAAGACATTGTTTGAAGACAAAGGTCTTACGCGAAAAATCGGGTTATTACGGAAATTAATTACAACACAACTTGAGAACTGTGATTCGATGACAGACTATGTGAACCAAATTATCGGCACGGCAAACAACTGGTGGGAACTGGTTTCGAAATCAGTGACGAATGGATTGGAGCTATTCTGTTAGATGGTCTTACAGACGATTTTAAACCAATGATAACGGGACTGGAAAGTAGTGGTACAAAAATCACAGGTGATTCAGTTAAGTCAAAACTAGTAGATTGCGCGTATGAAAAAGTACTGAAAATGCGTTTTCCGGTAAAAGTTACGTGAAGAACAAAAATCCCTGTAAAAATAGAAAGTGCTATAGTTGTGGTAAAAAGGGGCATCTTTCAAATGTCTGTAAAGCGAACAAAATGAGGAAAAAAGAAATTGTCAAAGCTTTATGTGCGGTGCTTTTATCCAAAGAACAGGCTCATGATCACGACAGTAAAGATTATATTGACAGTGGTGCCTCACGGCATATGACTCATCTGAAGAATTGTTGACTGACAAGAAGAAAACTTTGGTCGGCAAAGTAGAAGCTGCAAATGCTGATAAAATGGACGTATCTGGAGCAGGTAATTCAACTATCGTGATGGACAGGGAAGTAGTAGACATAAAAAATATTCTTCATGTACCTCAGTTGTCTGCAAATTTATTATCAGTGTCACAAACAATTGATTTGTGTAACTCAGTTTTATTCAACAAAAAGGGATGTACGATATTCAACAAAGACAATGAACGTTTAGTAACAGTGAAACCCGTCAACGGCGTTTACAAGCTTCGAGGTGAAAATGCTTTGTGCATGCTGAGGACAGCTTCAAGCAGCGACGCAATGATATGGCATCGGCGATTAGGACACATGAACTATAGTGATATGTGTAAAATGAAGAAAGTGTAGTGCAATCACAAGAAAGCACAACAATAAAAACCTAGAGCACAAATCTAAATTGAACAACAACAACAAGCACGCAAGCAAAAGAAACAAATGAAAGAAAAGACAAAACTCGACAACGAACTTGACACACAGTGATGTAATCGAGTTTCACTTCCGAGAAAGAAAATTTAGGTTGATCAACAAGAAAATTAACAAACGTCCCGCATGACCCAAATAAAGTCAAAGATGATGCAAATAATATTGACGATAAAACGAATGATCTGATTGGTTGTCAGAGTAAATTAGGTAGGAACAGATAGCTATAAAAGTAGAAACAATAACTACTAACAAGTCAAGTCAAGTTTTATATCTAAATTGTTAAGTAAATTAATTAACAAGTCTTGATTGCAATAGGGCATTAAATGGGCATTAGCTCAATCGCTCGTGGTGCACAAGCTTGTATAATAAAAATCATTTAAAGTGTAAATAAGCTCAAGTTGTTTCCCTTTCACTAAATTAAATACTAAGATAAAAGCTGAACTCAACGAGGGACAAATAGATAGAAGAGCAACATTACATGGCGATCCTGCCTATGGACCAGGCATCTTTAAGAAAGGAGCTACAACTATTTAATCCCGAAGGACAGATAAATCTTGAGGACTATCTTGAAACCAGCTGGGCTAAAGAAATATTTGGAGATCTACAGGAGAGGTTGAAAGACCCGACAGCAGGACCCCGACCCATCTCGATCGAGGAATATAGAAGGAAGAACGCCACCAAACCGCAGATCCACAAGAAGGAAGTACCAAACACCCCCACCCCGAAACCAGTAACCACACGAGGAGGCCTAGAAAGAAGACTGCGAGAGCAAAGAAGGGAAGCGTTAAGAATAGCAGCCATCGCAACAACGACTGAGGAAAAGAACCATTTCCTGAAAGAAGCAAAAGAAGCAAAAGCCAAGCTATGGGCTCTACGCCAACGAAGGAAGAAGTAATCGTAAACAATGCGCAATCTGGGAGCGTTGTAAATTATATCACTGCAGAGCACATTAGGGAAATTAGTTATATAGGCATAGTAGCGTTATGTGTAGTCATTATTTATAATTGTATTGTTAGAAAAGTAAGAAAGCAGATTAATAAATCCAATATAACTAGCGTAGCTGTAGCTTAAGAATTTATTCAACACATGTATTAATATTTTAAATAAAAATATTTTATCAGCATTTTATTTTCTCAATTTTCCGCTAAGGTCGTAAACAATTTCTTTTTCTTCTTTTCTCTTCAGATTTAAAAGAAAAGCGAAGTTTTTAAAAAAAAAAAAAAAAAAAAAAAAAAAAAAAAAAAAAAAAAATATATAATAAAATATTTTCTACTCTATCTTGATATAAATGTTAGAAAATTGAGGAATTAAACTTTGAGTAATGACAGAGTTAAAGCATATAGGTTTATTTGTCTTAGTAGTAATAATTTGCATAGCGTTAGGCATATTAATGATAAACCATTTTATAAATGAAATTCACAAGGTAATAGAATACAACAAAAATATTTAAATCAAAATAACAAAGAATTAATAATTTATAATTTTATTATCTTTATCCAATCTTACAAAAATGAATGGCATAACAGTAATTGGAATGCTAATAGCTAGTATGTTTATGTTATATTTGATGGTGACTATATTTGTTAAAACAATAAAAGACCAACAAAAAGCAATTGAAAATATGCCACTATATTTAAGAAGGTTTTCATCCATGCCATAAATAACATTCATGAGTCAGAATGGAAAAAGATCAATTACATAGCAGGAATTAAAAAGAGACAAGTTTTAGTTAAAAAAGATAATATAGGGATAACATCAAGTTATAGTAAAAGCGTAGGGAATAGAAACAATTGTAAGGCAACCATGTCAAGAAAAAATGTCAGAGAAGGAAGCGGAAGAAATAGTGCAAGAATTAATAAGAATAGAATCAAATTTCAGAAAAGCACCACGTAGAATACATACAGCAGACACTCTATTAAGGAAGAAGATAGAACTAGATAAGAACAGAATAAGAATTAACGAAATATCTGCAACAAAAAATATTGAGAAACAAATAAAGGAATTTAAAATTCTACAAGAAAAAATTAACAGAACAATAGAGGAACAGCTAAATCAAATATCTGAACCAGAAACAGAAGCTGAAGGCAATCCCAAAATAAAAGCTGATATCACTAAAGCCAGCAGCATGACAACTTTAGACTTATTCCAAGCTTTAAAGCTAATACAAACCTTTGCAGGAGAAGAAAAGGATTTAAATAATTTCGTTAACACAATAGAAATAATAGCGGAGACATTAAAAGATGGAGAAGAAGTAAAGAAACTTATAAATGTAGTTCTGAAGACAAGAATTACAGAAAAAGTGCGTAACAAACTTGGGACCAATACAAAGCCAAGCACCGTTAAAGAATTAAGAAAACTTATAGAAGATAATTTTAGAATAAAAGTAAATCCACTTAAGTTACAAAATGATCTAGCGAGAACCAAGCAAGGAGACCAAAACGTGCAAGGATTTGCAACAAGAATCGAAGATTTAGTTTCCAAACTCAATAATATACAGATATCTGAGCGTGGTGAAGCGAACAGAGATATAATAGTAGCACTTAATGACAAAACAGCATTAAATGCTTTCCAAGCTGGATTGAGTGAACCATTTAAAACAGCTGTATTCGCAGCAATGCCAGACACGCTGGGAAAAGCGATAAAAATAGCCACTGAAGTAGAGGCGATAAATGACACACAAAGAAAGATGTATCATTTTAGGAGTAATAATACACATATGAAATTTAGAAGTAATATTAATAGAAGATTCCAAGGAAGAGCAAATGAAATGCGACAGAATAACCGATACGTGCAACATAATAATAGTAATAGGAATTATAGATACGCAAACAAGAATAGTCATAATGAAAATAAAATAGCAAATAAAAATAGATTCAACTATAAAGACAGAACATTTAACAAAGATAACAAATTCAATAACCAGACTAGAAGTAAGAATAGCCATAATAAACCAAGAAGAATAAATGTAATAGACTCGGGAAACGGACAGAGCGTCCCCGAAGCCCATCAATCGAGGGACGAAACAGAAGAATACTAAAACATGTTCTCACAACAAAAATTTACTCATTTAATATAGAGGATTTAAGCAATTACATAGAAATAAGAATAAAGCATGCAAATAGAAAAGTTAAATTTCTAATAGATACTGGAGCACAGATATCAATATTAAAACAAGGGGTAATAAATTATGGAAACTATAAGAAAAATGAAATATGCAAAATCACAGGCATCACCGAAAATGAGATATACACTTTAGGAACAATAAATACCAGCATTCAAATTGAAAAGGAAAGTATAAGACAGAAACTACATGTGGTACCAAACGATATTGCCATAGGTACAGATGGAATATTAGGAAGAGACTTCATATATAGAAACAAATGCCTAATGGACTATGATATATTTACTCTAACTATAAGACTAAGAGATTTGGATATTGTGTTACCAATCAAGGATGATACAGTTCAGCATAATACTGTAACAATACCAGCAAGATGTCAACTGATACATGTACTGAATAGATCGATCACTGAAGACAGCATGGTATTAAGTCAAGAACTGCAAGATGGAATCTTTATTGCCAACTCTTTGATTCCAGCAGAAGGAATAGCCCATGTAAAACTACTGAATACAGGTGAGAAAGAAGTAACTGTTACACTATCAAACCTGAAGATATCACCATTACGAAATTACAACATAATAGACAATAGGCAAAAAGTGAAAAGAAATCAAGAGAGACAAGATAAGCTACTAGAAGAACTTAAGGTTGATAACATAGATACTGCAGCAAAAAATTCAATCATTAAACTATGCATGGAGTATGCAGATGTATTTCATATAAAAGATGATAAGCTCACAGTGAACAATTTCTACAGGCAAAAAATTAAATTACACGATGGAACACCTGTATACATAAAAAATTATAGACTACCAGAATCACAAAAGGAAGAAATAAATAATCAAGTGAAGAAACTAATAGAAGAAGATATAATAGAACCATCAATTAGTCCGTATAATTCACCATTACTTGTGGTACCTAAAAAATGTGATAATGGAGATCAAAAATGGAGAATGGTTGTGGATTTCAGACAAGTAAATAAAAAGGTATTAGATGATAAATTTCCTTTGACAAGGCTAGAAGATATTCTAGACAACCTAGGAAGAGCGAAATATTTTTCAACATTAGATTTAACAAGCTCTTTCCACCAAATAGAATTACACCCGGAGTCAAGACCAGTCACAGCATTTTCCACAGGAAAAGGCCATTTCCACTTTAAACGATTACCATTTGGGTTAAAAATATCTACTAACAGCTTCCAAAGAATGCTTTCAATAGCACTAGCTGGACTAGACGCGGAAACATTCTTATATGTAGATGACATAATAACATTCGGTTGTAGTTTGGAACACCACAATCGAAACCTAAGGAAGACGTTCCAGAGGTTACGAGAATACAACTTAAAACTAAATCCACAGAAATGTAACTTTTTACAAACAGAAGTCGTTTATCTTGGACATCTAATCACCAAGGAAGGTGTGAAAACCGACCCCAAGAAACATGACACAATAAAGAACTACCCAGTACCTAAAAACGCAGATGAAATAAAAAGATTTACAGCATTCTGCAACTACTACAGAAGATTTATCCCGAATTTTGCGAAAATTGCAAAACCGCTAAATGCTATAACGAAGAAGAACGCAAAATTTGAATGGACTGAAGAATGCAATAATGCTTTCATGGAATTAAAGAACAAATTAATAAATCCACCGATACTTCAGTACCCAGATTTTGAAAAGCCATTTGTATTAACTACTGATGCATCTAACTATGCACTGGGAGCAGTATTATCACAAGGAGAAATTGGAAAAGATTTGCCAATATCATATGCCAGTAGAACACTAGACAAACATGAAGTCAACAAACCAATAATAGAGAAAGAACTATTAGGTATTCACTGGGCAATAAAACATTTTAGACCCTACCTGTATGGAAGAAAATTTACAGTAGTAACAGACCACAGACCACTAGTAAGCTTATTCACACACAAGAACCCCTCATCGAAAATGACACGAGTAAGAATTGACTTAAGCGAATATGATTTCGAAATAGTGTATAAACAAGGAGCCTTAAATACGAATGCTGATGCCTTATCCAGAATTAAACTAGATTCAGAGATGCTCAAAGCAATGATACCAACAGAAAAAGATATAAAAGTACTCACTAGAAGCATGGCGAAGGAGAAGAAAAATAAATATGATAAGAAAGAAAAAATGCAAATACCAAAGGAGACAGGCCAACTCCACATATGGGAATGCATTTCAATTTCAGAAACAAGAAATATAACCAAGTTAAAATTTATAACAACCCATGGGAAAACAGAAAGTAAAAAGATGCAAAAGAATGAAGCAAAGAAACGTAATAATGAAAAGAATAATGAAATGCGCATGAAGATGATACTAAATAGATATAAAAAGGAGCTAAAGATAGAGCTTAGTGATAATCCGCGAGCAAACTTGGAGTTACTCCTGGAGAAACTAATGCTATATGCTCATAATAAGAAGATAGATAAATTAGCCATGGCAACAGATGATATGATATTTAAAGAAATAAACAAAGAAGAATTTAAGAATAAATACAATGAGATGCATCAAAGAAAAGAAAGCGAGTTAACAATATTAATATATACGCCACTAATAAGAGTACAACAAGAAGAAGAACAGATAGAAAAAATAAAAGAATATCATAATTCCCCTATGATTGGAGGACATTCCGGGATAAAGAGAACTATTAACAAATTGAAACAAAGATACTGTTGGAAGAACATGAGTAAAATGGTGAAAAAATTTGTAAATAATTGTGAGACATGTAAAAGAAACAAGCAAATAAGGAACACTAAAGAAAGAATGGAAATTACAGAAACACCGAGCACAAGTATAGAAATTTTAACAATGGACACAGTAGGACCCTTGAGACAAGCAAAACAATACAGATATATCTTAACGATACAATGCGAGCTCACAAAATATGTCATAGCAATACCAATCGAGAATAAAGAAGCAACGACAATAGCACGTGCACTCATTGAAAATGTCATACTAAGATTTGGAACCTTCAAAGTAATTAGAACAGACATGGGAACTGAATTCATGAATTCAACTTTTAAAGAGATATGCAGCATACTAAAAATAAAACATGTGAATTCAACACCGTATCATCATGAGACTCTAGGATCAATAGAACGTAACCATAGAACTTTGAATGAATACCTACTCTCATTCAGTCAAAATCAAGATTGGGATGAATGGTTACAATACTTTACATTTTGTTATAACATCACGCCGCACACGGATACGAATATATCCCCCCATGAATTACTATTTGGAAAGATAGCAACTCTACCTGATACCATTATAGAAGAAAATACAACACCAGTATACAACTTAGATGACTATGCCGCTGAAATGAAATGGCGCTTAAGACAAGCCCACGCCACCGCACAAAAACTTCTCGAGATAGCAAAACATAAAAGAAAAGAGGAATACGACACCAACTCGCGTCCACTAGACATCAAGCCAGGTGAAATGGTATATTTAAAGACAGGCACGAAAAAGAAACATGAATCACCATACAAGGGACCATTTAAAGTAATCGAGTTAAATGGAGTAAATGCTACAATAATGATAGACGACAAGATCAAAGAAGTTCACAAGAATAGACTGAAAAACGCGAAGTGAAAATAACCCAAACCAAGAAAATTTTCTTTCCTAAAAAGAAGCAAAGAAAATTTCCTCTCTTAGAAGCCGGGGGTGTAGTGCAATCACAAGAAAGCACAACAATAAAAACCTAGAGCACAAATCTAAATTGAACAACAACAACAAGCACGCAAGCAAAAGAAACAAATGAAAGAAAAGACAAAACTCGACAACGAACTTGACACCGCAAGTTCATTAGCAAGTCATCCACCGCCGAAATAAAACAACAAGACAAGAACAGGTGTGAACCGGATTGAATAATTATGAATGCGGTCAGAACAATAAGCAACATGAGCAAAAGAAATGAAGTAAGTGCTTGAGAAGTGATGTAATCGAGTTTCACTTCCGAGAAAGAAAATTTAGGTTGATCAACAAGAAAATTAACAAACGTCCCGCATGACCCAAATAAAGTCAAAGATGATGCAAATAATATTGACGATAAAACGAATGATCTGATTGGTTGTCAGAGTAAATTAGGTAGGAACAGATAGCTATAAAAGTAGAAACAATAACTACTAACAAGTCAAGTCAAGTTTTATATCTAAATTGTTAAGTAAATTAATTAACAAGTCTTGATTGCAATAGGGCATTAAATGGGCATTAGCTCAATCGCTCGTGGTGCACAAGCTTGTATAATAAAAATCATTTAAAGTGTAAATAAGCTCAAGTTGTTTCCCTTTCACTAAATTAAATACTAAGATAAAAGCTGAACTCAACGAGGGACAAATAGATAGAAGAGCAACATTACAAAAGGCATTGTTGACGGCATGACTTTTAGCGGAGGAGCAGACAACATCAGGAATTGCGAGGTCTGCATGGAAGGTAAGCAAAGTAGATTACCTTTCAGTCATACTGGGGCAGGTACATCAAATATTCTAGATCGAATTCATACGGACTTGTGCGGACCAATGGAGCAATCGTCGATTGGTGGAGCTAAGTATTTCATGACTTTGACAGATGATTACTCGCGAAAAGTCTTTGTGTACTTTTTAAAGTGAAAAAACGGAAACTTTATCAAGCTTCATAGATTTTAAACAATTTGTTGAAAATCAAACCGAAAAGAAAATCAAATCAGTAAGAATTGACGAGGGGACTGAGTTTTGTAATAAAGATTTTAATGCCTTCTTCAGGAAACATGGCATTGAACACCAAACGTCAGTTCCTTATACTCCCCAACAGAATGGCACTGCCGAGAGAAAGAACCGTACCCTCGAGGAAAAAGGTAGGTGTATGTTATGGAGATATGTTGCTAATCGTTCTTCAAATGCTACACTTGATGGAAAGACTCCAGAAGAGATTTGGACTGGTAGGAAGGTTGATGTGAGTAATCTCAGGATCTTTGGTTCAGAAGTCATGGTTCATATACCAAAAGTGAAACGACGCAAGTGGGATCGAAAGTCGCAGAAACTACTCTTCATTGGTTATAGTGAGATGACAAAAGTATACCGCTGCATCGATCCAAATACGAAGAAATTAATTATCAGTCGTGATGTGAAATTTCTGGAAAAAGAATCAATCCCAACTGTTAAAGTGAGCTTTGAAGATAGTTCAGTTTCAGTGAGGGATAATCTGAAAGTCAAAGAAGATATTGCTCCCAAACGTTACAGTCGCCAAAGATGAAATTGCTGAGATTCCCGAAAGAGATGACTCTTCATGTTCAAAGGAAAATAGTAATGCAAAACCAAATATTGAAGCTCCAACAGAGCTGTGACGTTCAGCAAGAACTTCAAAACCAATGAAGTTTGATAACTACGTGACGTATCTCGTATCCTGTGGTGCAAGAGATGGTGATCTATCTTCAGTGGAGGAAGCTATGAACTGCGGCGATAGCGCTAAATAGAAAGCTGCTATGAATGAAGAACTGCAATCCTTAAGGCGATAGCCCAATCACGACTTTATTCGCGTTCACGCGAACTGTTACACTGAGCTTTCAAGATAGTTCAGTTTCAGTGAGGGATAATCTGAAAGTCAAAGGGCGCGTTTAGGCCGAAGTTAATTTAACTAAGCTAGGCAAGTTAACAACGGCATAAACAGCAATTTTTTTAGCGCTGTTAGCTAACTTATTTCTGCTTTTTGGCTTAGCTACAATTTAGCACAGCCAAAATGAATTGACGTTTGCTTGTAATTTTTTGTTGTAAGCAAATAATTTAGAAATATTTCAATACAGAATGAAGATTTTATTATTATTATTCATTTTTTAGCTTTCTATTATTTGTAAAATGCGAAATGTTATTATTTTTGCCTGTTATTAGCTGTAAAATGAGAATTGTCAAATGGCATGGTAGAAACGGTGCTAAGTTAACAGCGCTAATTTAACAGAGTTAAAATAACTCGGGCCTAAACGCGCCCAAAGAAGATATTGCTCCCAACGTTACAGTCGCCAAAAATGAAATTCCTGAAAATCCCGAAAGAGATGACTCTTCATGCTCCAACAGAGCTGCGACGTTCAGCAAGAACTTCAAAACCAATGAAGTTTGATAACTACGTGACGTATCTCGTATCCTGTGGTGCAAGAGATGGTGATCTATCTTCAGTGGAGGAAGCTATGAACTGCGGCGATAGCGCTAAATGGAAAGCTGCTATGAATGAAGAACTGCAATCCTTAAGGCGATAGCCCAATCACGACTTTATTCGCATTGACGCGCTTTGACGTCGATATTTGATTGTGTGTAATTCAAATCGAGCTATCGAGCTATACTTTGTGGCGACAGCGGCGTCAAGCGACGGCAAAAGGCGACCAACTTTCAACTTTTCGCGCGTTGGCAGGCGTTTGCAAAACTGTCAAACTGTCGAAATTAAAACTTTATAAAGACAAAAATCCATACATGAATTTAAATCAAAGCAACCTTTTTGACCTCCTGACGCTATGAATGAACCTTCAACGGCAACAAAGCTCGTTTGGTAGCGAAGGCCTGTTCACAACAGTACGGCATTGATTACGAGGAAACTTATTCGCCAGTGGTGAGGTACACCTCCATTCGTTATCTTCTTGCCTTGGCTGTAAAGTTGAACTTGAAAATTGATCAAATGGATGCCGTGACTGCCTTTCTTCAAGGTGACCTTTCGGAAGAAATCTACATGAATCAACCTGAAGGATGCAATGATAGTAGTGGTAAAGTGTGCAAACTAAAGAAAACTATTTATGGTTTAAAACAAAGTAGTCGGGAATGGAACAAGAAGTTAGAAGGTTGTCTCGAATCGTTTGGACTAAAGAAATCCATTGCAAAACCGTGCATATATTTTTCTAAGGACTTGACTCTCATCGTAGCAATTTATGTCGATGACATTTTGCTCTTTTGGAAAGATGAAGCAATAAGAAGAAGTTGAAGACTAAGCTGAGTTCAGCATTCAAGATGAAAGATATGGGACAAGCTACAAACTGTATTGGACTACATATCACCTACGATAAGGATGGAATTTCCATAGACCAATCTAAATATATCGAAGATATTCTGGAAAGGTTCAATATGAGTAACTGCAAATCGGCAGTAACTCCAAGTGACATTAGTCAAAAGTTATCATTGAGTATGAGACCCAAGACTGGTGAAAAGCGTCAAGAGCTCTCGAATATACCATATCAAGAAGCAGTGGGTAGTCTGCTTTATCTCGTACAAGGTACCAGGCCAGACATAGCTTTCGCCGTACATGACGTTAGTAGTAGTCCAATCAATCTACACAAGTCCATCTAATAATAATATGTTTTTGAAGGTCAAACCTTTAAATAGACTTTGTTACTTGTACGTGATAGTACAAGTTTTGAAGAAAATTTTAAGCTCTAGAACGGTACTCTAGAAGAATCCGCAGACCAAGAGGAGCGTTTTTAGGAGAACGCCTTTTTTTGCAAAAAGTGAAATTTCAAGGAAAGTGTTCAATATTTCGCAACAAAAATAAAACTATTTTTTCAGCTAGCAAGAAGCAATATTTTTGCCAAATAACAAATATCTAAGTTGCGTTAAACAAAAGTTATTAACAAATTAAAAAAATGTGAATTTTAACAGTTTTTTGCTTTTATCTCTATGTTTTGTGCTCTAACCTATAACTTTATATATATATATATATATATATATATATATATATATATATATATATATATATATATATATATATATATATATATATATATATATATATATATATATATATATATATATATATATATATATA